>JAOTQJ010000001.1:2923925-2936437 GCA_025642045.1 Solanum sejunctum | reverse complement strand
ATTCCTTAGCTGTCGTAAGTAAAGATTCAGTGTAAGTGGTTGTCGCGGTGCCCTATCGGCACCATTCGCGGCCCCTGAGTTGGGTCGTGACATTCTTTTTCTCAAAATAGACCTAATTGTATTGTCATGTGTCATGTTGTGATAACCTAATAAACAATCATCATGCATGTATATTAAATATGGGATCCATTTTTTTCGAGTATCCATCACTTTTGGCAGGGGCGGATCTAGAGGGTTTTGAGAAAAAAATTATATCATAAGATAATTTTAATATCTTTATGAATATACAAAGACTGTATAGGTTTATTTAATTAGAGGTTGACGGGTTCAAAATTCATTTTGAGTTTTTATTAATTTTTCAAATTCTTTGGCAAAAATTTTAGATTCATTGCTGACTTTTGAATTCAAATTCATGCAAAAATTTCACTTTTTGACAAGATTGCACAAATATGCCATGTAGTGTCTCACTTGGTATGGTTGAATTCTCCGACTTGAATTTTTTATCTGAAATTAAAAAACAGCGCTAACAAACCAAGAAAATGAATATGTTTTTAAGGCTTACCTATATAAGAAGCAATAAGATAGTTCCTTAATATACAAATAACAGTTCCATTTTTTTTCTTTGGCTTTGTGCTACTGGTGCAATCTTCTAATAACAGGTCTTTTTCTTTATTTCTATACACATGCGTGTAAGAAGCGAATTCATAATTTAAAATTATTAAATTTAGAATAATTATTGATCAATTATATATTTACTTATTCTTTCTTTCTTTCACATGAATATATGGTTCGAGTTATATTTATTTTAACTCTGGTTACTCGGATCATATTATATATTTTGATTATGATTATATATTGTATGATATTGTTATAAGAACCTTATATATATATACACACACATAATACTGAAGAAGAGTTTGATCCAATGCTTTATTTTTGTTTTAGTTGATCCTAATTCGACATTAGAAGTATATTGACTTTTCCCCAATAACCGAATACTTTTGTCTGTAAATATTGCATATTTGATTCTATCTATATAAATCGATTTTTGTCCCTATGAGTTATAGTCTCAATAAGAATGCTAGTTATTACTGTTCATATATTAGGATATGAATATATGACATCAATTTGTTATGTATGAATGATGAGATTCCATTGATACAGAGGCAATTCCAATAGATTTATTGGAGAGTCCCACTAGCGTGCATCCAGAAGGAATTGAACCTACGAATTCGCCAATTATGAGTATATATGTTTATATATATAAAGTTGCTTTATTGTGTCTAAATAACAATCTTTTTCGTTATTATATTTTACTTATTTATTTTTTGGATATGATTTACTTGAGTCGAACTATAGAAAATAGTCTTTTTACCTTAATAAGGTAAAAGTTAGGTTGTGTACGTAAACATAACTCTCTCCAAATTTCACTTATAAGATTACACTGAATATGTTATTGTTATTCTGACACTATTTCTTTTTCTTTTTCCTTCAATGTATAGGGGCATATTCTAATATTGGAGTATGTTGATGGAAAAATTGCCAACAATTTACCATCAGATCAAGATGTCATAAATCTATACAAGGCTAATGGTATCCAAAATTTGAGAATTTACTATCCAGATCCAAATGTCTTCAATGCTCTCAAAGGAAGTAGCATTGAAATAATTCTTGATGTTCCAAATCAAGATCTTCAAGCTTTAACCAATCCTTCAAGTGCCAATGGTTGGGTTCAAGATAATATAAAAAGTCTTTTTTCAGATGTTAAATTCAAATATATATCTATAAGAAATGAAGTCACTCCAAATAATGTCCAATTTTCACAACATGTTCTTCCCACGATGAAAAATATTTACAACACATTATTAGTAACAGGATTACAAGATAAGATCAACGTCTCAACTTTGACATATTGAGGACTCTTAGGTAACACTTATCCACCCAAAGAGAGTATTTTTCGTGTAGAATTTAAGGGTTTCATTAATCCAATAATCGAATTCCTAGTACAAAAGAACCTTCCAATCTTAGTCAATATTTACCTTTATTTTGCCTATATTTATAACACAGTCGATATCCCGCTTTCTTATGCACTTTTCAACCAACAAGGGACAAATTCAATAGGATATCAAAATCTTTTCGATGCCCTTTTGGATTCTACATATTTTGCTATAGAAAAAGATGGAGAACCAAAAACAGGAAGGATCATAAAAACTTATTTATTTGCGATGTTTGATGAAAATCAAACGCAAGGAGAAGTCATAGAGAATCACTTTGGACTCTTTTATCCAAATAAGACTGCAAAATATGATCTCAAATTTACGTATAGTGATAATTAACATGGAAGAATAATCATATGCTTTTGGTATCATATGCAAATGCTTTTCACGTTCATCTCTTAAATGGACTTTCAACTGATAGTTATTATAATCTCATAAAATAATATTTCTTTTTTATTCAAATTTCCTTCAACAAAATCATATGAAAAATCAATTCAGCTATAACAAAGAAAGTGAAAACAGATATTTGGTGGCACGAATTAAAAATTAAATTAAATAACGATGGAAAGAAAACTACAAATCCAAAAGAAAAAAAATTAAAGAATCATTTTACGCCCATATAGCCATATTGTAGTCGGATGTCTTACATTCACCACTGATCAAACCAAAAAAAAAAATTAAAATAGGAGAATTTACATAAAAATCTCACTAGTTTAGAAGAAAATTACTTGCATATAATCTAGCGTGCAATATTATGCATTTTATCGTATTTTTGTGCATCAGATACATTCATATAAGTCTAAATACATGTATCTATGAATATATGGGGTTAAAATTATGTGTAATTTATTTTAAATATATTGTATCCAAATATTTGCATGTGTTTGGAATACATAATAAATCTCTGGCATCCCTCGCCTTTTTCTGATCCCGCTTATCACTCTCACATGTATTTGGTAACTCAGATACATGCAAATCATGTCAAATACATACAGATACATGTCTCTGGTGTAATCCATAAGTATTTGGGATAAATATAGATCTTGTCACCTCCATTCCCATTCGCTTGCCTGTCTCTCTATGTTAGTGTATCTAATGATAAATTTTACATGTATATAAGTGTATCTTCCTCAATAAATGATAAAAACTCTTAATTAATGGTAAGATACATAGTATTTCGAGAGTATAGGTAATAACAGTAAATATGCTAGTGAAGTATGTGTAATTATATACGTTTTCCTTTAAAAATAAAGGAAAAACTAGGCTTATGCTCCTTTGAAGCAAACTATTTATATTCATATACCTCCTTTTATTTATCCCCCTACGATTAAAATTTGTGTGTTGATGTCATGTTGACATTAGTGCCTAGCAATAGGGTATCAATATACTGGTAGAGTATCTTCGAAGATTAAGTTCAGTCCTATATGATATCGATATGATATCAATATACCGATAGAGTATCACAAAGAATATATTTTCTACCAATTTAAAGTTTAATAAATAAATTGTGACTTCAATAATTTTCTCTTGATTGCTTATCTCTTAAAATAGAACCCAAAACTTTATGATATTGATAGGGTATATATATATTCATGGAGTATCACAGAGAATTAAGCTCAGTCCTAAGTGATACCGTTATGAAATCAATACACCGACGAAGTATCACAAGAATATATTTTCTACTAATTTAGAGTTTAATAAATAAGTTGGTGATTTTAATAATTTTCTCTTAATTGTCTTATATCTTAAAAAAAGAGCCCAAAACCATATAATACCGATAGGATATCAAAATATTGATGGAGTATACAAAGAATTAAGCTCCAGTCCTATAAAATATCGATATGGTACCAATATACCAATGGAGTATTACAAAGAATATATTTTCTACTAGTTTAGATTTTAATAATTTTTAAACTGTTTCTTATTTATTTTATAGAAAAAAGAGTTCAATCTTATATGATGTGATATGGTATCAATATATTGACAGAGTGTTACAAAGGATTAAGCTCATCATATATGATACTCATATGGTATCAATATACTGGCCAAGTATCACAGAGGATTAATTCGTTATAACCATGGTAGTGTCGTGCTGATGTCATGGCCGAATAAAAAGAAAAAAAGAAAAAAAAAGGGATAAGAGATAAATAGTTTGGATCTGTCACGCCCAAAGTCCCGTTAAGGCTGACTGGCGCCCATTGCCGATAAGGCTCGGGAGAACCAACATGTATCCATGCACTTTCTATACATACTACAAGAGATTTCTTTATTCAACATGTCTTTAAGTAAGCAGTAATAACAAGTCAAAAGGAAATGCATATGGCTAGACCATTGGAGCCACGTTGTCTAAAGTATGAGACATCACCACACTTTAATTTACATAGTCTACAAAATCTCTAGATAAGGAAAAGTATCTGATAAGGGTCGGGACAGGCCCCGCCTCAACTAACTATATAATACAAAAATATAAGTTCTAGACACAAAAGATACAGCATATGACATGTAAACAATCACAAAAGATAACACTATAATGAAAGGAGTAGATTACACAAATAATGAAGTGCATAGGAGGTAGAGCAACACATGAATTTTATTTAGTAGAACGAACTATGTATCTTGGTATCCAAATATGTATGCAGGTTTGCAAGTGACTATGTATGGGAGCATATGAACATGTGAAAGATTGGAGACATGGTTGTTTGTTACATCGGAGTAGGTAAAAGCCTCTATGTACCAAGGAAGAATCTAGATTTTATGTCAAGTAATACGAAATCGAGTAGTCTTACATACCTCACTGTACCACCTCGCTATTACCTCGAGATAACCTTCCCTTCCTCTAAATATTTATCTACAATATAATAGGTGATAAAACTAGCATTAGCAGCCAATAGATATATCTTGGTAACCCAATCTCATAAAAAATAACACACGAGCAGCAAGCGTATAATTATAAACCCAAACGTATCCTTTCAACCTTTCCGCCTCTAATCATATTTTCTAATATACATTCTCATATACATATCATGTGCATCCTATTTTAGTGTCATAACAGTCTTACAACAACCAACAAAGCATAACACATAACAATTATACAAAACATACAAGTAGGCGGCATAACGTTACGTCGTCTCGCTATATTTCGATGTTAACAATCCCAAATTTGTTTTAACTTCAACCAAACTGCATATTTTTCTTGTGTATTCTTGATAAACCAGCAACATACTTACATATACAATCAGTCTTAAAACAGTCCAAAAATAGTTCCAAAACAGATGGAGTTCGTGGAGCAACAATTCCCAACCACCAGCCTACAAGTTCGTACTAAGAACTCAGTCTTGCGGGCTGTAAATAAGATGCAGCATCCTGGTTACTGTTGTTATTGTTGTATATACTCGATCAAAATCATAGCGTCAGAATTGAGATATAGTTGTTATTACTGTATATACGCAATCGAAATCATAGCATCAGAATTGGGACATAGTTGTTATTGTTGTATATACACGATCAAAATCATAGCGTTAGAACTGATATATAATTGTTAGTGTTGTATATTCTTGATCGATTAATCGAATATATGTACCTGCAAGATGCAACCTCCTAGGCCCATTCCTTCAAATAGTTGATGGAAACATATAGCAGCTACTAATGGCCTAATTGTGCATGAATTATCAGAAGCTCCCATGGATAATCCAATTACTATTGAGTGTATCATTATTCCTAGCTCTAAAACCTGCATTGACATGGCATTAAATTATTAATTAAGGTTAAAAAGTCTTACTATATTAATATAGACATATGCTACAACAAAAAGGCGTCGTATAATATAAATAATCGTATATATGATCAGAACTCTCTTATAATAACAGTCTCATATAACAACACTACTATAACTGGTTAACAAGCCAGCTGAGGAAGAATAATCTTCTCTCGATCCTCCCTAGTTCAATCAAAATTGAGAATGGCAAAGAGGTTCTAACCAGCCTAGCCTAACCAATTGCTACAAGCGGGCAAGAAATAAATGCGGTGGAGACTCAAGTCAAGGCGATATTAAATCAAGGTTTTTTTCCTTTCAGAATTGATTTTTTATATGTTATAACTTCTTTATAATTGATATCTTCTTTTTTGGTGATATAATAATTAAGAAATAGAACCTCTAATATTAACAATAAAAATAGGTCTACACATTTTGATCAAATATTTTAATACACTATTTATGACAAAGAATATAATATCAAAATATATATTTTCATTATTAAAACATTTCTCCTCTTTATACAAAATGTGATTAAGTTTAAGATTTGGCATAAACCGTAATTTTTTTATTAAAAAAAAAAAGTTACGCATTTATTTTGCTTTTAACAGCCAAAATACTGTTCGGATGTTAAATGTTTGTTATAGATATATAACAATCAATCGCTATACTCGCTAAAAAATCTCAAAATCAACAATACTGTTATAAAACTGTTTTACTGGATATTATAAAATTTCGTGAATTTTAGGTAGAATAAGAATTGTAATTTTCTCTACTTCTCGAGTTATAATAACAGGTCAAGAGGCCGCTAGACTAGAAGGAATAGGTGAAGTAATAAGATTCATATAACATAGTGAGAAAAATATTATACCTGAGCCACAACCCTATACCTAAGCAATTGTGAAGCTTTATCATCACATTTGAGTACTTGTCCACGAACATGGCTATTTTGAGACTACATTTTATCATTATTTTGAACAAAATCTCCCATATTTCCATCTCCTCTATCCAATTTCCTCTTCTTAAAATAACTCATGGCATAAGAATCAACGCTTAGGGTTAACATTGCGGAGAGCATAGCTACAAACGTCGTGAAAGCGAATTTACGGAAAAGAGATAAGAATGACAATGAGAAGGTAATCCAAATCCCATGCCAACATAAGGCTACGATAGATGGCCCAGAATTCAGCCACATTCTTGGTTGTACAATCCAAATTCTCAAAAAAAGCACCTAGCCACCCAACTCAGCAGGTCAGGGGCAGGCCGGCCATAGGTTCAATCCTGCCACCTTTCTCCCAGAAATCAAGCGAGAACTGACTTGGCGGATAAAGGGCAAACAGCTTCTGAGGAAATTTCTCACTTTCAATGATTGAACTTGACCTTTATATCCAGATTGGAATATCAGCAATTTTCTTTAAAAATTGCCATTGGAGAATTTTGAAAATTAAGAGATGTGTAACAACTTCATGGGATTTTAGTTTTAATCAAGATCTAATGATCCTATAAGAATTTTGAAGTTAAAGCTAATTGGTCCAAAATGACATTTTTACCCTTGTGTTTAATCTAAGTTAAGGTGATTGAGTGTGTAATTCTTTATTTTTATGATGGGTATAATAGGAATTATACTAAGCGTGAGCAATGCATGTGGTGTCGTAGTTTTTACTGCGCAGTGAATGTTAAAGTCACAGTTTTACATAGGTAAAGATGACTTGTCATCCTACGTGGCAGTAGGCATGGGCCCACGTGTTTTATTATGACAAAAAAAATTATATACGGTTATGGAATTATAAATGGACTTTAAAATAATTTTGTTATAATTTAATAAAATTAAAAGAGATTATGTACTGTATAAAAAAATAATTATATATCGTTAGTACCAAAAATAAAATTAATTTTCATTATACTTGAAATCTCTTGTGATACATTATATACATATACACACACATTTTTATTAATAGACTTTTCATATACAGTTCGTATTGATTTTCTTTTTTTATAAAATCCATATATACACAGTATACATACTTTTATCTGTAGTTATTTTATTTACATTTTATATTTACTTTTTATAAAATATATATATTTATATATATACACACACTACATCTATAGTTTTATCAAAACACTTTTCATATAACTTTATATTTTTTATATGTTTTATACAACATATATATACACATCTTATACATATCATATTTATTTAAATTTTTAAAAAAAATGTAAGAAACAATCAAACTTTTCTTGTTCTTTATCTTAGTCAATTGTCTTAACAAATACATATTGTCACTATTCATAATCTTAGTATTCTTTAGATGTTCGTATAACCACTAAAAAATATTTTAATTATACTTTATAGTTATAATTTGAATAATTATATTTCATAAATATTGCTATAATAATGTTTATATAATTCGTGCAGCATTTGTATACGTTTGTATAATTCGTTATATAATTCATAGTTTTTATATAGCATGTGTACATTTCGTTATACAATTCGACATAGAGTTTATATAATTTGCTATAAAATTCACAATATTTGTATATACTATATAATGTGATTCGCACATAAATTTTATATAATCACACAACATAATAAAATCGCGCAAATTACACAAAACTTAAACTATGATTACACCTAGATATTTGTTGCGAGCTAGCTGTAAATAATTCAGACTATAGTTATATTAACTAATTAACTAGTATATATTTATTTATCTGTATAATTTTTTTTATTTTTATTACTCCAATTTACTTAATACAATCAAGCATCGAAAAGGGAAGAAAATTAATACTAAAAAATTAAAATTGAAAGGGGAAGCAAAATTGACTTTTCATCCATTTGTTTCAAATCACTCTTAAAAGAAATAAAAATAAAGGTAAATACTTCTTTTGATATGACAGTAATTATCAAACTTTTCATGTGATAAATAAATTATTTTCTACTTACATAAAATAGACAATAGTGACATTAAAATTGGGACAATTAAATTTCTAATGGTCACAACATATCACTTCTCCTTTATTTTGACCCTATATATGTACTAGTTCTCAGCGCTCGCGCTTGTACGGTCCAATCAATATTTTTTAATTTTAATTTTTGTAATACAAATAGATATTGTGTATATATTTTAAAATTTTTAAGTTATTAATTATTAGATTTAAAAGTAGGTGAAGAAATATAAATTGCTTTAAAAATATTAAATTACAAAACTCACAAATTTTTATTTGTGGGTCTCATATTGAAGCAGCTGAAGAAATATAATCAAGAGATTTTAAAAATATTAAATTAAGAAACTCATAAAAATAAATAATCAAATTGCTTTAAAAATATTAAATTAAGAAACTCACTGCAATAATTTATCTTGGCTAATATTATAAAAAATATAATTGAAGCAATATTGCAAAATCATAATCGTAGCAGCTGAAAAAATATAATGAAACTGTTTTGAAAATAAATTAATGAATCTGAAAATTATTTTTATGGTCCCATAAAATAGCAGCGCAGAAGTAGACAGCTCAAGCGGACATGTTGACGAAAAGATATTTGTTTGAGCTGCTTTATTGACACTTCTTGTATAGACATATAAGAGAGATCAATAATTTATAATTTATTAAAATATGATTAAATTAAAATTTATATCAAAAAGTTTGATATTTGAAATAATTTGGATCGTGTGAGGATGCATCTGGCTATGTTTTCTAACACACAAAGTTAATATATGTAGTATTATTTTTTCTAAGGTACTTTAGCAAATAGTATATGGGATAAAATTGGAAAATTATTAATATGCATGACACATAAATATATTATTTAATTTGATTTTTATTAACATTTATATCTTTAAACTTTGAATGTGTACAAATAAGTATTTAAATTTATATAAAATTAAATAATAGACACATTCATCCTACTTAGCGTCCCATATAAAAATTTTACGTACTACATAACGTTTTGCATGGATCATGCTACATCGACATATGTGTACGCTTAATTTTAGAGGATCGGAATTGTTGCAATAGTCTCGGATGGAGCCAAAGATTCACTATTTTTTGGCTTTGGAATATGATGGAATAAAGTAAAATAACTCTTTAAACTGTCTGCGCTTCTTTCAATTATGAAGTAGCAGTTAGTGAATGCAATTTTCAACGCTCTTCATGGATTATCCCGAAATAATCGCACTATGTTTTTAAACATAGGGGTCAGACTGCATACATCCGATCCCCCCTTACCCCGCAATGGACGGGAACCTTTGAGACATTGGGGTAATGTTATTATTGTTGTTGTTGGAATTGTTGCAATAGTCACTCAAAAAATACCTTAGATTATGTTCTATAGCTATGGTTTGGATAATTACATTTACATTTATAACTATAGCAATGTTTTTATATTTTTCTATACAATCCATGCATCATTTGTATAATTCACAATTTTTATATAATATTTTTTAAAAAAATTATTATACAACTCATAGTTTTTATATAATATTTATGCATTTTACTATACAATTCTCATACAAAATTTATATAATTCACTATATAATTCAGATTGTTTATATATCAATCTAAGCAAAATTAAAAAATATATTTACATATTATACAAATTAATATTACATATTTAATCTGAAAAATAGTGACATCCTGAAACATGAAAACTGAATTCAAACAATCCTAGTCAGCTTTATTTTGTCCAATTATATAAAAGGACAAATACCACCAAAATTATATTAGTATTACATAAATAAAAATAAAAAAACTCTAACTAAGATAAAGACTAGACTTATTTTTATTTGAAACAGAAAAAAGCAAAACAAAATTACACGTTTCCCAATGTTGCAGATTTTTTGCACAATAAACTAAGCTTTTAATACCCGTGCTGCAACAGCACGTACAACACTTTGTTTGTATTTTTTTGGATGTACCCCACACCCCACTTGTCACATATCCCAACATAAGTATTTTCGATTAATTTAAATTTGTATCGAGGGAAAATATAAAAGAATTTAGACGTTTAAATTTATATAAAATTAAATTATATAATTGTATATTTCTATGTAAGATAATGTATATATAATGCCATATAAAGTGAGAATTTTCATATAAGATGTCTGTATTTATTTTTTTGATTTTATATAAATTTAAGTGTCTATTTAGATATATATTTAAGATTAAAAGATGTAGATAATTGTAAATATCAAAATTTTACAGCACTCTACATGATGAGTCTTATTTCAGTCAGAATTTCTCAAGGGTTATGTTATCCTAAACCCTACTTTATACTTATATTTCCTCTGTGTCATAATTTTATTTACCAAGGTCAAATTTTTACTTGTTACTATTTCACTTATTGAGGTCAGGTCAAACTAATGAACTTTGATAAATATTTTAAAATATATTTTTTCATTATATTAAGATAAGAATGATTATTAAATTCAGTATTGTTTTAAACCATCTAAATTTTAGATTTTAAATATTAAATTTAGCAATTTCATTTTGATTTTGAAGTTTAATCAAATTGACCTAGAAAAAATGAAACATCGACAAGTAAAAGTGAACAAAGAAAGTATATCTGTTGTAGTTGTGTCACTACTAAAGTTGTATGTACGTGGAAAAACTTATATAGATACACTATATTAAAAAAATATTTATCATTTATAGCAATATTACTGAACACTTATAAGATATGTTTAATACTCATTATAAAAAATTATTGATGATAGAACTAATTATATTAAATTAATAGTTTTATGATTAGTTATATTAAAATTAATTATTCTTGTATTATTTCTTAATGGTTATTTCATGTGACGTATTAAAAATAATATATTGCATAATCTTAAAAAATAAGTAGTTTGTTTGTAAGATTATCAAGGAGGATGAAAAGGATGTTAAAAATTGACGTATAAAAAGAATTTAAATTTAAAAGTATGTTTTTATTATTTTATTATAGAATAAAATATTTAGTATTATTATTTCACCCCCAAGGTTTTCATCAATCTTGGATGGAGTCAAAGATTCACTATTTTTTGGTTTAGGCGTATGATGGAATAAAGCAAAATGACTCTTTAAACTGTCAGCGCTTCTTTCAATTGTGAAGTAGCAGTTAGTCAATGCAACTTTCGACGCTCTTCATGGGTCATTCGGAAACAGTTGCGCTATATTTTTAAACATAAGGGTCAAACTGCATACACCCCGCAATGTGCAGGAGCCTTTGATACATTGAGATAATGTTATTGTTGTTGATTGTTTCACCCCAAGACATAAATAACATATTCCAATATTAATACTGAAAATTTATATCCATTTTATTTTTCATCACATGATTCAATTTCTTTCAACACCAACTACAATCATTGGGAGGTTGATGAATATTATTATTCTTCATGTAAAATTCATGCATTCATTTGACTCATAATATATTTTTCTTTCAAGTCAGTTTCCATAAAAAAGAAATACTGATATAATATTCCACTTCTTATATCATTTTATTTATTTATTATTAATTATATGTTAAGCCCACCAAATTTTTTGACATACATATGTTATCATATCAGCAACATACCTCAATGCCTCAAAAGGCTCCGGCTTATTGCAGGGTGAGGGGGATCAGATGTACGCAGCCTAATCCATATATTTAAAAAATATAAAGCAGCTGTTTCCAGATGACCAATGAGGAGCGTCGAAAGTTGTATTGACTAATTGCTACTTCACAAATGAAAGAAGCGCAGACAGTTTAAAGAGTCATTTTGCTTTATTCCATCATACTC
>JAOTQJ010000001.1:2901780-2923825 GCA_025642045.1 Solanum sejunctum | reverse complement strand
AAATTTTATCTTTAAATATTTTTCTTAATATGTGTGTATTACCTTATAAATTCAATTAATATGAGACAGAGGGAGTAACATTTTTTTCTCATCTATTTATTTAACATATCTATAAAAATGTCTACTAAATATATTTAGTGAAAAATTTCGATGGAAAAATAGTTTGTTTTTTTAGCTATGACGTGATCTAACTTTTCAAATTCAAAAAGTGTTTTAAGTTTTATACATTAATGATATAAATATATTTATATAATTATATCATTGATAAAATAGTTGCATGCAACGATGTTTAATTTACATTAGTGTAACTTAAAATAAAGTAAAAGGATAGTATCATATCGAGTAAAGAATTATTACACTGTTGGTCACTCTCCTGTAATGAAATTGTCAATGATTCATTTAAATTATGTGGGAGTCGTATATACCCCTTTTAAAAGTTAATATTTAAATCTCTTAAGTACGAGAGGATCGAATTAGCACGTAAAATTTAATATTTTTGTTGAAGATTTTTCAAAAGGAGCAAATACTTGAAATATGTTAAGGCAAAAACAGATATAGTTTGCTAGAATTACAATTTATAGTTATATATTATAGGTGAGAGGCGAGCGAGATTAAGAGAGTGAGGAAAGAGGCGAGCGAGAGAGGTAGAGAGTGAAGAGAGGCGAATTGTATATGTATATATGTTAAATTGTATGTGTATAGTTATCAAATAATATGTGTAACTGATATACATATATATTTGTATATCTGACAAGCGAGACTGGAAGAGATAGGAGATAGGTGAGCAAGATCGGGCAAATGGTGGAGAAACGTGAATTGTATATGTATATCCATAGAATTGAATAGCAACAAAACCTTAACTTTAGCTATAAACTGAAATTTTTTTCAAACTGTTGTGGTATAATTTAAATATATATTATATGTTTGTCTAATTATATAATTTACTTATTTTTGTATTAACTAAGCCCGAATTATTTTGGTTGAGTTTTTGTTGTTGTCTACGTCATTTTTTTGATGGATTTGTTGACTTTCTTGTAGATTATTTTTAGGGGTAATTTCAAATATATAAAATAAACTTATCAATTTACAACAAGCATAGTCTTCTTTTATTTATATAAAAAAAATAAAATTGTAGAAAACACACATGACTATACAATATAACTTGTCAAAAGTCATAGAAAGTATACATTGACTATACAATGTAGATTAATCATATATGTATCATATACTAAATATATATAGAAAGTATATATTGACTATACAATGTAGATTAATTATGTATGCGCCATACACTAAATATATATTATGAAACACTCAAAAATTTAATATAACTTGATTATATATGAAATATACACTGACTATACATGTCTATACAAATCCTTGGCACTCTTGTTGTTTATTTTTTTCACCCACAAGTCTAATGTTATTCTTGTAAAAATCATCTGTATAAGCAGAACTGTAAATATCATCATGCTTCTCGATGCAGTATAACTCTAGTTTTGATTCTCAACATTAGGGTCTGACTTTTTTCCATATTTAGAAATCTTCTAGCTGTAGGCGATAACTGTGAAAAGCTATGGAATGTTACTTTACTTTGGTTGAGTAATTGCCTCATTTACAATGTAATCTGCTAGTTGATTATCCTTACGAAATATGTGTTTTATTTCGATCACTAATGTTAGCATCTTACTTTGTATTTGTTCAACTACCTCTATTAGCTCCCAAGGGACTCCCCATTCCTTGTTTAGCATTAGTTTGAGGGATAATTAAGAATCTGTCTGAACTTGCACCTTGTTAATTCCTTTCCTCAAAACAGTATTCTAGAGCTTCTTTCATAGTTATAGCTTCTGCCTTCATATTGTTTGTAATCCCAATCCTATCAGCCTCAGCATACAGTAGATTACCCTCCTTATTTCTTAGACAAAACCCATAAGCACTTGGTCCAGGGTTTTCTTTGCTTGCTCCATCTGTATTGCATACCACTCATTCATCTTATGCAGGCATCCAGTAGACTTTTATGCAGTATAATTTAGGCCTATAAGAGCTAAAAAGGTCTACTATATCTCCTCATTGATATGGAACCTGTTTAATCCCTGGATAATTGCATGTTATTACCTGGGATATTACTCTATGACACTGTATCACCATCCATGTCTAAGACGATTCCTTGTCATGCTTGAAAGTATTTCTCCTTTTCCACAAATGCCACATAAGTATGGTTGGAATACACTGCATAATCCCCTGTAGTTTATAAGGCCCTTGAAAATTCCAGTATATATGAACTAGGTGTTGTGCGTGTCTTCCTTCACATTGAATACCTGCACAATTAACATACTGCTTCCACAACCTTAGGGCTGTGGGAGCTGTTAGAAATAAATGAGACATAGTCTCCACATATTTGTTCTCACAACAATAGCAACTTGACAGTAGTTGGATTTTCATCCTCCTCGGGTTATCATCAGTTGTTATTCTTCCTTTTCTCACCCTCCATCGGAAAAAGGCAATCTTCAAAGGCATCCCTTTCACCCAAATCTTCTTTGCCCATTCTTGTTCATTTTTCTTTCCTCTTATTAAACCATATGCTAATTTAACAGTGAAACCCCTTGTTGCATTCTCCATCCACCAAGCTCTATCCATACTGTCTTCAGGTGGAACAGAGATAGATTCTATGATGAAATCCACTAGTTCTACATTCAGACACTTCAATAATCTATCTTTTGCCCATGTTCATTATCTATGAAATCCCTGACTTCTGCATCTTCATCCTCCACTAGGCTATAAACAATGAAATACAAGGCACCCAAATTAGTCCAATTATCAAACCAAAAATTGGAGGTACCTGACTTCAATTGCCACCAGATCTCATGATCTATCTCCTCTCTGATCTTTATCAAATTTCTCGAAACCATGGATGCTCCAAGATTAGTAGTAATCATAGGATGCATCTTTTTACAATACTTAGGCCACATGAATTGTGTCCACAGAGAATTAATAGAGGTCTTGAAAATCAACCGAAGCTTTGCAAACAAAGCTTTAGTAATATTATATAGGAATCTAAATCCAAGTCCTCCCTCTTCTTTGGGATAACAAAGGTCCTTCCATGTCGCCCAATGTTTACCTTTGATACTATCCACATCATCAACAACATACCTCAGTGTCTCAAAAGGCTCCTGCTCATTGCGGGGTGAGGGGGAGTCGAATGTACGCAGCCTAACTACTATGTTTAAAAACATAAAGCGGCTGTTTCCAGATGACCCATAGGAGCGTCGAAAGTTGCATTGACTAACTGTTACTTCACAAATGAAAGAAACGCAAAAGTTTAAAAAGTCATTTTGATTTATTCCATCATACTCCAAAGCCAAAAAATAGTCAATCTTTGATACTACCCACACTATTCCAAAAAATATTTGCAAACAATTGGCGTATTCTTTCGACAAAAGATGAATGGGCATAGTCTTAAAAACATGACTGATAAGGATTTGTTTTCCTCCAACGGATAATAATTTTTTATGCCAGAAAAACATTCTTCTAAAAATCTTTCTCAAGATTTCTTCGAAGTAGCAGATCGTGCTCCTTCCATTGAAAACTGGGCAACCAAGGTAAGTGAATGGGAAATTACCTTGTTTGATACCTGTAAGTCTCCTCAATCTGGTTGCTACACATAGAGGGCTATTATCCTGAAGATAAAAAGCACTCTCGGCTTTGTTGCTCCTCTGGCCTGATATTCTTCATGTGTCTTCGAAATTTCCATCATCTTAATCACAGATACCCTGTCTGCTAACTCAAACATTGGCGTATCTATATTATAAGTAATTAAATTAATTTTTTTATTTTTATCTTTTTCATAATAGATTAAATTATTATACCAAACTAATAATATTTTTTTATTTTGTTTATATAAATATTCTATTTATTTAATGATAAATACTACATTGGTCATGATATTAACATCAAAGTTTTTAACAATTTACAAGAGCAACAATAGGTAAAACGAAATTATTACCTCAAAACGCATTCCAAAACCCAAATCCAACTTCACCAAGGCCTTGCAAAAATTTGTGTCACGTGGACCTTTGAATCACTCAAATCGGATAAGAAATGCTCTTGAAACTGGCACGTAAAGTTGGAGCAGAAATAGAAATAGTAGTTGTAAATTAGTGAAATTTTAAATGGTCCTAACTTTTGCCTCGGTTGTCCGAGCCAATTTTCCAAAAAAACCACTTTTGTCCCATTCCATTTTAATTTTTCCCCAATTTCGAAGTAATTTTTTATTCTTTTTTGATAAATAACTGCTGAAACGAAATAGTTTTTGAGTATGAAATGCCATGGCGATGTGGATGTGAATGTAAATTTTAACTTTGGAGAATCAATAGTACTAAACGTGGCACATAGTATTACTTTTTAATATAGATATTTAAAAGTGCCTTATATTAACATACATGACCCTTTGGCTTGCTAGTTTAACTCAAGCCCTTTTTGCTTTGACCTCAACTACCTGGGTTTAAACCTAGACAAAAGCATTTGAATACAAAATTTTAAGAGGTATGGCCACAAAAAAAGGCATTTTACGTCGGTATGTATGAAGCGTAGCCTTATGTTTACGCTCGTGCTAAGCTACAACAACAAATCGCTCGCACCAATGTATTTTTATAACTCTAAGGTGATGTGAAAAATATTAGAACCCCACATATAATATAAAAGGTAAATTAAAAAAACTATCTAAAAATTAGAAAAATAATATAAAACACTTCACAATGTGTGGAATAACATCAAACTTAATGCTTGGAAGTGTGGTACATGCTCTTTTGACTACGTGCAGCATCGCATGTTGTCAACTCGTCATCCCATGTTTTTACACATGGAGCATGGAGGAATAGTGTTATGGTGTACGCCACAAGGTACAAGGACCCATGATGCACAGACACCATGGTGCTTGGAGGTGCGCAGGGTTCAATGACGCTTTGATGCCTATGGTACACTGGCGCTATAGTGCCTTATTGAGCAGATGCCATGGTGCTCGACATGCACCAGCACCATGGTGCCTAGGGTACATGAGTGCCATGGAGCCCAGGTGCACCAATGCCATGGTGCCCTGGGTGCATGACCACCATAGAGCCCAAGTGTATAGGCAGCAAGGTGTATCGGCGCCATGGAGCCTAGGTGCATAGGCACTAAAGGTGCATCGGTGCCTAGGGTGCATGAGCTCCATGCTGCCCAACTGCACATGTGCTAAGGGCGCATGAACGCCATAGTGCTAAGGGTGCATGAGCGCCATAGTGCCTAGGGTGCATGAGCGCCATGGAGCCTAGGTGCACAAGCGCCATGGTGCCATGGTGCCTAAGGTACATGAGCACCATGGAGACCAGGTGTAAAGGCAACATGGTGCTCACAGTACATAAGTGTCATGGAGCCCAGGTGCACAGGAGCCATGGTGCCGATGGTGCATGAGCTTTATGGAGCCCAGGTGCGCAGGTGCCAAGGAGCACTAACGCCATGGTGCCTAGGGTGCATGAGCGCTATGGTGCCCAGGGTACATGAGCGTCATTGTGCCTAGGGTGCACGAGCGCCATGATGCCCACGGTGTACATGCGCCATGTAGCACAAGTGCATAGGCGCCATGGTGCCTAGGGTGTATGAACGCCATAGAAACTAGATGCATAGCCAACATAGTGCCCACGGTACATGATTGCCACAATATGCAGTGTGCATGAGTGTCATAAAGCCCAGGTGCACAGGCGGCATGGTGACAGGGGTGCACCGACGCCATGGTGCTTAGGGTGCATGAGGGTCATGGAATGCAGATGCATGAGTGCCATAGTGCTTAGGGTGCACAGGCGCCATGAAGCGCAGGTGTAGAGGAGGCATGGAGCCCACGGTGCACGATCACCATGAAGCCCAGCTGAATAGGTGCCAATGTGCACCGATGCCATGGTGCTCAGGGTGCATGAGCACCATGGAACCTAGGTGCAAAGGTAGCATGGTGCTCTCGGTGTAGAGCACCATGGAGCCCAGCTGCACAGTTGCCAATGTGCATCGGCACCACCAGGGGTTCCGGGCTAAGATTCGTTGGGCCTGGTCGGATTTTATGGCCCAAGAAAGTCAAAACAGACGATTTCGATAGTTTTTCGTGGGTGTTAGCCCATGGATTTTGGCACTGCTTGGGGTTTCGAGCTAAGATTCTAGAAAAATTATACGAGTGGGTCGGCAACGAGCCCGGAAAGCAGCCCAGATTGCCCGATGGCATTGGCGGGGGCCTGGTAGGATTTTATGGCCCAAGGAAGCCGAAACAAGCGATTTTGGCAGTTTTTCGTGGGTCTTAGCCCATGGATTCTGGCGCTTCCTGGGGTTCCAGGCTAAGATTTCTAAAAAATCATACGAGTGGGTCGACAATGAGCCCAACAAGCGACCCAGGTGTTCTGGTGGCTTTAGCAGGACCTGGTAGGATTTTATGGCCCAAAGAAGCCAAAATAGGCGATTTCGGTAATTTTCGTGGGTGTCAGCCCACGAATTCTGGCGTTGCCTAGGGTTCCGGGCTAAGATTTCAAAAAAATCATATGAGTGAGTCGATAACGAGCCCAATAAGTGGCCCAGGTGGCGCAGCAACGTTGGCTGGGACCTGGTACGATTTTATGATCCTCAGAAGCCGAAATAGGCTATTTCGACAGTTTTCGTGTGTGTTAGCCCACAAATTTTGGCGCTGCCTAGGGTTCAGGGATAAGATTTCCTAAAAAACATACGAGTAGGTCGACAACGAGCCCGGCAAGCAGCCCAGGTGGCCCGATGGTATTGGCGGGGGCCTAGTAGGATTTTATGGCCCAAGGAAGTCGAAAAAGACAATTTCAGCTATTTTTCGTGGGTGTTAGCCAGTGGATTCTGGCGCTTCCTGGGGTTCTGAACTAAGATTCCTAAAAAATCATACGAGTGGGTCGGCAACGAGCCGACAAGCGGCCCAGGTTGCCCGGTGACATTGGCGGGGGGCTGGTAGGATTTTATGGCCCAAGAAAGTCAAAACAGATGATTTTGGCAGTTTTTTGTGGGTAGATTCCCAAAAAGTCATACACGTGGGTCGGCAACGAGCCCAGCAAGCTGCCCAGGTAGCCTAGCAACGTTGGTGAGGACCTGGTAGGATTTTATTATCGAAGGAAGCCGAAATAGGAGATTCTGGCAGTTTGTCGTGGATGTTAGCCCACAGATTCTGGTGCTCCTTGGGGTTTCGAGTTTAGATTCACGAAAACTCATATAAGTGGGTCAGCAACGAACATGGCAAGTGGATCAAGTGGCCTGGTGGCGTTGGCAGAAGCCTGGTACGATTTTATGGTCCAAGGAAGCCGAAACAGGCAATTTCTGCAATTTTCTGTGGTTGTTAGCCCACGGATTTTGGCGCCGCCTGGGGTTCTGGGCTAAGATTCCCAAAAATTCATATGAGTAGGCAACGAGCCCGACAAGCGGCCCAGGTGGCCCGACGGAGTTGGCGGGGGGCTAGTAGAATTTTATGGCCCAAGAAAGCCGAAAAAGGCGATTTCAACAATTTTTCGTGGGTAATAGCCAGTGGATTCTGGAGTTGACTGGGGTTTTAGGATAAGATTCCCAAAAATTATACGAGTGGGTCGGTAATGAGCCCAGCAAATGACCCAGGTGGCCCGGCGGCATTAGCGGGGGTATGGTATGATTTTATGACCCAAGGAAGCAGAAATAGGCAATTTCCGCAGTTTTTCACGGGTAGATTCCTGAAAAATCATACGAGTGGGTCAGCAAATATCCCGGCAAGCTGCCTAGGTGGCCCGACGGTATTAGCAAGGGCCTGGTTGGATTTTATGGCCAAAAGAAGTTGAAACAGAGATTCCGACAGTTTGTCATAGGTGTTAGCTCACGGATTCTAGCGTTGCCTGGGGTTTCGGGCTAAGATTCCTGAAAAATCATACAAGTGGGTCGACAACGCGAGCACGTCAAGTGGCCTAGGTGGCCCGACAGCATTGGCGGGGGCCTGGTAGGATTTTATAGTCCAAGGATGTCGAAACAGCTAATTTTTGCAATTTTTCATGGGTAGATTCTTGAAACATCATACAAGTGGGTCAGCAACAAGCCCGACAAGCTGTCTAGGTGGCCCAGCGACGTTGGCGTGGGCCTGGTAGGATTTTATGGCCCAAAGAAGTCGAAGCAGGCGATTTTGGCCATTTTTCATGGGTGTTAGCCCACGGATTCTGGTGCTGCCTGGGGTTCCAGATAAGATTCCTAAAAATTCATGCAAATGGGTCGGCAATGAGCCCGGTAAGCGGACCAGGTGGCTCGGCGATGTTGGCGGGGCCTAATGGGATTTTATGGCCCAAGAAAGTCGAAACAGGCGATTTCGGCAGTTTTTCATGGGTGTTAGCCCACGGATTCTGACACTGCCTGGGGTTCCAGGCCAAGATTACCAAAACATCTTATGAGTGGGTCGACAACGATCTCGGGAAATGGCCTAAGTGGCCTTGCGGTGTTGTTAGGGGCCTGGTATGATTTTATGGCCCAAGGAATCCAAAATAGGCAATTTCGGTAATTTTTCATGGGTGTTAGCTCATGGATTCTGATGTTGCTTGGGGCTAGCTAAGATTCCCGAAAAATCATACGAGTGGGTCGAAAAATGAACCGGGTCAGGGGGCCAGGGGGCCTGTCGGCGTTGGCGGAGGCCTGGTAGGATTTTATGGCCCAAAAGAGCTAAAATAAATGATTTTAGCAATTTTCGTGGGTGTTAGCCCATGAATTTCGGAGAAGATTCTCAAAAACCCATACGAGTGGATCGACAACGAGCCTAGAAATTGGCACAAGTGGCCAGGCGGCATTGGCTGGGGCCTGGTAGGATTTTATGGCCAAGGAAGTCGAAATAGGTGATTTCGGCAGTTTTCCGTAAGTGTTAGCCCACGTATTCTAGCACTGCCTAGGGTTTTGGGCTAAGATTACCAAAAAATCATATGTGTGGGTCGACAACGAGTCTGGAAAGCGGCCAGGTGGGCCGATGGCATTGGCGGGGGCCTGGTAGAATTTTATGGGCCAGGGAAGGTGAAATAGGCAATTTAGATAGTTTTCCGAGGGTGTTAGCCCACGAATTCTGGCTTGTCAGGGGTTCCGGGCTAAGATTCCAGAAAAATCATACGAGTCAGTCAGAAATGAGCCCGGCAAGCAAGCTAGGTGGCCCGACAGCAATGGCGGGGGCCTAGTAAGATTTTATGGCCCAAGGAAGTTGAAATAGGCAATTTCGACAGTTTTCCGTGGGTGTTAGCCCAGGAATTCTGGCGTTGCCTGGGGTTCAAGGATAAGATTCTCAAAAAATCATACGCGTGGGTTGGAAATGAGCTCGACAAGCTCCCCAGGTGGCCTGACGATGTTGTCGGGTGCCTGGTTGGATTTTATGGCCCAAGGAAATCAAAACAGACAATTTCAGCAGTTTTTCGTGGGTGTTAGCCCACAGATTCTAGCACTGCCTGGAGTTCCGGGCTAAGATTCTCGAAAAGTCATACGAATGGGTCGGCAATGTGTCCGGCAAGCGGCCCAGGTGGCCCGGCAGTTTGGTGGTGGCCTGATAAGATTTTACGACCCAAGTAAGCCAAAACAGGCAATTTTAGCAGTTTTCCATAGGTATTAGCCTGCGGATTCTGGCAGTGCCTGGGGTTCCAGGCTACGATACCCAAAAAATCATACGAGTGGATCGGCAACAAGCTCGTCAAGCGGCCCAGGTGACCAGACAGCGTTGGCAGGGGCCTGGTAGAATTTTATGGCCTAAGAAAGCTGAAACAGGCGATAGGTAAAACAATGACTACCTACTATGTGTAGGATGAACAACATTAAGATTACAACTCAGTAATCACTCACTCACTTCTCACTTCACAACTTTAATGATCTACTATGATCTTTAACTCTACCTTACAAGAAGCCAAATCCACTTCTAATTGCTACACTCTCAAAGAACGTTTTCACTTACAATATTGTCACTAAACAATGATGAATCTCAACAATGCTTCTACGTAGAAAAAAAAAACAGGACTAAAAGAAAAACCTCACACTCTAGTTTTTGTTTCTAACGATCTTCTGGTTAAAGCTTGCCTAATATGTTTGCTGCTAAATCATTAATGTTTTTGTATGCAAAAGTTGCTCTGCTAGAATTTTCGTTGATTCTTATATTAAAAACTATTTTCATCAAGTTCATATATTAAAGACTAACTTGAGCCAAAACCATACATTGAGGACTATTTTGATTATTTTTTTTCTCTCATTTTGAAGTTATGGTTAAAATTTTAAAAATATTTGATGAAAATTTGATCCATTTCAAATAAAGTTTCAAGATTAAAATCTATAAGAAACAAAATTCAATTTTATATAATTATATATCTATCTATTGACATGCCTACTTGAGTGTTAAGCAGATCAAGTAGATAGCTGATCAACATATCTGCTTGGATAGCTTGAGGATATATTCATAATTTTTTTATGATTCTTTCGACGTGTTTGCTAGTGTAGCTTGAGGATATATCTATCCATTTTTGTGGTTTTTCATTTTAATTTGTTTGTATTTCTTAATATATTTCAAAAACTGCAAAAAAAAAAAATCAAGACTATTGTGATAATTAACAATTTAAAATACTTAGAAGACGACGACAACAACAAAAACATACTCAATAGAATCCCACAAGTGAAGCATAGGGAGGGTAGAATATACGCAAACTTTACCACTACCTTGTAGAGGTAGAAAGGTTATTTCCTGAAAACCCTCGTCTAAAAAACTCATAAGCAAAATAAATTAGATACGGGAAACTCATAAGCAAAATACATTAGATATGAGAAAAGAAAAAATACTTAAAAGATATATAAAAATATTGATTGAGTCTTACAATTTTATCAGTGTCATATAAAAAATGACAGAGAAAGTAATATATATTTGAAAATAACGTAAAAATATTATAAATCTCAAAACACACAAAATGGGACATAAAAAGTAATATATATTTGAAAATAATATAAAAAAAATTTAAATCTCAATAATTAATAATCCAAAATAGTTAAAAAGTATATAAAAATTTCAATTGACCTTCAAAATTCTATTAATGCCGCACAAATTAAAACTAAAGGAGCAACATATATATTTGTCACTAGTAATAATATAAACATCCCCCCATACTCGATAGATTATATTTTGTTTTTATTATTTTTTAAAATAAATATGAAAAATATTAAAAATAATAATTAAAATAAGACAAAGAAAGAGAGAGAGTGCATTTATTATTCTTGATAAGGGAAAAAAATGGACTTATCGAAACATTAAAATAAATTAATAAACATATGCAATTAAGAAGAAGGAACATTTGACCACATGAAAACAATCTTTTTCTGTTTCATTAAATCTATTCACCTGAGATATTTCACCAACTCCAGTGGATCCAATGTATTATCATTTTATATTCATAAATTCAAAAAGAAATTATATTTTAAGATATAAATAAAAATAAAATAATAAATATCTCCCCCAATTTATATATTTTTTTAAAGAATGTGTAAATAAAAAGGAAAAATTATGGTGCATTGGCCACTTCGCCAAAATAATTATTAAAAAGTTAATTGTTTGTCGTATACACATATATAATCAATATATATTTTACATGTAGTCAAATTATATTCAATTTTTAGGTATATTATAATGTATATAAAATATATATCATATATATAAATAATCTACATTGTTTAGTCAATATATATGTCATATCTAGTTATTTCTACTTATGAATTTTGAGCCGAGGATTTTAGAAAACAGTCTCTCTACTTCTATGAGGTAGCAATAAGGTCTGCGTACAATCTACCCTCTCCAGACTCCATGTGAGATTTCACTGAGTATATTTGCTATTGTTTGTATAGTCAATATATATAGTTTCTATAACTTTTGGATAGTTATATTGCATAATCATGTATATTTCTATAATTTTGGGCTTTTTTTAATGTAATATAAAAAAAATTATATTTATTATAAATTAACTAATTATATTTAAAAGTATTCAAACAAAAAATAGAATAATTAATTTGCGATAGAGGGAGAACAATGTTGGTGAACAGACATCTATTGAATATCAAAAATTAATCTAATAATCAATAAAATGAGATAAAAATCACGAGATTAAAATAGAATCATCAAATAAACATGAAATACAAGGTGATTTGTTCTTACATGTTAACGACCAACATTGATATAAAAAGTGACACATATCCGAGGTGCACGCAAATTGACACAAACACTATCCTCATTATTTTTTAAAAAAAGAAAAAGCAAATATAATCACCTCATACACTATACTAATATTTTTCGGAACTAATTGGTAGGAGATATAATTTATAATTATTCAAAAATAAATATAAAATTATTTTATTCCAAATTTAATTGAAAACTTTAACTAGTCGTTGAATTATTTAACCCACCATTTTGCCTTAAAGATGGATAAATTCTCATATATAAGATAATATGTTCCAAACACTTCTATAAAGATAACACATTCGAGGTGCACGCAAATTCACTTGACACTATAATCACCTGTGAGATATAAGTTATAACTATCCCAGGATAAAATAATTTTATCCTGAAATTGTTAAGTCCAAGATAACATGTTCCTAGGAATCAGTATTAATTTAAAATATTGTGTCTCAACTTTTAAAACTCTGATAAAACAAACAATACTAATAAAAGTAAAATGAAGAAGAGCTGTTGGGAAAGGGGCAACTTTGGGGCAGTAGATTAAAGGAAAGAATGACAACACAGAAAGGACATCAGTACCCATAAAAACAATAGGCCAAACATATATTCAAGTTTGAATAAGTCTATGGGGACCCCAAAACCTTTGGGGGTAGGGGGGTATCTTTGATAACATTCAAATGGTGTCAGTAGCCATGTGATTGTATGGCCCTTCACCATCCATGTCCACATAAAGGAAACCACAAAATGAGACAAAAGAGTACTCTAAAGTAACCTTTAAATGCATAAAAGAACACAACTTTATTTTTTACCCCTCCATCTACTCATTATGAATGATGAAAGATTAAAAAAAAGGAATCTTTACCATTCTTCCCTTTGATGAAGGATGATCTTTATCAGTATAGGCTGCAACAGATTCTATATATATACTCATTTCAATCAAGATTTTTCATTTTGCTACATAAAAAGTTTACATGACAGCAAGTTATGATTAATAAGGCAGAGAAAAAAGGTACTACAATATCTAAGGGTCACTTACTACTACTACTACTACTCTCTACTAGCCTTTGTTATGGTATTGTTCTGTGTGGTCCAGCACACAAACTACAAAGAGGGTACACCAAAAATAAACAGAAAAGGACCCCATTCCCATAAAATCAGTTTACCTATGCATTATGTATTTTTGTTGTAAGTAGTATGGTATTGATGATGGCAATAATCTTGAGGAGATCTTCCTTACAGATCTTTTCTTCTGTTGTTTTGGGGATATACAGCTACAGGACTTTTACTACTTGTATATAATGCTACCAACCTTTCTGCATAAACAAACACAATGAGTTATCTTGTTAAGTACATTTATAAGATACTTTATTTAGTCATGAGGTGAAAGAGAGAATTCGCTTACCAAGTTAATCCACCCTCGCTAACGATGATCAACTGGAAAATTTAAGTTTCAGTGGCTTCTTGTCCAGATGTAAACCTGGTTAATGTTTAAACCTTACGTTATGTGCTCTAATAAAGCCAAGCATGAGAAGAACACAGCTACTGTTAAGTACTACTACCTTGGAACCTGAAAGTAACATGATTTAAGAGAAGCCATGTTGAAGGCAGAAGTGGCGGTAGTAGTAGTAGTAGCAAGCGTTGTTATTCCGGAACTAACATCAGCTACAGCTGAATCAGTGGAGAATGCAACATGTTGTTCTGCAGCCGATTTTGTAGGAGAAGCAAATAGGTTATCAGGAAGGTTGTGGTCAAAGCTGCTTCAATGACAAAGAAATCTCAGAAACATTAGAAAGAATTCAAGATAATATCGACAGGTTTGAACCACAGTACATAGCAGAGAATAAATTCCATCAAACTTTGACAACTAATTGAGAAACTGATGTTTAATACCTTTCTTGGGGATCAGAGTCATCAGTATCCGAGGTCTTCTTGCTGCAACTGCCATTTTTAAACACATTTGATTGTGGCATCTCCTGATTCTCATCAGTTGCATTAGCTGGGGTTTTCATGGTTTCCTGGGCACCATTATTTTCTGCAGCGGAAAAAAATCAAGTGATACTTTACATAGAAACCAAAGAAGAAAACGGAGAAGTGTTTGTTCCAAGTGTTAACCTGCTAAGGCTTGGTTGATGCCATTAGACGAACAAACAAAACCCTGATTGTTTTGAAACTGAGTTTGCATCTGGGAGGGAGATGGAACACCTGGAGAGACGACGCTGGGATGGAAGTGATTATTCTGATGGTGGTTCCTCATCAGTTGCAAATTCATTAACCTTCTACCTTGAAACTCAATCACTTGCTGCAATTCAGCTTCCTGCTCTATTTTTCTTCTCAGCATCATCTCATGCGGATTATAAAACATCCTCGCTCCTCCTGCAAAGAAAGACACCTTTAAGTATCTCCATCATACAATTGGAGAAAAATAAAATATAGCTCATATTCTCACCGAAAGGAATGTCATACAACTCCCTAGACTCAAGCCCTGAGGGGCTTAAACATGCTGAGAGCTCTTCTCTATCAATAGGCTGCTGCTGTAGCTGAAATTGCTTCCTTCAATTCAATTAAGAATGGAATATTAGTCATGCATAACATATATATATGAAAAAAAAAAATAACAGAAGATAATGATCGTGATTTCATACTTGTCTGGGATTTTTCCCTTTTCTTTGTATGGTTTAACAAGCACACGAGAATCACAAACAAAATGTGGGTTCCCTTTGGCCAAGATAAGCTTCACAGTTTCCGGGTAGATGAATGTAACAAATCCAAACATACGCTTCTGCTGATACGGAATTCTAACATCTTGCACTGGCCCATACATACTACAAAACAAATCAAGGACCACATAAAGTTAATTATTCATTCAATTTGATTTTCATTTATCCAATATAACCAAGAAGCACAAACCTAAAGTAATTAGACACATCCTCCTCCTTAAATGTGCTATCAGCAGGAAATGTCAAGTAAATTTGTCTCAAACAAGAGCTCGAATTTCCGCTCAGCGCCATTGCTGAAAAATCATTTCTGTCAGGCAAGGATCGACCATGTTTGTGGAACTCATCACTTATCATTAATGCGGCTGCAGCCGACCTGAAATTCAGACCATAAAAATGACAGTAAGTCAAAAGGCCATCGCAATCTCAACCTCCATAATGTCCCAACGTATAATCTAAGCAGTATATAACAAAACTACAAGTTCTTTCTAGTCTACCTAAAAGAAAAGCACAGGCTCACACGACATAAAGCAAGCAAATCCACCATAAAGCAACACAATGTCATTACACACATCTGAGAATCAGTCATGAAATTACATGGAAAACATTTTTGGAAGAAAAAAAACTAAGTCCCAAAACCAAACTGGATGGATTCATGCATGTTAGTCCTCAATACACATTTGACTCTCTCTAGGACATTTCATTCACTGCTTGGTAACATGCATTTAGGGACAAATCCGGGACACCTAAAACCAGAAATTCACAAAACTTCATGCCTATAGACTGACATATAACCTCTAACCAAACTGAATACACCATGCTAAAATGGCATAAAAATTGCAGAATTCAAAACAATGCAACATCCAAAAAAAAACACTTTCAAGAACACACTAAAGTAGATAACTTTCTTCCATATCAAACCAACACAAGAAAATATCACCCCTAATACGCACCAGTTAGCTCAAAAATCTAAAGTTCCAACTAAAAGGGTGAAACATTTTTCATCAACTAGGTAGATATACTGAACCTCCCCAAAATCACAAGGCTCAGTATTTTAACTATCCATTAGACACATTAAGCTAGCATTTGGTAGTAGATTTTGAAAATTAACTTCAAAAGCTATAGTGGAGTGGGAGCTATAAAGGAAACATTGGTTGTTACACTGTACATAATAGTTGCAGATTCAAGAAAACACCAAAAGTCAACAACTTTCCTCAAAATACAAACAAACACAAGCAAAAATCAGTCTTTATACCATCAAAAATACCTTGGATTCTCACTGAAAACATTCATGCATCTGTTGTAAGCAAAAGGATGACGAGCTCCAGAAGCCATAAACTGAGTAGCAGTAGCAAGTCTCTGCTGCTGTAACGCTTTCACACGCATAAGCTCATCAAAACAATCGACATTGCTAGGAGAACCAACAACAGCACCACCAGAATGACCAGACTCATCTGCTGAATCACCAAATCCACCATGCATAAACTTACAACTATTCCCATTCTTGCAAAACCCTCTATTAAAATACATGCAAGGTCTCCAACCAAACCCATTATCATCATCAGACCCACCAAGAAAAACATCATTCACTGAGCAGCTCCTACGATGAAACTGTTTTTCTTGATTTTCCTCAGAAAACCCCATAGAATCACTTCTCCCACTCGGACTCATAACCGGGTCAAACACCATATCTTCATTTGACCCGTAAAAACCTGAAGACCCAGACCCAGACCCATCATTGGTTAAACCATTCACGACAGCAGCATACGACACCGGTCGAGGACTTCTTGAAAAAACCGGCGGTGACCCAGCAGACCATGGAGAAGAACAAGGCGAAGACTGAAACCCATTGTTCGGAATCATGATTCTAGGGGAAGATTGGGGAAATGGGGAGAATTTATTCACGTTTGAAATGGGACTAAAAGGGGAAGAAGATGAAGGTGTTGAAGGTGCAGATGAAGTGTTTGATAAAAGTCCTAGATGATTTTTTGCTTGATTTATAATAGAAATTAACAGATTTTCTGGAACAAATGCTAGTCTTATCATCTCCTTATCACCTTGGTCTTGTATAAGTAAATAACCCATGATTTTTGAAGCATTTTCTGGATCCAAACTTTGAATTCTTGATAGAACTGCTTTGGTTGCTTCATATGGATCCATGGTGATTTTACAGAGCTTAAAGATTACTGAAACATTCACTTTTTAGAGGCTTTCCACTTTCTTTTCTTTTTTTTTTTTTAAGGGGAGAAAAAGTAAGTGAGGTTTTAGGGTTTTAAATAAAGGTTGATGAGAAAGAGAATATGAAGAAGATTGGTTGCGGGGCCTGGGGTGGGGGTAGTGGTTGGGTATTTATCAGTATTTTCGTTTCAAAATAAATATCATTAAAAAAAAAATAAAATTAAAAAATATATTTTATTAATATCTTTATCTCAAAATAAGTCGTAAATAATCTTTTTATCTTTATAAATTAATAGTAAATTTTGCATATATTTTATCTTTTTTAAATTTTATTTGTAAAATTTTATCGAATATGTTGTGTTTGTCATCATTGTTTTAAAATAAGTATTTTGGTGAAAAAAATTAAATATTAAAGAGAATATTTTCTTAATTTTAAAAATATGAACATTCAGAAAGACATCTTGTTTCAATTAAAAAAATAAAATATTAAAAAATATATTTTATCAAAATAATTTTTTTGACCCAAAATAAGTATTGTTTTAACCAAAAAATAAATAAATATTATAGGGATGTATTTTATTTTAATAGGAGTAATGTTTTTAAAGAAAAAAGTAAGTGTTGTTTTAATGAAAAAAATAATATGAATATTAGAAAGCGTGCTTTATTAAAAGAATATTTTCTCCGTCCTATTACAAAGTAAGAAAAATATTTTAAATAATTATTATCTTTTTTGTATTTATTTTTATCATATCTATTATAAAAAATAATATTCTAATTGACATAGTTAATTTTTTCATATAATAAATAAGAAAAATATAAAAAAATATTATTTTGTTAAATATAAAAATAATAAAGTAATATTTATTTGTAAAAGGGAAGTAATAATAGTGTAATTTATTTTTGGGGAATTATTAAGAAAAAAGTGACAAAGGTATCAACCATGTTATAAAAGGCAATGATGGGTTGGTCTTATATTCTTGCAATCATTACATATCTTAGATTATACAAAGTGTGTGGGTGTGTGGGACATGAGGTTGGTTTGGTAGGACAAATTTATAAAAGAAAAATAATAAAAATATTTTCAAATATATATATATATATTGAATATTACAACAACAACATACTCAGTAAAATCTCACAAGTGAGATTTGGGGAGGGTAGAATGTACGCAGACCTTACCATTATCATAGAAGTAGATAGATTGTTTCTTGAGAACCTTTATCTCAAAAACCGTACACAAGAAAAAACTAGATATGACAAAAGGAAGGGAAGAGAATAGAAAGGGCGACTAATAATGACATTATGTAAATAAGCTAAAACTAACACATAGGCAATGCGAACATATGATAAAAGCACCTAATCCTGTCATTAGCCCGCTACTCTAATTCGCAACCTCTACTTTTTTCTATCTAAGGTCAAATCCTCAGTAAGTCATGATAATTAATATTTATATTAATTATAGATACTCTTTGGTATTATAGTGTATAGATCATATATGAGAATAATAATATTAGTGATGCATGATATTAATATGATTAAAGTTATGATTGTCTTTTATAAACAATTTTTTCATCATATTTATCAAAAAGATATCTTATAAACAATTTTTTTTTTCAAAATTAATTATGAAATGCATGTTCTTTTAGTACACAAGCTATAAATCGATAGAAAAATAATTTCAGTACATTTAACGGGAGCATAACTAATTCCATCAGTATTATGTTAGGCTAATACATTATATTTGACATTGTTCATATGCAAATTACCAAATGATCCTTTAATAGAATATAATAGACATTGCAAAAGAAACGTATCATAATTTTTAAACTTTAAATTCTGAATATAAAATTATTTTTATAAAAAGTATTATATGCTTAAAATAAAATTCTGAACATAAATTTAAATTAGTCAAATCTCATATTAATTTTTGAATGTTAAACATCAAAAACACTAGGATAGACTAACCTTTTTTTTGTGGGGAAATGTGTCCCAAACAGGCGTACTATTTTCAAATTTTAGAATGGATAGGCAATGGATATAGTATATCGGATAAAGTTATTTTTTAATTAAAAAATTTAAATTTAAATTTTAAATAAAAATTGATAGGAAGTTCGCAATAAAATCATATATCACATGAATTTAGATTAATTGAACTTCACTAACATATGATACCAAAGTCTAGATAAAAATTTGTCAAAAATGTTCTTCAAATATTTAATTTTATATCATAATGTTTATTTTTTAATTAATAATTTGATCCAATTATATCTTTTATCGTTTTTTATTGGGTCAAATATGTCTTTAATTCACACTAAATTCCACTTAATATCATTAGATGCTTATTTAAATTAATTAATTAATGTTCAAGCTCATTTTTATGTATTTCAATAAATATAACAAGTACTTGTTATCATAATATTATTACTGAAAGCATATTATTTTTATTACTCTCTTTGTTTATTTTTACTTGTCACTATTTTGTTTTTCGAGGTCAACTTGACTAAACTTTAAAAATTAAATTGAATTAACTAAGTTTAATATTTAAAATTTAAAATTTAGATAGTTAAAAACTATGCAAAAAAGTTATAAGTTGCAATCTTTTTTTATATTAATATGATAAAAAAATACATATTAAATTGTTGGTTAAAGTTTATATAGTTTAACCTCGATAACTAAAATAGTGATAAATAAAATTAAAACTAAGAAAAGAGTTTAAAACTCTATCTATCAAAATCTAGATGATAAAAAATCACGTTGAATCAAGAAAGAATAATATAAGATGATACGACTTCAATAGTTTAACAGATTAACTATCTGAACTTTCAATTTATTTAGGAAGATTCGATCTTCATTTCATAATCTTCTTTTTGTTTTTTTAATTCCAACATTAATTACTTTTTTTAAAAAAAATGATGCTATATGACAAAATATTTATGATGAAAGTCAAAGCTGTCTATTCAAAGCTGCCTTGATAGAGGTGGACAGGGAGAACTGTTGCCCTGGACACTGGAACTTGTAGATGGATCATATTTTTTTATATATTTAATTATAGGAATCAATTACTAATATATTGTTTTTTATTATATTAATATAAAAAAATTATAATTTATAATACTTTTTACATAGGTTTTGAATATTTGAGTTTCTTACCTTAAAAACAACAATTATATCATATTCAGTGAGATCTCGCAAGTGAGATCTGCAGAAGGTAAAATATATGCAAATTTTGTCACTATCTCATAGAGATAGAAAAGTTGTTTAAGAAAAATCTTCATCTCAAAAATATCAAATTTGAAAGCAGAAAATACTAGATATGCAAAAAAAAATAACTAGAGTGAAAAATAGATGATAATTTACTAAGAGAATAAAAGTAAAAAAATAAATGTAGAACAATAACAATACAATATATAAAGATACGACTAGTCATACTAACCTGCTATATCACAAGGCCAAACATCATTCTATCCTTACCCGTCGTCTAATATTTTATCTTAATATGCGACGTTCACTCCTTTTTATCTGAGGTTATATCGTTGGTGATACGAAATAGTGTCATATCCATCTAATCACCTCCCCAATACTTTCTCGGTCTACTTCTATCCATTCGCATAATCCCTAAATTCAACCTCTCGCACCTCTTAAGAAGAGCGTTAGTACTTCTTCCTTGCATATACCCAAATCATTAGTTTTGCTTCTATTATTTTGTCTGTCATAGAAGTCACCTCTATCTTCTTTTGAATGATCTTGTCCCTAATCTTATCACCCCCAATACGTTCACACATCTATCTCAGCATTTTCATCTCCGCAGGTTGTATTTTTTGAATATATGAGTTTTTGACTGACCAACACTCCATCACATATAGCAAAGATAGTCTAACCACTAGTTTGTAAAACTTATCTTCAAATTTAAGTGGTATTTTTTATCACACAATACTCCAGAGGCAAATCTCCACTTCGTCTATGTTGTCCCAATACGATCTATGACATCAACACCGATATTATCATTATTCTGGATGATGGACCTAAGATATTTAACTTTACTTTAGGATAATAAAAAAAATTTATTTATTTTCTTAAACTCATATCAAGTCATTTTAAAAAAAATAAAGGAAGTAGTACACAATCTAGATAAATATCAATAAAAATGAAGGTAAAGAGCGGGGGTCTAGGATAGTCGGGATGGGGGCTATGTGGGTGAACAAAGATAAAGTATATTGAAGGATGAAGAAGATACCATCGATGTGAAATTACCTTTTTTTTTAAGAGTTAAAATTATTTTTTTTATTTTTATGAAACTTATTTCTAAGAAAAATAGTTGGTGAAAATATTTTCTCTTTCGCTCCATTTTATAAGACATTCATTTCACTTTTATCTCTTCGTATAAATTTTAGAATTCATAACTCATATTTAATTTATTAATCTATTTTTATAAGAAATTATATGACATATTTAAAATTATAAAAATTTTAAACTATATTTATATTTTCTATGGAACATTCTTCATAGTTCATCGAAACCATTATAAACGAGGAGAACAAAATTTATATGAATCACTTTTCTTATCATAAGAGGAAAATTGTGTCAGGCATTGTATAAAAATAATATAAAATATAACGTATTAATTATGCTAAATGAATTATGTGAGACTAATTCTAATTCATTATTTAATTTGTATATTAAAAAATATTTTCTATTTATCCATTTATCAATAGTTCATGTATTGCTAGTATTGTGATTTAATATGTATTACTATACACCTCAATACATATATTAATTATACATAAGCTAATCATTCTACCAAATAAAGCATCAAATAATACCCTAACTATTCTACCAAATTATTCTTTAATTTCATGGGATAACATATGTTTTCCATCAATCTCGGATGGAGCCAAAGATTGACTATTTTTTGGCTTTGGAGTATGATGGAATAAAGCAAAATGAC
>JAOTQJ010000001.1:2875396-2892282 GCA_025642045.1 Solanum sejunctum | reverse complement strand
ACTCCCTCTGTCTCATATTAATTGAATTTATAAGGTAATACACACATATTAAGAAAAATATTTAAAGATAAAATTTACACCCTACTTTCCACTATTGTTCTTCATAAAATCATAAATACATAGTGTAATTGATTTCGTAGAAAATATAACAGTTTAATTAATGCAAGGGTAAATATGGAAAAATTCCAAACATTATCTTGAACTTTGAAAAATTCAACTACTTTGAACCTTATTTTTTTTAAAAAAAATTCAATTATTATGAGACAGTGAGAGTAATATTTTTATACATAAAAAAAATTTAGAAATTTTCTCTCTACGATAATATGTTTTTCACCATACATTTTTTTAATGAATTGATTCAATGAAAAATTATATTTTATAGCATAAATTTTCTATTGATTCACAATTTTGCCTCCAAATTTCTCTTCCTCACGATCTCAGTTTTTTATTATGTTTACAGTTCAATCCAAGATTAGAGTACATATGTTGGAGATATGAGTGGTGAAAAATCAATTTAAATTAAATATAATTTGCTATTATTAAACAAGCTTGAAAAAGTACGTTTGAATATCAAATTTAACTTTTGGTAGAAATTTGGAGAGGGTATTGTTTGGAATCGTTAAAAATAGTTGGAAGAGTTTGTTTATAAAATATGAAGAAAATATGGATAGAAATAAAAATTGTAATTGAAAATTGTAAGATCTTTATAACTAGAACTGTCAATATGAGTTAGGCTGTTAAACTTGTCTAAGGTAACTCATGATACAGTTGGTACAGTTGGGTTGAGCTAGGCTGTTGAACTTTCCTAACCTAACTTATAGTAAGTTGGGTTGAGCTAAAATTTTTGGAGTTTATTTTAAAAATAGATTGTTTAATCCGATACAGATAAATCTATTGATTTGTGAGGCATGAACAAGATGGAGTTGGGTCAGTTCTGTAACACCTCGTAAAATTATAGAAATGTTTCTAGAACATAATCGTGAGCATAACACGTCTTCCCAAGCTTCAATGAAAAATTCGAGATCGGATTTGTGATTAGCGCAAAAAATCGATGACCTCAACCAATTTTAGAGTAACTGGGTCAAAAAATAATTTTTGCTAATTTAATTAGAAATAGTGTTCGATCCATGCCCCTGGTGCGATGCGGACGGGGAGAGGAGTTACACTTGGCTTTTTTTTAAAAAATTTTTTGTCGGGAATGAGAAAATTCGTTCGAAAATTTTTTGAAGAAAAATACATTGGTCCGCACCCCTGGCGTGTCGCGGACCAGAGCATTTTAGTGACACTTTTCTTTTAAAATTCGAGAAGGGTATTTTGGATATTCTCAATCAAGAAAGGGATTGGGGATTTTCAAAGTTCGGGTCAAATTCTTATTGAAGATTAGTACAATCTTCATCCCAAGTATGTAATGCTAAACTAAAAGCATGAGATTGTCCTCTCATGTATCCCATAAATGGTCATAGATGAGTTGAGAACCCATAAATCCTTACACGTGATTCTTAAAGTATTATCTTGGTTGAATTCTTGAATTAAGTTACTACGATATTAATGAGTTTCTCATATACAATAATATCTTGATGATGTTATTGAAATTGAGTAATTGGTTGGATGTATGTTCATACCTTCATTCACATGAACCCTAATTGAGGACTATGATTGCTTTTATGTATTGTTTTGAAAATTGATGATTTTTCTTAGCATATTTTATCGAGTTTTCATGAATACAACTTTGAGTATGGATAATGATTTGAAAAAGAATTTTGGTGATAGACAGAGATTATTTTTGAAGCATGAGTATTATTCTTTTTAGAAAACACTTGACAATTTAATGAGTTTTGATTGAATTGAGTATGGAGTCTACATGATGCTTTGAGTATATATTGAAGATAATGTAAGTATATTTTCTCATAATAATTTCATTGATAGGTGATGGTGATAGTTGATGTGAGTCTTAAAGAGGATTGTTTGGATAGATGAGTTGTGCATGTTTTAGTCTGGAGAGTATTATTGAGCATCGAATTGGGTGACCCAAAATTGCTTTTGCCAGCGTAGGATAGTCGTGCAACACGTTCTGGCGGCTCTTGCCCAAAAGTTGGATATTCTCTTTGGATCCGAGAAAGAGAGAGACAGAGATACTATGTCCTTTACTATGGCAAGTTTAGGACGGGCGAGGTAACGATGCTAATTCGTTATGCACTAACTAACTTAAAGGTGGTGGAATATGATAGATGTCGGTTAAGAGAAACTCCCAAGCAACATTGAGTGAGCATGAGATTTCCAACAAAGTCCTTATATTTTCAAATGTACATTATAAAGAGCCTGATTTACTTTAAACTTGCATGTTTTGCTGAGTGGAGATGGGTTGAGCCTTTTGAGTTGGGTTGATATTATTGTCATATTATTCTACGTGTTTCAATTACATTCAACTATTTTACATACAGTACATTCCACGTACTAATGCCCCTTTGACGATGCATCATTTTATGATGCAAATTCAGTAGAAAGAGGACTTCAGCAGGTGAATCGTTGAGGTTCAGAGCTTCTTGATTTTAGATCTTGGCGAGTCCTCCCCTGCATTTAGAGGATGGTTATTTCTTTAGTTCTATTGAGTTATTTTTACTGGATTTTGGTATCCATGACATGTCTTGGTACCTTCTTAGATAGTAGTCATAAAGACTTCATAGACATAGACAAATGATGATTGATGTTTGGATTCTTTTCCGCTATTTCTTTAATTTTATTGAGATTGTTCCTCTATTCTTATTACATATAATAGACATAGTGATAAGTCTTGTAGCCCACTAATAGTTCTCTTAATTTCTTGAATGTCTTCTGATAGATTACTGATTGAACGAGTGTGATGGGACTAGATGATTCACTTGGCAACTAACAATAGTTTTCGACTGTCAATTACGCCTAGGATATCCTCCCGAAGCTTAACAGACTCCTCAAATTTCAAAGCCTATATATACTAAGTCCAAATGAAGTGAGTCAGTGTGTATGAACAATCCTAGTTATAACTAGTGGCATGTCATACATGATCATGCAAGATAAATACACTTTTACACAAAATAGATACATTAGATATATAATTATATAATCTATACTATATTAAAATTATGAAGGTCCTTAATAATTTTGATTGAACTTTTTGTCCTCCATTAAAAAACTCCTCTTTAAAAAAAATTATCTTTTTATTTTTATTTTTTTAGAATTATTATTTTAATATTATTAAATATAAATAAAAATTAAATAAGGATATATAGAAAACATGTTAATACAAAAAGGCTAACTACATAAAAAAAGTCACTTTATGTATTCACCAAAGCGAAAAAAATATAGATTGAAAATATTTTTATACAGTTTAATTTTCTGAGCCTCATAATGGCAAAAGTGTCTTTAATAATTTATTCTTTTGTGGGAGAAAAATATTAAAGTAGAAATAGTATATTTTTTTTATATATATATGTACTTTTATTATAGACGCATGATATGCATTCAATATAAATATACTAAATTAATATTATTTTAAAAATATGAAGTTCCTTAAAAATACTTTTTAAATATTTATAGTATTCAATCTAACAATATTAACGTAACACATACGTGTAACACATATACTAAATTAGTATTATATAATAATGCCTAATGGTAATATATGTATAAACACTATTCCAGGAAAGCGATTTAACTATTAAGTATATAATAATATATGACTGTGAATGCCAAGTGTTACTTTGGACTCAATTTTTCAAAAGAAATTCTCTTTTCTAAAATTTATTTATAATCATGAATCAATGCGGTATTGGGGTACAGTCGCGCTATGTTTTTAATCGTAGCGGTCAGGTTGTATACATTCAACCTCTCCTTATCTCACAATGGGTGAGAGCCTTTGAGACATTGGGGTAATGTTATTGTTTGTAATGTGGTATTGGCTCATTCACATTGTTAGTTGGCCTTATAAAAGTAGAATATGCATTTAATTGGTCAATAGATTGTTTATGTTAAATATTTTTATTGAGAGGTTTAATTGGTCAACACATAGTTCTTCCTAATTAAAAAAAAAATCTTCTCTTTCTAAGCAATTTTTAATAATAAAAAAAATCCTAAAAATCATCTTGGAAAAAATATATAATTTAGATTACTTATTTTGCTAAGATCAACATAATAATGAATATATATGTACAATTAAGAGTAGTGGAAGAAATCAAGTGTTTAAAATATTGTCCTTCAAATCAAATACCCCCTCTAAATCTTCTTTGAAATATAAAAAATGTCTCTATTTCTAATATATATAATCAAGAACAAGATTTGTGAATCTTTAAATTGAATATAAAAATAAGGACTCCCATTTAGATGGGATCAAGTTTTCTTAGTCTGCAAATATATTATTTTTTAAGAAATAAGAATAATCAGGTTCTTAGAAAACAACCTCTCTATTTTTATGAGATAGTGATAAGGTCTGCGTATATTCTACTCTCCTCATACCTCACTTGTGAGATTTCACTGGACATATTATTATTATTGTTATTTAGAAATACAACAAACAACAACATTACCCCAATGCCCGAAAGGCTTGCAGGGTAAGGGGGAGTCAGATGTACGCAGCCTGACCCCTATGTTTAAAAACATAGGGCGACTGTTTCCGGATGACCTATGATGAGCCTCGAAAGTTGCATTGACTAACTGCTACTTCACAATTAAAAGAAGCGCAGACAGTTTAAGGAGCTATTTTGCTTTATTCCATCATACCCCAAAGCCAAAAAAAATAGTGAATCTTTGGCTCCATCCGAGATTGTATATGTATTATCCTTTTCAAATTTTCATATGTAAAATTATAGTGAAGATGTTATTAAATATGTAAGGAGTGGAAATCTAAGGATTAAAGTTTCAAAGGTCATTAATTGTGTGAAATAGTTCATTAAAGATTTCAATCAACTTGGCAATATTCAAAGGGGAAGGAAGAACATGACATAATCAAAGACAGGGTCAAGTTTGAAGGCCATATATATACTACTATAATTAAATTAAAACAAATATAGCAATAATAGATGTGGTAAATCCTAAATATTCATTCATCTTTGAATTGAAAAAGATTAAGTTGGAATGAAATCATGTTTATTAAGTTTGTTATTTGGAAAATAAAATTTGTATTCAAATTACTTCTGAAAAATAATACACCAAGAAAGAATTAAGAATCACGTTCATTAAATTCATAGTGTATCTTCAAGAAAATTATTCTCCTCTATTATCCGAGATTATAAAATATATTTTTTCTGGATAAAATAACTTCAACGAATAGAGGTATCCCAAATTTATTAAATTTTGAACCCACTTAGTGATAATAATTCTTCATATTTAATATCAAATTTTAATATCTGAAAAAGAATAGAATATTTATAACAATCTAAAAACTGATTTATTACAAAAGAAACAATGGTTCAGAAAAATGTTGCACTCATTCGTTCATGCTTTGCACCTGCGTTTATTAGACAAAAGTGCTCAATGCATGTGTTTTCAATGCAAGTTCAGATCAGTTTGCTGAAGAGATAACATGAATACAAAAATGCTCAACACACATGACTTACGGATAAACCGATATTAATTGCAGATCTAATTCCGCAATAAAAGAGCTTTGTTTTCAAATAGATTTGTCCATCAGGGAAAAATACACATGATGCCAAACTTTTCTTCTTCTCAATCCTAGAATACATAGGAATGCTTCTATATTTAAACACTTAAAAGTTTCTTTTTTCCACCGTTTTTACTTTCACCCTTTTTTATATTCACATTTCATCGTCAGAATCTAAAAAAATATACATAAATCTTACTTTTATTTTATAAATAAAATAAAAATTATTTTAATAAACCCTCGACTCAAGACTCGTTCAATTGAAAACACTAGTCAATGTGAGTGAGTAAAGACCAAACATCCTTAATCCAAAACTACAAAGTCAAAAAAAGTGTAACTTTCCCAATTATTAGGGACTTTTTATGAGTAAAAGAGAGTTTGACCAAGCATGTGATACAAAAATTAACACAAAACAATATATATATCTACTGTCTCCTTGACTTCCCACGCGTCTATATAGGCCCCTCCACCTTCTTGCTTCTCACCCAAATTTTCCCCTGCCCCCCACGCCCTACCCCTAACCCCCTCACCATCATATATATGTTGATTGTATGTATAGGTGTGATTTCAAACTCCACATAAATTCCAGTTGAGGGAGAATGAGAGAGAGAACTGTTTGGTGGATTCTTGATTTTCCATGTCAATGAAACAGTGTCCTATGTCTCCAAGCAAACAAACCTCTAATGTAAGCTCCCCCACCCCGTTTTTTTTTTGTTCCCTAATGTTAATTAAAGTTTGATTTTTGTTGAGTTTTAACTGAATTTCTAGTTCTATTGATTGGAAATTTTGTTAAACTAGAAGTTGTATGTATGAATTGAGGTTGAAATCGTGTTGTGACATGTAAATTGGGACAAAGGGAGTAATTTTCTTTTGATTATTTTTTTTTTGTAGTTTTTTGTTTGTCTATAAGTTTTTGGAAATTTGGGATATTTGAGATTACATTGCTTTGTGATGGTTAGTGCACTTGGGAGTTTGTAATGAGACTTTCCCGGAAACAGCCTCTCCGTCTTTTATGAGGTAGTGGTAAGGTTTGCGTATATTTTATCCTATCCAGACCCTCACTTGTGGGATTCCACTGGGTATGTTGTTGTTGTTGCTGTTGAGTTAGTAATGAGACTTGAAGATTTTTGAAGTCAATGGCATGTAGAATTGATTTCTAGTTGTTTCGTCTGGGTGATTGAGATTGTTGAATAATTGATTTTACGAAATAATCATGGCTACTGGAAGTTTTTATATGCATTAGTGATAAGTCTTTGTTATTGAGGGAGATGTTTTGGGGGCGGAGTCGAGAAATTTATTAAGCAGTGTAATAATATAAAAAAAAGTAGATGTAGGGGAGTCAACATTTAGTATATATACATAAAACTAAAATTTTAACGACCTAGCTAAACCACGTAGGTTTCCGGCGAAAAGGGTGTCATTTTACATTCCTCTGTGTAAGGGGTTCTGCTGCGGAGTCCCACCAAACACGGTGGAAGGAGCGTGATTGACTTTTTTCCTTCTAAAGTTTTTGAGCAATTTCATTGTTGCATCAAGCAATTTGGATGATTAATTGGACTATTGGATCCTTCTAATTGCTTTAGCAACTACAATACTGAGTACTGTTAGTAAGTGTATTCCATAAAATCTTTATAAATATATGGAGTTTGCTACAGTGTAAATCACCAAGAAAAGACTTCGGGTTGAATGCTCATCGGCAAGTTTGTCCTCATCAACTCTTGCATTTTCTCTCTTTACTGAACTTATTGTGCGATTAGCTCTACTCCAGGCTTACATTTTAGTATGTTGACCACTTCAAACTCCGACAAATTAAGCTCCTTGAGCCCCTAAAGAGAAGAAAAAACATTAGTGTATGTGTTGACCCTAAGAAAAAATTCTGTTGAACGTATCTTATTTTCTGATAATGTTTCATGGTCATTCAATATGAATAATGAATAGAAGTACGACATACAGGGAAGTAAAAGGACACACGATAAACCACAGTCTTACAATTTTTTAGGTTCTATAACTTTTTAAGGTTTAGATATGTTTTAAACTAAAACCAGAATGCCAACATCTCCATGAAATGTTGCACGAGTACTGTTGCATATAAAAGCATGTTGAGGCTCCATCTCTGTCCTATTGCATTTCACAAAATATCATAAGAACTAAGGATATTTAGTCTCCTTTTAGCCCGGTATGTATCACAAAAACCCTCTTACATGACTATAATGCCTCTCTATTTGTTGAGATTCTGAAGATTATTATATCTATGATGCTTTCTTTTTTATTAGCCATCGATTCTGTGTTTTGTGCATTACCGCATTGTCTTTGATATCTTTGGCTCTCTAACATCCTGCAATTCTTCTGGCCTCTTACAGGGAAATGCTAGTATTTTGCCACTGGAGAATGGCTTTAACGAGTCACCCTGTATGTTGAATTCTGAGAAGGCTGTAGAAGAAATTATTCAACAGCCTATTCTTCACGGGATTGATGATCATCTGATTGAGTTTGCCGAGACTTTAAGAAGTATGATCTGCTTTTACTATGAGTAATTATTTGGCAATTTTTGGATTTTGCTACACTCTATGATACAAATATTTTACTCTTCCATTTATTAGCTGTCGCAAAGGCATTAAGACAAGCTGCTGAAGGGAAGGCTTCTGCACAAGCTGAGGCTTCTGAATGGAAGCGTAAATATGAATTGGAGAGGTCACGTAATTTGCAGTTAGAGAAAAGAGGTACTCTCCCAAAGAGGATTTTTGTGTTACTATAAAGCACATGGTTTGCAGCAGTTGCCTACAACTGAAATTTATTTATGTGTTGTGCACTGGTTCCTCTTGTCTCCGATTGCCACTCATATTCTTCATGAGTACCGGATATATTTATAATTGTGTCTACATTTTGATGCCACTTCTCCATTTCAAATAAACTGTTACTCTTATTACTCTTATCCGCTACTTTTTCTCACAAAGTAATAAAATCTTATCAATGGAATGATGATCCCAAAATCTTCCTAGTGTTAGGAACACCGATTACTAATCTGCTTGCTCAGACGTTCTAGCCTAAAATATTATCTGCGTCTTTTCTTGTGAAGTAATAAAATCTTATCAATGCAATGATGATTCAAAATCATCCTATTAGGAACACTGGTTTCTAAAATAGAAGATCACAATTATTTTTGGACAGGTTGGGAGCGACTCTAGGAGTGTCATAGATAATCAAAGAGATGAATTGAAGAATGAAAGCGTAATTTCGTCTCTAATTAGTACACCATTGTTCATCTGCTTTCTTTCTCAACATAAGATTAGTTACTACATTGAAGCAAAGTGTGGTCGTAAAAAGTAAAAAATCAGTCCTGTAGTCTATACAGTCAAAAAATTGAGAAAACTGTAGTTAAAAGTATTATTCCTCATTTATCATTCTTGAAGCATTACATGCTTTCTATCGAATTACATTTGTTAGCAAAATCCTTGCTTTATGGTAAAATAAGTTGGCTTCACTGCAGCAATGCCATCGGAGAAGTATTTGGATGAGAATGGGCAAGTAGTACACTTGCCAAACAAACCTTTACTATCAGATGGTGCTGTGGAGAAATCCGACAGGTGTTGTGGGGAGCATGGAATTTGCTCTCACCAGGTTCTTCGTGATGGAGAGCATGATCATGATGCCAGTGTTGTTCCGAACAAGATGATCAGAAAGGTAGATCCATATAGACTCATTCTGTTTCCACTATAGCAATCTTTGTCGCTCAATTTTTGTATCCTGTGAATTTGTTAGTGTGAAATATGTTTGCTTTTTCTTCACTAGTTTTTAGATATATATTTCATGTTGTAAATGAGTGAAATGTCCTCCAGTCATTACAGCCTCCAAAAACTGATTTTGTTAGTTATACAAATAACTTGATGAGAAAAAAGAAAAAAATAGTTGGTGTGAACTATACTTCTCCGCACTGTGAAAACATCCTGCCACATTTGACAGCTATTGCTTACTTTGAGGCTGTTATTGTTGCTAGATATTTTCCTGTCGGTGAAGTAGTGCGCTTTAATTAGCTATCCATCATGTTGGATGCAGAATGAACTTCAGCATGTGTGGCATGGAGACGAGATCTTTCTGTCCTGTGTCGTATTTCCTGCCTTCTAATGCTTTTATGATTTATTCAACAGGCATCATTCAAGTTGTCATGGTGTTGCAAAGGTGACAAAAGTGATCAGAAAAAACACGATATCGTCTCTTTTGAAAAGGGAAACATAACAACTGCAGAACGCAGCAGTAAACAGGTGGGTCTGTCTACTTTTACAGTTTTCTTGCGTTGTTTGCCCATGATAACAGAACTTCAAATGAATACCTTAGGATTCTTTTTGCTGTTGCTTTAAAATTTAGTTTCCGCTAAACAAACTTATTAAAAGAGAAAAACACTTTATTTGTACAGGGAATCATTTTTTTCCTCTCTCTATTTTTCAGATTTCTTTGAAGTGGGAATCTCCCCCACAAACAGTGCTTATATTGACAAAGCCAAATTCAACTGCTGTTCGAATGCTTTGTTCAGAATTGGTCAGGTAGAATGTTAGAGTACAATCATACTCCCTCTGTTTCAATTTGTTGATCTGGTTTGACTTGGCTCAGAGTTTAAGAAAGTAAAGAAGACTATCATCATCTCCAAAAACTAAAAAACCGATCTATTTCTGGTTTTACTCTCTATCGCGAAAGACGATTTAAATCTTTCCTTATAAAGGCAGACTTTACACAACTAAGTTGGAAATTTTGAGTATGTTTTAAAAAATAGCAATGTTGTTAGGTAGATCCCCTTCTTAAATACACGTCTCTCGAGGGAAGGATTTTGCCTTTTTTGTGCTTGGCATGGTGATTTGGAATGAAAATCAAATAAGTAGGGAAACATTTACATTTTTATGGGGAATCCTTGAAGCATATCTAGATGGTTTTGGATTTTCTTGATTCAGTTATAATGTTGCAAGCTGATTCTAAGTTTCAGTAATTAGTTTCAAGAATCAAAGATAGTTTGAATTGTTTAGGTGTACGAACTGGCCTAGACACCATGAATTGTGCAAAATAGCAATGAATTGTTTAGGTATACGCAAACTGGCCTAGACACCATTGTTGCTTAATGAATTGTGCTTTATGAAACAGTCAAGATTTCAAGATAACTGCTCTGATCGGGTAACCAAGTTAAAATCTTAAAAAAGAACAAATATTCAATACTGAAATGGGTGGATCAGGGGTTTAAGGGTTGAACGAAATGGTTCAGGATTATTAGCAGCAGGGGTGGGTTTAAAAAATGGGTAGATTTTAATTAAAAAACGTGGCAAATCCTAATAGGACTTGTGACTATTTTAAAGAGCCAAATTTGACCCTGATTTGAGCCACCATTACTTTGAGGGGGATTCTTGAACCAAAAACAAAGGTTGAGGGTGTTTTTAGACCAAAAGGTGGATAAAGATTATTTGTGTATCATTTTTCATGCTTTAGGGACATTTTTGGCCCTTTTTGATCAAGAATTTCAGTAATATATCTTTAGGCATGTCATAGTGTTTGCTTATCCATAGGGTCCAATTTGTCTTCAATATCAAATTCTTGGGCTGCCAATGATGTGCTAGAAATTTTAGTAGGACATAATGGTTTCAATTTGAAACAGGAGTAGAAATCCTAGTAGAGAAGGACTATGTGCAGCTTATAGATGATCTATGTATCCTTCCAATAAAATGGTGGGGAATTACGGATTGTGTTGAGGCTTTTGTTGCTTCTTGGTGCTTTATGCAACCTTATATAAAGTAGGTTAACGAATTTTGAAATTTATCTTCTTGTTCTCTCCAAAATCATAGTTATAATTGATGTTACCATTTATCAGACCTCAAATCGTGTTCACTTCTTTTCTCGCTCCCTTACGCCTCAAAATCATTATCCAACCTTTAGTAATGTCACAATTCTCCCAAGTACTCTTACATTTTATTTTAACCCCAGAATCATTCTACCTCCCGGTAGTAGGTAGAGGCCCACAACTTCTTTTGCTTCTGCAAATATCAGGACATTTCTAGGATGATTTGGCTTTATGAGATCCCTCGTGTCACACCATGACATTCAGTGTCAGAAAAATATGGTATTATTGACTCACATTGTATCAGGACAATGTCAGCCATTGAGGGATGTATGAAGTCTTTAGTTATGATAAATGTCAGCTAAAGGTCCTTTACGGCATGGACTAACAAGGTATCTAATCTTGTTCGCTCCCCATTCTTTAGCACCTCAGCGTCGGTAGGGACCGAGAGAGCTGCCTTCGCGTTTGGCGTTGCTTCGTTATCAGTTATCCCCCATTATTTATTTTTGATTTGGATTCCTTTCTTACTTTCTAGTTCTCGTATTTTTGTTGTCTGACCTTAGCTACACAGATAAAGTTGAAAATATGGAAAAGAACCACAAAGTTTCAAAGATTGGTGTAAAATTTAAACACTCTATGCATTTCATTCATTCCTTTATCAATAATATACCCAATGTAACCTCACAGATGGAGTTTGGGAGGGTAGAGCATCCACAAACTTACACCTACCTCATAGAGATAGGGTGGTTTCCAATAGACCCTTGTCTGTCCTGTATCATCTTCATTATTTGGAATTACCCGACAATTAGAAGCAGACTCAATTGGATACTGGATAGAGGGAGCGTGTTAATGCATTCACAGGGAACAATACAGTGGACCAACTTTCTGCTAGTTAAATAAGTCTTAAGAACCTCAAAGTAGTTGCTTGAACTGATCAAAGTGATCGTATTCCCTTCTGGACACAATTTACTCTTCTAGCTACTGCATTAAATTCTTCATGTTGTCACCGACTCACCGTAAAACAGTGATGTCTTGTACTCATTTTCAATTGTGAGCATCGTTTTTTGGCAAGAAATTGGTGACTGTTCCGTGAAACAATCATGATAATTGCCTCAATCAATTAACTACATCTTAATTCAAAATTCGTTAGGTATGCTATTCATTCAGCTCTATCCAAATCCATGCCACTTCAATACCCATATAAGAATTGTATTATCTAAGATCAGGTTCTTCCGGTGTTGAGTCAGAACTGCCTCAACAGCTTATTTGTAAAGCAATCAGAATGAGGAGTATAATCTTTAGTTAACTCTTTGTAGTATGTATCCTTACATTCGTATGCATATTCTCTTTGGTCCTGGTTGGTTAAAAGATTGTTTCTTTTCCTGTTGATTTCTTGTTTCAATTATTTAATTGCTTACATATGTTTGAATTTATTAGAGGCTTATTATCTCTTTTCTTCTGCAGATGGCTAAAAGAGCAGAAAAGCTTGAACATTTTCGTTGAACCAAGAGTGCGCACTGAACTTCTAACAGAATCATCATATTACCAGTTTGTACACACTTGGGAAAATGGTGAGTGGTAAAAACATTTGCTTTCTATAAAGTAAAGCTTAAAAAAAATATATTGCTTTTGCTATCTTACCATACCATTGTGCAGTTTAATGTTTGTTTGCCATTTTTAACGAGAAGCAACCATTTTTCTGGTAAATCTGTTCTGCTTATAAATGAAAGTTTGTGAGTAATAACAAGTGAAATCTGGAGCATTATTTCAATATAACTACTACATACATTTAAGGGATAAGTGTTGCATTTTTATATATACACGTCAATGGTCAACTTGTTTGACTGAAATACTATTCTGTTGATCTATATCATCTGTTATCAGTATGAAAAAGTAACTCTAATTGTGTTTGTCGCAGACAAGGAAATTATGTTTCTCCACACAAAAGTTGATCTTGTTGTTACTCTTGGTGGGGATGGAACCGTCCTTTGGGTATGTTGATCATTTTAACTAGAATTTTATCTTCTACTATGTGCTCTTGATCAATGCTTCATGGCGAGAGAGTGTTTAATAATTGCAACATGTTTTATATTGCAGGCAGCGTCGATGTTCAAAGGTCCGGTTCCTCCGGTTGTCCCATTTTCTTTAGGTTCTCTTGGCTTCATGACTCCGTTTTGTATCCTTATCTTCCCATTAAAAGATTTTCCTTCAAATATATGGTATACTAAGCTACAGTTGGCTATTCTTGATTACATCGTTACATGGAAATAAAAGAAATAAAACTTAACTACTCCTATCTGTATAAACCTGTCTATTGCACGCAACACAGAATACAGTAACTTTGAATTGGCATGATTATTACTCTTCTCTGTTTAGCTTTAACATTTCCAGATAGTGAGCGTTACAAGGAATATCTCGATTCAATTCTTCGTGGTCCCATAAGCATCACACTGAGGCATCGTCTCCAATGTCACGTGATTAGAGATTCAGCTAAAAGTGATCTGGATAGTGAAGAGCCTATGCTAGTTCTCAACGAAGTCACAATTGACCGTGGGATTTCATCATTTCTAACAAATCTAGAATGCTATTGCGATAATTCTTTTGTTACCCTTGTTCAAGGGGATGGCTTAATTTTGTCGACTACATCTGGAAGCACTGCATATTCTCTTGCAGCTGGAGGGTCAATGGTCCATCCTCAGGTAAAAATTTCTCCCATAGTCGTCACTTATATAAAGATTCCGTACTTATATCTCAAGCTCACATAATTTGGTTTAGTGAGCTTCTTTCGGCTACTCGGTGGATCTTTCTTTCTTCTTCTATTGGTCCAGCCCATGTGGGATTTGAAGTTTCGATGGATTTAGAACGAACTCTGCTTCCTTATGAAATACTTCATTTTGATCTATTATTATCTGCCAACACTCATGCTTTATAAGGCTAAATGGTGCACTTGGTTGAATGCTGAGTCGTGGAACAAGGATCAATTCCCACTTAGTACTTTCTTTTTCTGTCTTTCCTAAGTGTTGCTCCCGTGCGCCTCTGATTCTACTGTTATGATCATATTGCAGGTTCCCGCCATCCTCTTTACACCTATCTGTCCGCATTCTTTATCCTTTCGTCCTCTCATTTTGCCTGAGCACGTGACAATCCGAGTACAAGTACCTTTCAACAGTAGAGGTCATGCATGGGCGTCATTTGATGGAAAGGACAGGAAAAAGTTAGCGCCAGGGGATGCCCTTGTTTGTAGCATGGCGACTTGGCCTGTACCAACTGCATGTCAAGCTGATTCTACCAGTGACTTTTTACGTAGCATACACGAAGGTCTTCACTGGAATTTGAGGAAGACGCAGTCTTTTGATGGCCCTCGAGAGACATGATCATCTCTACTAACCTTTTATCTGGTAAGGAAATGAGAGGTTTTCCGAATCTGTCTTACTTTAAAGCAGAGGGATCATAATGCATATACGCCTATATATACCTTCAAATGTAGAATTAACTTTGAGAATGATTTGAGTCTCAACCTTAGGTGCTTTATTGTTGTTTGTAACTGTGACATAATGATAAGAACAAGGAAATTTGTACCATTTTTTACATTTCTTGATATCACCTGTAACGATCTGGCCTAACATTGTCCGCTCTTAGACTTAGTCCATCACCAATTTGTCTCTTTGGGCTCACCCCAAAAGGTCTCTCATCGTATATAGATCAGTTATTTTCTCTTGTGTTTTTGTCAATGTGGGACTTCTCATCTCAACATGGGTTGTTACATATTCCAATTAAAGTTCCATCAATGAATTATATTATATTCGCTTTATTTCTTTTTTGTTGTTATAGTTTTTATTTTTTAAATCAAATTATATAAATTTTGACTAATATTTTAAAATGTATTTTTTATCATATTAATATGAAAAAGATGTAATCAATAATACTATTATTATAGTTTTTGAATATTCAAATTTTTATTTTAAAATATGAAATTAATTTAATCTAATTTATAAGTACAATATATCCAAGAAAATCACACGAAATAGGACAAAGTAGGAATAGATTATACGCAGATTTTTTCATTACCTAATAGAAATAGAAAACTTGTCTTTTAAAGATGCTTGGCTCAAATATATCCTCTAAGTAAAACGAAGGAAATAATAGATAGAAAATAGCATCTAAAATGAAAAATAAAATCAATTCTACAAGAACAAAATAAAAGTAGCAAAATAATCAAATAATGACACGATTAATTTGTGACACACCTAAAATCCTTACGAGGCAAGGCAAAATAACATTCTACACTTATTAACTTTCTACCATAATATATACAAAATCTCAATTTTTTTTAGTCTAAGGTCAAGATCATATCTTCAATGACCTTAGATGATTAGTCAAATTAATTTTTATAAATCGCTTAATCAAACATGAAAATTAAAAAAAGAAAGTATTAAAGATGGTTCACATGTGAAAATTTTGTAGAGTAAACAAAATTGAGTACGAAACTCTCTTCCATTTTCAGCTTTTTTGGTTTTTGGTCAACTTCTTCATTAAATATATACATACGTGGGTTTCACTAAGCCATATTTGAAAAGCAAAAAGGTTTGTCTTCTTATCGGCATGAATTGATTTTCTAATATAGTTTACGAGCTATTATATAAGAACAAAAATTATCCTATGCATACTAAAATAATAGCGATTACAGGTTCCTTTATTATCAAAAATAAATAAATATATAATGCATTTGTTAATTTAGTTATAATTTAATTTTATGATTTATTTTAAATCATAAATTTTATTTTTTTTTTAACTTTGTATCAAATCAAATTATACCATAAAACTTAAAATGAAAGGAGTCTATTATATTTTATAAGCACTTATTATTTTTCTTCGCGAAATTAAAATAAGCTACGATATAATAGGTAAAGTTACTTTTCCTTTTGAACAAGTTTCGAATTCAAACTTTGAATATAATAAAATTTTTAATAAAAAGTATTTCTTTTCAAATGAAGCTTTATTCAATATGAATTCGATACTTTATCTTTAACACAAAGGAAGTAAATAAATTATAATAATTAAATTTATAGTTTTTATTAATAAAATTAATTTAATAATCCTAGTTAAATTTTCTGCCTTATTTGAAAAAAAAATGTCATAGGAGTATGCATCAGTCGGTTCGGTTCGATTTTATATCTTATCGGTTCGATTTTGATTTTCAATTTGTAAATATGCTAAACTAATAATAAACTAATAAAACAACTTTTATTAATTTTTGATTTATCAATTTTAAATCCTTAATGATTTGATTTTGGTTTACTCCATAAGAATAATAATAAGAATTTGCATTAATAAAATCAGATAGAGTATAAAAGAATAAAGATTAAATACTAAAGTGGATAATTAATTGCTTAAGTTAGATAAATATTAAAATAGGTAAGTACATTATAATATTTTATTATT
>JAOTQJ010000001.1:2847585-2860670 GCA_025642045.1 Solanum sejunctum | reverse complement strand
TTGTAAGTAATAGAAGAAATTTTTTTCTCTCAAATTTGTGTTTACCAATGCTCAATTGATCCTTTGGCTTCAACAAGAATCACCCATGTCCAATTCAAGTAATGAAGTTAGAAGGCCAAATGATTCCGGTATTCTACCAGTAAAATTCACATCTCTAAGATATAAGTACACGAGTGATGCACTGCTATTCCATTTCTTTGCGGGAAACCTAACAGTGAGGTGGTGATTGGATGTCAAATCGAGATATTTCAAGTTTGAAAGGTGGAAAACTCTTTTGGGCAATACCGCACGTAACTGTGTGTATGCTAGTCTTAGAGTTGTTAAATGAGAAGAGAAATTCAGAGGAAAGGTGGAAGAGATGTTCACAGAGATGTCGAGCACTGTTAATTGGGTCAAGTTCTTAAGGAGCAGTTCAAAATTGTAAGGCTCAAGACTAAGCTCTCATAGATAAAAACACTTGATACGAAGAAGGTGTAATTTAGAAAGGTGAGAGATTTCTGAAGGGTTTACACTTGCAAAACTTGAATGCTACAAATCAAGATGTGTCAAGCTAGGGAACTCACCAAATTTAGATGAAATGAGCGATCCAGAGAAATTATTATAAGACAAATCAAGCTTTTTGAGACTAAAGAGCTGAAAGAGACTACTATTGGAATGAAACTTGCCATGAAGTTGGCTGCAACGGAGATTAAGCTCGATTACTTTTCCTGTCTTCATGTCACAATGAACTCTATCCCACGAGCAGCAATCTGTTCTGTCACTCCATGACAGAGTTTTCGGATATGACTTAATCTCTTTTGTCTCCGAACAGTAAGCAGGAGTGTCAAGACTAATGGGAAACATATGCTTGAATTGGAAGAGCAAGAGCTTCATCTTTGGGGCATAAATGAGGTAAGGATGCACAGAAAGCAAGTTGACAGATGAAGGGAAATAGCATAAAAAAAACAGTACAAGTTTTACATTATCCATTTCTTCACTAAGATATCAAGAATTGTTTGCGCTGTATTCGATTATTTTGATAAGATATAGAGAGAGATATTAGCACAAATTAACACTAATAAATGGTTAATGTAAAGATCTTGATTTCCAAGTGAAAAATCCAACTTTTTTCCAGGATACAATGAATGATTAATCAAGAATAAAGCAAAAAAAAGCTGTACACATTTTCTCCAGCTGTAATTCCTAGATCATAGGGTCTTGGTTCACTTTCCTTTGTCTGTGGTTAAGTGCTGAAGATGTTCCATCATGTCAGCATCATTTTCTTCATTTTGTTCTAACTTCGACTTACAATGTTTTGTTATTTTGGAGAGATGACCCCCATTTGTTCAACAAATTCCAGTGAGGTGCCCCGGAAAGGGGTTTGGTAATCAGATCAGCAACGAGATGCTCTGACGGCGCAAAGGACAGAGTAATCATACCAGATGTGAACGGTTGTCTTGCAAAGTGACAATCCAATTCAACATGCTTTGTCCTCTCATGGAAAACTGGATTCTTAGGGATACTGATTACAGCTTGACTATCGGAATGGACTTTAACGGGCAAAGTTGGTGGTGCCGAAAGATCCTCAACAAGGCATACCAACCAGGTATTTCTGATGTTATTCTGTTACGCCCCGAGTCAACACCCTAGATGTGACTGGCACTTGAGAATCATCGCTGATCCCCAAGCGAACCCTTGGCCTGACTGATTTACTCAACTGAAAACTTTACATGCATGCAAAAGCTTTATATGATGAACCTTTTAAAATATTTAATAAAAACTCAGAAAATCTCAAATAAAACTTTATACAAAGTCTTAAAATAACTTTTCATCCAATTTGTAATAATACTTAAAATGTCTGAATGGAAAGACTAGACCGACTCACTAACTCTGTCCATGAATTATCTACTATACTGAGATAGATGCCACAACAAGACCCATGGCTACCTAACTATAAAATAAAATACATAAACTAAACTGACTAGAGTCCTTTGAAAATAAAGAGGTCTCACCAATTGCCTCTAGAATGCTGGCGTACTGAATATCTGCAATCACGTGGATACCTGAATCTACATCATAAAATAATGCAGCGCCAAAAGCATCAGTACATGGAATGTACGGTATGTAAAATAGCCAAAACGGAAACATAGGATAACATACTATACTCAAGGTAGCCAAAGCATGTCTCAAAATAAGATAGCATAAGTAGTAATGCAATACATGCTGAAAATAGAACATATGTTGAAAATCTGTATGCAGAAACCAGCTTACTTTAACTTGGGGAGTTTCTCTAATTAACAACCACCACTATGAGTTTCGTATGATACAACGTCTTGCCCACGCTGCCAGATCCATCTCATACTTTGCCGGGGTAAGGGACAAAAACTAGGGGAATGAATATTAATCAAGAATGCAACAGTTGCTAGAAAACTGTATGAAAATAAAAGGATATTATTAGTTCAGTTACTTTTATATGACGAAAGCACAGTTTTGTTATAGTATATATAATTTTATAGTATAAAACACAAAAAGTAGCCTGTTACACTAAAGATCCCGTATTTAAAAATAAAAGATATTGAGGGTACAAACTTGACATTAGAAAAGGTTAGGGACCATCTCAGCATTTAAATAAGTATCATAAACAATGCAACCTATGAACTTTAGGCCAGCTGACTGATCCACATTTGAGAATGATCTATTTAGACTGAAATACACTTTTATTTTAATTAAACATCTCAATTTTCTAATAAAGTATTTCAATTAGATATTTTTAATTTAAATTTTGATTTATTTTTTATATGTGTTTTCGTTCATTATTTTATGTCATTCATCTATCAAACCACATAAAATAGGATATTTTTTTTAATAATACACATTAATAAGCCATAAAAATTCTAGAGATTTTCTATTTGAGGTTAGTATATATATTTAAAGAGATGACATATTTTATATTATTATCTTAACTATTTAATAGACAAATAAAAATACATATAATATTTTAAAAAAAATGTTAATCGAAAACGTATAATTGGAACAAGTTTAGGCTAACGGTCTAAATAAAATATCTTAACAAGTTTAAGGGATGTCTACCTATTAATGCAATATAATTTTTAGCTTATGTCTTGGTTATACAAAAAGGAAAAAATTTGTGCTCTATGTCTATTGGAAGAAAGTATTTATGTCACATAGCTTCATATATATACAATATTGTATTCGGTTTAACTCGTATTTGTGTGTAAATAACAACATTAACAATATATCTACTGAAATTCCACAAGTGAGATTTGGAGAGGGAAGAATGTACATAAGTCTTTTTACTACTTTGTGAAGGTACAAAGATTGTTTCTGAAATACCCTCAATTCAAGTGCAACAAATCCAGTAGAAATAACGGAGAAGAAAACAATGAATAAAGTTTATAAGACAGAAATGAAAACATCAGAATAATGCGATATTCGAGACACAATTAACAATATACTAGGACAGGGTATTGAAAAATAATAATAAACAATGAAAAATATAAAACAAAAACAAAAACAAAAACAAAAACCACAATAACATAACTAATGATATGACAAATACTAACCTTCTACTTTAATATTTGTAAAGTTGATTATATCCTATTTTATGTCTCTACCCAATACTTTTTTGGCCTATTGTTTTTTTTCCACAATTCTCATCTTTTCAAACATTTCATCTTTATATGTCCAAATCATCATACATTTTTATATACGATTGATACATTATATATAACACTTTTCTTGAGTTATAATATAGTATAATACTATTATTAATTACTTATTTTATAGATTAATAAATAACATACTATAATAATATTTTATATTGAATGGTATATTTTTTGAAAATTTCCAAATAATTTTTTTAAAAATTTATTTTGACTACCTACCTTGGCACTAGAAACTAACAAGAGAGAGCAAAGAGCATAGGTGTGCTAATTTTAAGGATAATCTCTCAAATATTACTTTTTCCATCAATTCTTTATACCAAAAATACTGCCATTTTCTTTGTTTTTTTTGCTCTGTTTCTTTGTCGTTTTTTCCACCTTAGAGAAATGAGTCTGGCAGCCAAAACTGTGTGTGTAACAGGAGCTTCAGGTTACATAGCTTCATGGCTTGTCAAATTCTTGCTAAATCGTGGTTACACTGTGAAGGCCTCTGTTCGTGACCCAAGTTTGTACCTTTTCTATCTTTTTCTTTATGGGGTCATTTGGGTTTGGTTTCATTTGATGGGGAAATGGGGTTTTGGTTTTGTGATCTTTCGTGGGTGTATGAAAAAAGAAAATTTTCTGTTTGGGTCTCCATGCAATTGATATTCTTGGAAAATTTACGTTTTTTTGGGTGTGGAGTGGGGGCGGGGGGGTCATTTTGGTTTGGCTTTGTTTGATGGAGAAATGGGGACATGGATTTGTGAATATTTGTGGGGGTGTTGATTCTTGGATTTGATTTATGGAAAAAAAGAAGTGGCAGAAAAATGTTGTTTTTGTGTGTGCCATGCAATTGATGTGTTTGTGTTTATGATCATCTTGGGGTGTTTGGATTCTGAGATTTTATGTTATGAACATCATATGTTTTTGATAGTCTGAGATTGTTTGTTGGATTAATGTTAACCATTTTGTTTAAAAGCTTAAATTGTTAGGGGGTTGTTTGGTATGGGGATGATATAAACAAAGCCATATATATAGAGAGTTGAGATAACTTTCCTCATCATTGTAGTTGAAATGGTGGATAAGTAATCCCAGAACTATAACTAACACCCTAACCAAATGTAGGATAAAATGATCTTGCGTGTTATCGAGGATGTTTTTGCTTATTCCTTGTATCAAATGATCCCTTATAGAGGGATACTCCTTTTGTTTTCATTTTCTTAATTCAGTCCAAGTGGCCTACCATGTGATTTTTCTTTCTATTAACTGTGGTGTGCAGGCGAACTTTCAAATACTTTTCTTCCATTGTATTGTGTTCTTAGCTATTTCTGTATTGATTTGGAGAGATAATATATATTTTGAGACAATCCCATCATGTGATTTTGAGTGTATTTTTCTGCTTTTAGCACACTCATTGTAGTAAAGCAAAAAAAAATCTGAGCTTGATCTTTTTTTCTCGTCACGGGACTAAAACTTTCAGCGCTCAGCTTATTTTAAAATTTTGAGCATGTGCTATAGGTCATATTTACTGCATATGTGTTGAATGTATTGTGATTTTTTCTGCAGATGATCCCAAGAAAACACAGCACTTGCTTTCCCTTGGAGGGGCCAAGGAGAGGCTTCACTTGTTCAAAGCAAACCTGTTAGAAGAAGGTTCATTTGATGCTGTGGTTGATGGATGTGAAGGTGTATTCCATACAGCATCTCCTTTTTACTACTCTGTTACAGATCCACAGGTCCTTTCTGCTCTCGTGAATCTGATTTTAACTGCTTACTTTCATTCTAGGTAGTGCTGAAAGAAGTCCAAAGTATTATGGGGGTTTCTAGATATCGATAGAAGTATGACAACCAGCATCTTATTAGCTTAATATCAAGTAACCTTAGTTATCACAAACTCAATTTCATTTGCTATTCATCAAAGACAAGTCTTCTGTTTCGGATAACACAAGTGACAAGATGCTATGCTGATGAACCATAACATGTGTCCTGCTTCTTGGAATCAGATACTGTAAACTTGCATTTCCATTTACTCTGCTCGTGGTTATTGTTACATTTGTCCGGTCTCACTTGTATTTCTTTCTCTTTTCCTGATTGAAGTTTCACTATATTTTCTTCTTCTTTTAAGTTCCTTTTGTATGCTTGATGGTTAAGTCAATAAGTCTTAGATTGTGTAAAATAAGACTATGATAGAAAGCTCTAACTGTGTAGTTTCAAGAAATCCTTCCGTCATTGTTATTTCTCCCTTCTTGTAAAACTTGTAAATTAAATTAGTTGGTACATTCTACTGGAGTGAAATTCTCAAACTAATATACAAAGTACCTAATAGAAAGTGTGAGAAAATTTTACATTCGACTGTTCACTCTCTGCTCTGTTTCAACTCATGTCTAGTGGTTATAAAACAATACAGTTATGGTTGTTGAGGAAAGTTTACAGTGAGTAGCGGTCACCTTCTTAAAGGAAAGTTGCAGCAGTGGCTTGAACATCATGCGAGGATAATTAAATAATAACATACAGCTATTAGAATAACTATTTTCTCCTTTCAATGTAATTGATGTGTAATTATGGAGATTAAGAATTTTTGTAATCTTATTATGGAGCTTGTTTATGGACTTTTACTAGTTGATATAGTTCACATTTGGTAGTTACACATAAGATTAATCACGTTCTCTATAAAGAAATGTGTATAATGTTAATGGTAACCATTTAACAAAACTGACATCTGACTTGCTTTCAATGGTACTTAAAGTACACTGACTCATTTGTCCTTCTAGGGTTGGTTCCCGTTTCATATTAACTCTATGTTTGCTCATGTTTCAGGCTGAATTACTTGATCCTGCTGTCAAGGGAACACTCAATCTTCTCGGTTCATGTGCCAAAGCACCGTCAGTAAAACGTGTTGTTTTAACATCTTCCATAGCTGCAGTTGCTTATAGTGGTCAGCCTCGGACACCTGAGGTTGTGGTTGATGAGAGCTGGTGGACCAGTCCAGATTACTGCAAAGAAAAGCAGGTGTGCATCTATCTTTTTCTTCTTTCTTTTTGAGCACATTCAAAGACAAATGAAGGTATTGCTCATAGAAATAGCTAGTATCGATCCCCCTTTTTTGTTTCCTAGATTTCAATTGTTGGCATCTCTCTTTTCTCCTGTTTCTTTTTAGCTCTGGTATGTCCTCTCAAAGACATTGGCTGAAGATGCTGCATGGAAGTTTGTGAAGGAGAAAGGCATTGACATGGTTGTGATAAACCCTGCTATGGTTATTGGTCCCTTGTTACAACCTACACTTAATACCAGTTCTGCTGCAGTCTTGAGCTTGGTAAATGGTATGTTTTTAAAACTTAATTTGGTTAAATCTTTACCTCAATTTGGCGTGGTTAAATTGACAGGAAATGTTTAAATCTATCAAATAGAATACCAAGGCCATGTGGAGCGCGAAGGCTGAGGCTGTGTGCAAGGCCAAGCCCATTCGTGAGGCCAAGGCAGAACATATATGCTGTAATTTTTTGTTTATGGTCAACATAAGTAGATGAATGCCAAGGTTATAATCAGCTCTAAGGAGGTCAGTTAAGAGGCCAAGGGAAAAAATCTTCGTATTTCTGGTCAACCTAGTTAGGTTTCTCCAACATGGATCATCCCCTCTATATGAATATGATGAGAAAATCCACTTTCTTCTGGCATATAGTAATGGTGTTAAATTTGAGAGTAATTCATCCAAAATACTGGTCCTGTTTCTCTTTTTGTTCGAGTTGGGTGTTTTTCCTGTTGCTTTGGCCTGAATGCAGAGGATACGTAGGGGAGGGGCTAGACCACAGGTGGGTCTATGGTAGCTGCAGTTTATACAAAAGATGATGGTTGGGTGATCCACTTATTAAACTAGAGGTGAAGTCTTTTAGAAGAGTTCTCGAGTAATTTACCTTTATAAGTTTAAATTACAATCAAAGACTAAACTAAACAAAACGAATGAGGTAGAGGATATAAATGATGACAATGCATTAATACGCCAGTAACTTGTACTTTTTCTTTCCCTTTCTTGTTAGAACATCGGAATCTGTTCGTTCATAAGGATGTTAACCATTCTTTTCATCATTTTGAATGTTCATTTTTCCATGCTATGTAGGTGCTGAAACATACCCAAACGCCTCTTTTGGGTGGGTTAACGTGAAAGATGTTGCAAATGCACATATTCTCGCATTTGAGAACCCTTCAGCTAATGGGAGATACTTAATGGTTGAGAGAGTTGCACACTATTCTGATATATTGAAGATATTGCGTGGCCTTTATCCTACCATGAAACTTCCAGAAAAGTAAGTGTTCATATGAAAAATAAACCTACCTTTTGCTTGTGATGGAACTTCTATATTGAGCTTTTTCACACAAATGTTGCTATGTGGTTAGATGAACATGTTGATAGTGTTTTATGTTGAACGTGTAGATTCATTCTTGTTCACTTTGTGCGTGCGCGCGCGTGTGAGAGAGAGAGAGAGAGAGAGAGTGCACAAGAGACCATGGATAAGCTTGGTGTAATTCTGAATGAAATCTTAAAATCTGTGAAAGGCGATATACTGTCAAATTTGATCATAGTGCGGCCTTAATCTCCTAATATCACCTTAATATGATGTTTGCTTACCCACTCCGAGTCATTCATAGATTGAATGCTCTTTGATTGCATGCAATTTATATTTGAGTGCTTGTGATTCTAAAGGATCTATTTAAAGCAATTGTTATTGCCGCAAGAAAATTTATTTATACCCAATTCAGATTTTTTTTACAAAAGATAACATAAAGCGGTTGGTTTTATGTTCTTTCTTCTATGAAATTGTAATACTTTATGCCATAATAAAGTCATTCTTATTTTATGACTCGAAGAGCATTAATTTGATATCTCATCAGCCTAACTCGATATCGATAGGGAGTAATGATCGTTTGAAGTTGGTCCCTTGGTCTTAGTGCATGCTCATTTGAATCTTTAGTTCATCGTGTAATTTCCAACTTCGCTTTGCCTTAAGAGTTCTCATTAGACCCTAAATCACTTCAATTATATCTCAGTGTACTTGTTATCACATCCAAGTCATACTGTACTAGTTTGTTCTCCACCTTTGACATGCAAAAACAATTTCGTATATATTTGTTGTCACTTTTGCTTTTGGGGATGATATTTTTGAGACGAGGGTCTTTCAGAAATAGTCTCTCTATCTCTATGAGGTAGTTAGTGGTAAGGTCTGGGTACACTTTACCCTCCCCAGATCCCACTTGTGAAATTTCACTGGGTATGTTATTGTTGTTGCATTTGTTGTCACATTTATCGCCTCCAAATGAAATTCTTACGGTCGCGAGATCTTTGGTTGGGCTTTTGTAAATATATAGCATTTCACTGATGAACTGCATCTTTTTGAAAATAACCTCTGTAGGTGTGCTGATGACAACCCATTGATGCAAAATTATCAAGTATCAAAGGAAAAGGCAAAAAGCTTGGGTATTGAATTTACTACCCTTGAAGAAAGCATCAAAGAAACTGTGGAAAGCTTGAGGGAAAAGAAGTTCTTTGGAGGTTCATCTGCTATGTAAAAAGGCTTCTCAAAGCTTTTTTGGTGGTTGAACAACATTACACCCCCTCACCCCACCCCATCCCCAAACATTTTTTCTCTTTTTTTTGGGCTAATTTTAGAATTGAGAAGTCGAATGCTACATCCATTAATAAATTTTGGTCGGACGTGGTTGAAAACTGTTAGTTTCTATGTCTAGAGATGTTCATGGTTGATCTTTTGAAAGTCTGATCTTTAATTTTTGAATGGTAGAAAATTGAAAGCTCATGGCTTATTTGTGCCTATTTAGTATTGATTTGATAGAAGAAATTAGAAGGCCATTGTTATGTTTTATTGAGTTGGTTTGTAAGAGAAGACAGTACAGATTTATTGATATTTGAAGGTTTGAGTTGAATCTTCCATCAACTTAGCCCTACTAGGCTATTAGTCCTCTATTATAATAGGCAACCTTTACTCCTTTCTAGTATTTTTTGTTTATGGGGCTCGATTTTTGAGACAAGAATTTTCTGAAAATCACCTCTCTATCTCTATCAGATAGTGATAAGACTTGTCTACATTTTACTCTTCTAAGACCCCACTTGTAAAATTCTACTGGTATGTTCACTTGTAAAATTCCATTGGTATGTTGTTGAAAATTGTCAGGCTATGAGGGAGAAGAATCAAATGTGGCCTTTCAATTTTCATTTATTAGTTAACTTTGTCCTTCGTTATGCTATTTCTAGACATTAACATTTGCTGTAGTCAAAGATACCCAGATAATCTAGAGCATATGAAAACGTTAAAAGATTAAAGTAAAACTAATCTACTGCAAACCAACTCTCTTTATACATAAATCAGCCATGATTATGTTTTATCCTTCAGATATTCGGTAGGATTAAATACATGTCTTGCATTTATTTTCTTGGTGCAAACATCAGGTACGAGTAAGTTTTTTCAATGAACATTTTAGTCGGAGAGTCAAGCCAATGAAGTTTTCAACAGCTCTAAACACATCCTAAGAGCTCCACAACAAGGTTTGTTGACATTTATAGTTATTATCATAATGTACAGAACATCACAACAGCAACACCAAAGATTACCAATTGGAAAAAATTGCAGTTTTAACTTCTTTGTCCAACTTCTGCTTCACTGTGCAGTTTTTGCTCCTCCAGATTTGTGCCACAAATTCGGAAAATATCTCAAGAATCATCAAGTAACATGAGAACGATTAACATCTTTTCTTTCTTGCTTTGGTTGTCATTTACATTGGCTGGCGGAAAGTAGATGGACGTTATCATCTCTCAGGTTGCCAGAACTTGCAGACCTTTTGAGTCCTAGAAATCATTTTTCACATCACTATAAAATCTGAACAATAATGAACATGTTAAAATCTAATGAGATGGCATACCATATTTGAGTGAAGTTCCTATATTTCTGCCTGGAATTTTGTCAATCCAGAATCCGAATAGGTAGAGAGAGATCTTCCATGTTGCATCGTACTTCCTTTATTATGCCATGGAAAGCAATTAATCAAATATATCCACACCAAAACCAAGTATATATAGAGAGAGGGACATGAACAAAAATTAACTTACAGTTGATACTACCGCAAGATGAGCAAGTGACATTTTGAAATTTCATTTTGGGCTTCTCGAGGGAGCAATCATGATGAATCAGTGTATCAAAAGGCCAGTCCCAAATCATGTGAATTTCATGATACGATGTACATGCCATCCTACATTTTGAGGCGAGCACATCAGTGAAGCAGGAGAATGACTTGTATATAGAACATCATTTTAAAAAAAATCAAATCTTAGATTGCACATACATCATTGATTGTGAATTTGTCTGATGACTTCAGGGATGGCAACAGACACTCCGACAAATAGATGGGTTGCTTTTGATATTTACTATCATCTGCAGAATAATGAGAAAGCAATTCTTTTATCCATGATAAGAGCAGGAAATGATCTTGGCCTATATGATTGTGAGCCATACCTGTAGGGCGCACAAGTATTCTGTGTGAAACAAAGGACTGCAACAACCAGAAAAGATCATTAAGGTTAATAAACCCCTTAAAGTCCAATGTTCAATTGAAGAAAAACAGTTATGTAAATGTGGGAGTCCTGTCAAATCTCCCTCATTTTTTTATATATAGATGATTGGATGTCATTTGTATAGATCCATATCCTTTGTAGGTTTTCTGCTTTTTGGTATATTTCTTGTATACGGGTGCCACTTTATGCCCATGTTGTTAATAAGATTGCAACTTCAAAAACAAAATGAACTTAGGATTCTTGTCAAAGGCTGCAGCCGCAAGGCATAGAGGAGGAGGTCATTAGTGTCTATACCGTAAAAATCGATTTCAACTGAATGAAAAACCATCTATTTATGGAGCACTAATTTCAGAAGCTCATTAGTCCTGATGTTTAAAATAAAAACATATAAGGGAAAATGCACCAAGTACTCGGACATTCTTCTGCAAGAGAAATACACATGTTCTTCCACGTAGATTTTTTGTAAAAGCAATTCATAAACAAAAACTTTGCAAGCATAAAGTCTCAATGTCTGATTTCATCCAACATGCCGTGATACATAAATTATCAAACTAAATTTACTGCTTCTTGAATCAACAACTACCATGTATTAAAATTCCTTTGATTTTTCAACCAGATAGGTGCTGTGAAAATTTGCCACTACTCCTATATGGATGGCTGTGCTTTTCAGTTACCTACTTATCTATACACGGGTCCATATGTAATTCATACTAGGAGAAACGGAAGTTACTGACAAACTCATTCATAAATCACGTCTGACTTTCCAAACACTCAAGGTCTATAGTGGAAGATTTCCATCTGAATCGTACTCAACCATCACTTGCAAGAACCACCAATTTCAACAGAAAGTCAGAAACTCCACCTTTCTTTGATTGTTCCTGTTTTTAGTCTCGGGATTTTGTTCATCAGCACAACATTATCAATATATAGTCATCCACCCTATATTATATTTACAAGAATTAACACTGAAATATTTCCACCCTATCTTATATTTGCAAGAAATTAACACGACAGGCATTCAGTGTTGTGAAGAGTCCCACGTCGGTCCTTTAAGGGATGAGCACTATCTTGAATATAATTTGGGCAATCCTCACCCTTGAGGTTAAGTTAGGCCCAAAATCCATTTCTTTACATAGTATCAGAGCAGGACCTATTCCAATTCTCATGTTGGTCCCCCATATTAAACTGTCCACGAACCAAATGTCCAGCCCTAAGCATGAGGGATGTGAAGAGTCATACATCATCCCTTTAAAGGATGGATAGTCTCTTTAATATACAATCTGAGCTAGCTTCTAGTGTTGAGTTAGACCCCAAATCCGTTTTTCTAAAGGATTATCAAGGGACCGTTCATTAGTTTCCTCAACAAAATCTTGTCTACTTCAAATGAATAATGTAGTACAAATTATTACTAAGACAAGACAACCCGTTACACAAAGGATTCTCAAGTATCTAAAAGGTTTTTGCATAATTCAATGGTCAAGAGACATTCTAAAGAAACTTCCGTTCTCTAAGAGGAGAAAAGCTAATAACTTCGCTACTAAGTAAGAAGATGTATTCTAGTTTGCTCAACCATGGTACTTCTGTTTTCATAGTTTCTGAGTAATGCAGGGATCTACACTGTTAAAATTTGAAACACCTGTTAATAATCTCTTTTAACAAAAGGTAGTGAAACATGAGTTGTTAAATACAAAAGATGGCAGTAATCTTTCAAAGTTTATAATGTTGTACACCAGAATCGCCCTCTACTTTTCTCAGTTCATCTCCATTAACAAATCTTTTCCATCAATATCGGATTTTCCATCAATCTCGGATGGAGCCAAAGATTCACTATTTTTTGGCTTTGGGGTATGATGGAATAAAGCAAAATG
>JAOTQJ010000001.1:2833634-2847485 GCA_025642045.1 Solanum sejunctum | reverse complement strand
TAGCAGTTAGTCAATGCAACTTTCGACGCTCATCATGGGTCATCCGGAAACAGTCACGCTATGTTTTTAAACATAGGAGTCAGGCTGCGTACATCCGACCCCTCCATTGGGGTAATGTTGTAGTTGTTATCTCCATTAACAACTCACTATGACTGAAAACAGAAGTAGTTTCGTATAATGCTTAAGCTTGAACAAGATGCCCAACAAATGATTTTTTTTTTAGGTATGAAAGATATCTGATAAACCATTCCTAGAATTTCCTTTTCTGGTATGACATAAGCAGATGCAATAGAATCCTCACCTATAGAGTCAAGTGGCTATACTAAAATTTAGTTACAACATTTGAACTCTTGCACTCTTAGGTGTGTTATATGAAACACAATGAATCCTTACTCTATTTAACAACAAAAGAAGAACACCAAACAAAAAAGGAAAAAAGAAGAATACGGTGGCTATCCACAAGATTTTCGTGTGTATGTGTATATATATCATGGTTACCTGCCATACTGAAGGCATATACTCCCGATACAGTTGAGAATTAGTACTACTCTTAATGGTCCTCGAGTCCAAATTACTCTCAACAGACAACTGCCCTGTACTCCTGTTTGAGTGATTGCACATTATAAAACTGTGAATGTGAAAAGAGAACTATTTGTACAATTTAGCAGCTTAAAATCGTCAAGAAATGATCTTTGGAACAACTGAACAGTTCCATAAATATGGTATACAAACAACATTACAATGGAATCCCACAAGGGGGATCTGGGAAGGGTAGCATGTATATAGACCTTACCAATACCTCGTTGAGGTAGAGAGGTTTCCAAAACACTCTCGGCTCAAATGTAGCAAATCCAAGTATAAAGAGTAAGAAAATAGTGAAAAAAAGAAAAAACTACAGCAACTAACAAGGGGAACAGTGCAAATCCTACCAGAAAGGAACAAGAACAAAAAAATAGCGCGACAATCAAAACACATTAAACCACCAACTACAATATTACAGCTAGAACGACAACACACCTAAATCCTCGAAAAGTAAGACAACACTCCACTACCTAATAATCTTCTACTCTAGTACACGTAATCCACATACTCCCATCTGAGGTCATGTATATGGTACCCTAAAGTTGAACCATGTCTTGTCTAATCACCTGTCCCAATATTTCTTCGGTCTACTTCTCCACATACCTACTATAGCCAACCTCTCACACTGCTTCACTAGCACATTTATGCATCTCCTCTTCACGTATCCAAATCATCTCAATCTCATTTCCCTCATCTTATCCACCACAAAGGCTACTCCCACCTTATCATGAATATCTTCATCCCTGATCTTATCACTCATTGTATGCCTACACATCCACCTCAACATCCTCATTTCCTTGACATGTATCTTTTGAACATGGGAGTTCTTGACTAACCATCACTCCGCCTCACAAAAAAAAGTTGGTCAAACCACCACTTTATAGAACTTACCTTTAAGTTTTGGTGGTACCTTTATATCATACAAGACTCTGATGCAAGCCTCTACTTCATCCACGCCACATCAATACGGTGTGTGATATCATCATCGATGTTCTCACTTTCCTAGATTATAGATCCCAGGTACTTGAAACTATCTTTCTTAGGGATAGTCTAAGTGTCAAGCCTCACTTCCACAATTGCCTCTTGCATTGAATCATCGAAATTTGCACTCCAAATATGGTATACAAAATGTTCCAAAATTGATGCTTTCAAGGGTGGACAAGCCCGTTTACCACTATTGATGATTAATCATATAAAGTCACCATACATGTTATGTTACTTATTTTAGTTAAGATATTAGTCAATCAGAACACACACTGTCCAAAGCAATGAACCCAGAATATGGAATTAAACTAGGGCACATTTACAAACAAACAACACATATTGGTATTTAATTTTTCCACCACATTCTCTACACAGCATAATTATCATATTTATCTGGTCATTTGTGATCAGATTTTAGTAATGTGCAATACAAGATTTATTTAGGACAAAGGAAATGAACTGAATCCTACCTAATAACTTCGCGAGATGTAAATTTATCCTGTAAATTTGCTGTTTTTGTAGTTAGAACAAGCATCGGATGCACCACAAGAATCTTCTGGATCTCTTGAACAGTAATGTCTGACACACTTTGCAAAGAGAGACTTTTCCTGGTAATAAGACAAATATGTAATGCTAAGACATTCACTTTGAGAATAAGAAGCAAAAAAGGAATGGTGCAACCTATACAGAAAGCAAAGGCATACTGAGATGAGAAGCACACCAATGAGTTACTCTCCTTTACTCCTGTTATTATTTAATAAGACCGGTAAAGAAATAAGTGAGATACAATTCCTCTTGCTATCTCCTAACCATTCCTTTTCTTCTAAGAACCAAGCCAAGTGTTAACATAGGGAGTGTTAGGTGAAAAACATGAACACATGAAAGCAAACATAAGGAAACTTGTAACCATTCACATACTAGAAGTTTGCACTAGATTTGACTACATGTGAGGTTGCCAAACCCACAACCTGCAACATCTCAACCTCCAGGAGAAAGAGAAAAAATAAATGACAACCAAACAACTGGGGTTTATTAAAAAAGGGGGGTGAAACAACAAAAACAATGAAAAAGACAATTGAACTGCAACCTTAATTATAGGAATAGACTTACACCTCTAAAAGAATACATTTATGAGCTCATGCCTGCAGAAAAAATGCTCTAACGAAGCACCCCTCTCAAACGGAAAAGTCTATATCTCAAAGCGTTTAAGCACTCCAAGAGCTGAGGCAGGCTTCCTAGAACTATTTATCACATGTAAATTTAGCGTAACACATGCATCATTATAGCATACTAAGAATACATTCATCTATTAAGATGAACCCAAGAGTATGTTCCCAGCTCATCCAAAGAAAAAAAAAGATCCATAGACAGAGAGAGAGTAGAATGCAAATATATTAAGCAAGAGAATTGCATTTCTGATCACCTACTTACAATGTTTGACCACCAATGGTCAATTTCCAACTAATAAATAGGTAGCAGAAACGGCAGGCTTTCCTAGCACCACAAAATGCTACAAAGTAAGGTGCTTGTAGGAAGTACTTGGAGACAAACTAACTTCCAGGGATCTCCATAACTCCCTCTGTCTGGTGTTCATTTTGAACTGCATCTTTCATTTATTTTCATTATTTAATATGTAAGCTATTAATGTGGACTCTAACCTGTTATTGCTCCCTGGTGGTATAGAGGGTGAAGCGCGATCCATCCAATAAAAAGCTCCAATACTGGTTATACAAGAGAATCAACATATCTTAATAAACTACAGAACTTAGATACACCATTAAGGAGTATCAAAAGAGAAAGGAAAACAGTAAAGGAAACAAAGGGAAGAGGAACATAGATGGAACGTCTGAACACAGATCTGATGACCTAACAGATAATCACTAAGGGGTCATTTTGTAGAGAGCATTATAAAAACAGTACATATATTAGCTTTTGTATTATTAGTGCCTCGTTTGATACAATTTTTAACCTATCCAAAACAAGCATTAGTTGTACACTATGTTGGTATTAATGTATGCATGACTTATACATGGAATCCATGGTATTAGTAATGCAAAGGGTTTTAATGCATGCATTAGCATGATTACTGTCTCTCAAAACATTTCTACATCCTTTCCACCATATCTATAGAGGGTATTTTGTAAACAAATATATTTTTATAGAATTATACAACACATGTTATTTGTAATACACCAAACCAAAACATTGCATAGAAAATAATCTTTGCATAACTATGCAAGCATAACTAATACAAGCATCATTAAAAGCCAGCATTACAAATATATCATATTTAACATTGCTCTTATACACCCTATCAAGCAACCCTAAATAGTCAATTATTAAGTACAATCCTAATGCCTGAACAATGATATGATGAATAACAGAGAACAACCAAATGGATAATACAATTTCAGTAGTCCTAGCAACCTACATGACAAATCTATTCAACAGAAAAATCTAGTCTGCATGGCAACAGGAAAAGATTACAATCCCCACCCCACAGAGCCTGCCAAAGAATAATATAGGGAACTAATGTCAAATGAAAGATAAGAGAAACTTTTTCCCATAACAAGGCATGTTCTGATAAATTAGTGGTGTCGTTGGACATTTCCCTGATAAAGAAAAAGGTCACGATAGAGAAGATTATCATACTGGTAGTACCACAGGATTGGCAGTTTTAAGATGGCCGCACGAAGAAATCGGCAAACTGCCTAAAAGTAAAGTCAATATTTACACTGGTTATCAGAAGTCAAGAATATTGCACTATCAGGAATTGGTTGATAGTTGGATTTATCTATCCATATACTTATCCTAAGAATACTTCTACTCTGTAGGTAGATCAGAAAATGTTTCATGCATAAACAAGGATAAACTTTGCCCTTTTTAAGACCAATAATGATTGTTGTCATTGTTTAGATACCTTCACTACTTTGCCATAACTGTTTACATATTCTTCATCTTATTACGGGGAATTAAAACAGCTTCACTCATTCTTGAACATGTTCACACAAATGCTTTGACATCAATGGTATGCACGTGCTAGAGCGGTTAATCTAAGAACCCCACTGCAAATGATACTACTGTTAAAACTTCAAGTGTCTCTTTATTATTTCTACGAAACTAAAACACCAAAGTCAACATCAAGAAGAGTTCATTAGAAGAAACCTGTCAATCATAAGCAAATAAACACCACTGCCTTGTGCCTCTTTTACCTTTTGAAGTTGGAAATGCATCGTCTGCAACATAATGAGATTGAAGATAAGCGACATACCTGTATATAAATTGAATTGTTTTCATTCAAAGATAAAGAAAGAATCTCAAGAAAACTAAACCAGTCAAAAGAACACAATGCAGAAATACACAAAATGATAAATAAGAATAAACTAACAGCACATACTCTCAGCAGAAAGTGTTGAATTATGTCAAATCATGCGACCAGCTAGTCAAAAAGTTTAAAATGTTGAAGGGGTACACTTATTTTGACCTAATCATATACGCTCTATTCTTTAGGGAGAGTGCAGCACATCGACATCACTCAAGATTTTTGTTGACCTATGTCTAACTCTGATAACATGTTCTAAAGAAATGGACAGTAACCCTTGTGCAGCTCCGAAAATTAGAGTATGAAGCGGACTGTCAAAACAATATAACCAGACTACATCACATATTCTTGACTATGGAGCTCAACATTGCCAAACCTCCTTAGTATGTAACAGTTAACATTGAACCCTCCACCCCCTATCTTCAGGATATTTCACATATATTCATCTAAGGCAATGATATTTATCATCCACAAATGAAAAATAGTTTACAAATGTACAATAAATGAAAAGGGGTACAAGTTTCTAAGTTTACACCAATATCTTTTAACAAGACAGTGTCAATGTAAAACCATCTCAACCTATTATCAACCATTCACTCACTTTATTTTCACTACCTTCAAACAGAAATGGCCTAGAGTGTTGGTTCCAAAAATAACATTAAAAAACAAGATCTAACAAAGCATTAACAAGGTTCAAGGAACAAAAGCGATTGGTATATTGGTAGGAAAGATGATTCAATAAAAGAGCAAAAATATAGGTAGGGAAGTACAGAACAAAAAATAGATAAAACGTGGAAGTTAAAACTTTGGTACTCATTCTAACTCACCTTAAGAGTAGCAAGAAATTCAACACTATCATAACAGCGGATGTACAAGAACCTTCTCATGCTGACAGCGAACAATTCTTTGTCATATTCTGCCTGTGCATCCTTTGATCCACTAGGAGAATCATCCACCTTTTTTAGCTTGTGGCCTACGACATTGCCTGATTAGACAAAAATGCATCAAATGTATGAGGCAGTAAAATATTTAATTACTACTTTTTCTACTGTTCTGAACAATAGTGCATGTATTCTTCATTTGTGTAAATGTGAGTTCTGGCGAAATGGCGCAAAGTTATTCCATTGGAGACAGTAAGTCATGGTTCGAGCCATAGACGTAGTCTCTTTGTAGAAGTACTCAGAGAAGGCTGCACAAGGTATATAACCATTCTTCTTCCACTTCATACTGTTAAGAAAATGTGTATAGAGGGTAAGCCCCTATTCTGCTTCATTTGCACTTATCCCACTAAGCTTTGAGCTTCACTTGAATTAAACTTTATAATTTGCAGTACAAACCATCAGAACTTGGAATTGTTTCTTTTGATAACCAAGAAATCCCCAAGGGCTAGTGGAAATTCAGTAGATGCTATATTTGGAACCTTTATAATTTTAACCTTTGGGCAACAGTATTTTCTATTTTTAGTTTCTCGTCTGAAAATAATAAAGAAAAAAAGATATTGGCAACCTCTACAATCAATGGAGCATAACTCTCAACTCTTGCCAAATTTTCAGTGATAACTATGTGCCTCATTTATGTTTTTTTTTCCTGGTTGAGAAGTCGATAAAATGTCACTAATGTGCACCAAGGTGATATCAAACTACATGGATACAAGTGTTCAGTGTTTTAACTCTAAAAACCTACCAACTATCTACAGCTAAAAGGACCTTTTATTTGCACCAAAAGCAACAACAAAAAAAACCCAGAGTAATCCCACAAAGTAGGGTCTCAGGAGGGTAGAATATGTGTAGACCTTACTAGTACTTAGAGGTAGAGAAGTTTTTTATACCCTTGGCTCAATCCAGTAGGGAAAAGTAATGTAAATGAAGACAACTCAAACAACAACATACCCAATGGAATCCCACAAGTGGGATCTGAGGAGGGTATAATGTATACAGACCTTACCACTACCTCATAGAGATAGAAAGGTTGTTTCTGGAAGACACTCATAAGAAAAATATCAATCCCCAAAAGCAGAAGAAATTAGATATGAAACAAAGAGTAAAGGAAAAGGAGAAAAAAAAATCGATTAGAATGGAAAGCAAATGATAATATAAAAATATAATAGAAATAACAAATATAAGCCAGGAACTATAAATGAAGACAATCATGGCAAAATACTTCATACAACCTGACAAATGATCCTAAACAATAGTCATAACAAGCTACCACGACAATCAAAGCGTAAAAACCCACAAATAATAACCAAACTAAAAGGACAAAGAAACTACGAGAATAATAATACTAATAGTATGACTAATAGTAAAAGGGAATAATACTTGATTTTTATCTTTGATTTTTCGAATTGGATTTCAAGTTAGTAATTTCTATTTTATCCTTTCTTTGTTTTGAATCGAAAATAGAAGAGTTGAGTAAATCAAGAATCCAAAGGAGGTTCGTTCATGGCCAAGGGGAAAGATGTCCAAGTAACAGTGATTTTGGAATGTACTAGTTGTGTCCGAAACTAAGACAATCTCAATGAACTAATTAACCTTCTATCCTAATATGTAACCTTCATAACCTTCTATCTAAGGTCATATCGTTAGTAAGTCGAAGTTGTGTTACATCATGTCTAACTACCTCTCCCAATACCTCTCCGGCTTACCTCCACCTCTCTTGAAATCATTTGTAGCCAACTCTTACATCCCCACATTAAGACATATGTGCATTTCTTCTGCACATGCTCGAACCATCTCAATCTCGATTCCCGCATCTTGTCTCTACGGCCACTCTTACCTTATCCCAGATATCTTCATTTCTAATTTTGTCTCTCCTACTATGCCCATGCATCTATCTTAGTATCCTCATCTCCACAACTTTCATCTTCTAAACATAGGAGGTCTCGACTGACGAACAAGCTGCTCTATACAACATGACCAATCTAACCACCACTCTATGGATCTTGTCAAGTTTTGGCAGCACCTTCTTATCATACTAGACCTCCAGATGTGAGCCTTCATTTCATCCACCTTGCAACTAATCAATTTTTGACATTATCGCCAATCTCCACATTAGCACCTATTTGCACCAAAAGCATAATTAGAAAAGGGTGTTAGTAATCTTCCACATGGGTCTATCAACTCCTTCAGATGTCCTCCTGTTTCATTCTCTACAGATCATCCACTAGATGCATAACACTACCATATTCCAAACTACCTTTCCTTTCATTTTATATTTTGCTCAGCCTATATGTTCCAAGACCATCAACAACTATTATGGGAGTGCCCATCATATATTAATATTAAACATGGAAGACACCATACTACATAGCTCTATGACAGAGAGAAAATAAGAAGCAAATTATTTAGACTTCTTCCTTTCTTGCGCTTACAATACCAACGTATTATATACAACTCTACTCCTAATCCTATGCTACATGTACTTATCATGCATCCGGATCTTCTCCGCACTCACTGAATTTTAAACTTTTTTCTAATAAATACTAACATGTAGAAATTAGAGTTAAATAGCTAACCTCACACCTCTGACAATGGAAACTCTATACAAGTTACTCAAAATCGAAATTTAAAAGCATTCAGAAGATGCTCCAAAATCAAACAGAAGAGGCAGCTCAGTTCCTTAAACCATTTTGCATTTTCCTTTCGGTATGCTTCTTGAATTACAGTATATTGAATTTTTATCTTCTTCTTTTCTGATGACATGAATTCCTGTCATTCTTCTGAAGGATAATAAAATTCCGATCATTCCAACACCAAAATAAATAATATCCATGTACTTCAACCAGCTTGTCAATATTGTAAGTTTGTAACATCAAGAACGACATTTTCAAATAACTACCTAATTCATTAAACCCTTTGTTTTTAAAAGCAAATAGGGATTTTATATATTCAAATCATAAATACAAACTCATTTGGACCTAATGCCCAAATCCCCTAATTCATTAAACCCAATATTAAGTTAAAAACATTTGATTCACAGAACCCACAAGTTCAGTTTTGTGTTAGAGTGCTTAGTCATAACCTTGATTTATCTCCTCCACTTATTAGAACACCAACAACAACAACAACATACCCAGTGAAATCCCACAAATGATGTCTGGAAAGGTAAAATGTACGTAGACCTTATAGAGAGGCTTTTTCCAGAAAACCTTTGTCTTAAAAAAAATCATATTAGACTATACAAAGTTACAAAGCATATCAACAATAATGCAGAACCAAGAAATCAGAGCGTGCATCAGTGTTAAAAATTCATGTTAACTTAGCCAAACTTAAGAAAATTAAGAAAACATTCAATTTAAAAATAGTATAATTGTGGAGCCTTTCTTGAGTATCTATTTATAAAAGTCTCCACCTCTCACAAGATGTGGGTAAAGTCTGTGTACATCCCATTTGTGGTCACGAGGGTATATTGTTGTTGTTGTTGAATGGTTACTGGCTTTTATTAAGACTCAATTGGCTCATCAATTCAAAACAAACATTGGGTTGATCGACTCAACAGAGAAACACATTAGATTTTTAAGTGCTATTTCAAAATTGATTCTAAAACCAAATATGTCATTACAATATTACTATGGCTATTACTATTATAGCAGTTTCTGTAATTAAAAAACTAGACAAATAAGCAGTTCAAGGGACTACACAAAGTTCTTTCAATAATATATGATGAGAGATAATTCTCAAGAAAATAATTTGTCCTCTAAAATGGATAATGAGATATGTCCGGAATCTTCATCGGTGATGGAATCTTTTCATTTAATTCAACTGAATTGCTGATCAGCAGTCCCTAACGGTTAATAAAATCTTTAGAAGTGGTCGAGGGTTCGTTGTTACAAGCTTCTCCATTTTTGATAAAGAGGGTTCATTTTTACAAGAGTTGACTTTTTGTCCACTTTGTATGTGAAGATGATTGGTAATATTTTTGGGAGGCGTAATGTGTGTTTATGTTATATCATGTAAAGAAAACAACCAATTTGGCGTAATATCAATAAATACTTTGATTAATTGAAAAAAGAAAACGAAAGATAGCGGTTTTTTACGAGTAACAAATCAGAAAGTAACCTTATGTTGCTCGGACTCTCAAGAATGTCGGCTGAAGCGCGTCAGATTCTCCAAAAGTAGTATAATTCTGGAGAATCTAACAAGGGTGCGGTATTCAAAGTGAAGAGTCCCACAACTTCCCTGGAACCATATCAACAATATGGTTTCCAGGGAAACATAAATTAACCATACATTTCCAGCAATTGACTAAAAAATAGAATTAGTGTATCCCAATTCTAAACAAGATGAAATCACATACGGAAAAAAAAAAATCTCAAGAAAAAATATCTACCATTTGCTCGAGTGATCCGTTGCTTCAGTGATCGTGAAAGGCTTAACACATCAAAACGACAATCCAGGTCAACAAACATAACTAATCGCTCCAAGCCTCCATAATTTATGCCCTTCCACTCCTTAGGCAAAATACAATTAATAGCAGCCTAGCATAGAACCAAAAAGAATCACATTAAGCTTATTATTTGAAAGACGTAATATATGTGATACCATCTAGTTGGGATTAATGCTTTTGTCTTCTATCTTTTCTTTAATCAAGTTAGGGACTTGTATGTCCATCGAGAGTGCGGATAAGTGTGAGTTTTCAAAAGCTCCTTATTTGCAAGATAAAATATTCCCCCTATGGCCACAAAGTATTATTTCATTAGTTGCAAATACCCAGTTTTGTCTTATTATTTTGGGGGACTTCAACTGAAAACTGAAATAATGGATTGAATATGTATTTCAAGTGAAGCTTTTCAAATCTTCAGTTTCCATCCACAAATTTTTATCACAACTAGAACTTCCATAAACTTTTCTCAACTTCAAAACTAATATAATCGTCTTCCAGTTATAACTGAAAAAGGTCCAAATTCCCAGTTAGTGTTGGTATGAAATTGGCCCATATTATTATTTTATGATAGAACTAATGTCCAAGCTAGCTTTCGCGCACCTCGACTAATTCCATATGTACTTGTCACCTCCCAATAGGGACAAATACTAGGTAATTCTATCCACCAAGGCTAGGATAAATTGTAAGAAATCACCTAAGTTTTTGTCTCTACTTGGATTTGAACCTGCGACCTCTTGGTTCTCCCCCCACTTTATTGACCCTACGCCACCTCCATGATTTCGAAATAGACCCCGTTTTACAGATTAAAAAATGAAACAGACCCATATGGAGCAGAATGGTGGCATAGAATTCATGTCTGAAACATCCGACCCTAATTGATTATTATTGATAACAGTATAAAATGTATATTGGGAGTCCATGAGGCAAAAGAAAAATAATCAATGAAGAATCAAAGAAAACACCTAAAGTATGCAGGTTTTTTCGAATTTCATGCCTGATAATGTAAGTTTTTCACCCAAACTATCACCAAGTATTTATCAATATATACCAAAACTAACAATTGTTTTCTCCCACCTGAACAATAGTGATACTTCTAGCACTTTCCCTATCTGAACAATACTGGTTAATAGTTCACGTAAGCAGCTCATAATCCAATACTTCAATGTATTATGCTAAATAAAACCGATATATTTGGTACGTTTCTAACCATTAACTCTCTATACATACACACACATTAAATCACTGATTCAAAATTATGGATTCACATCTATAAAATGTAGCTGAACAGAAATGAATAAGAAGTAATAAATAAGGTTTATTAATTTAACAGTACTTGCCTGCATAAGAATGCGAGTTTTTGCAGAAGGAGAAGGACCGACGATTTCGACAACATTGCCGGGACGGAGAGGAACACGATGAAGAGGTGGAGGAAGTGGTAGAAAAGGTCTCTCTGAGAAAACCCTAGTGAGAAACTGCTTCGCCGTTTCGTCTCCTTTGATCCATTCTCTCGCCGACGCCATTTCTACTCTTTCTCAGTTGCTCGGAGCCGGAATGAAAAGGGTGACAGTACTGAATAAAAATAAAAATAATTTAAGTCTTTTTAAAATAATTCAAATTTATTTTATTTTATTTTATTTATAAATAATTATAAGAAATTGTTTTTAATTATTTTTCTCTTTGTTTAACATTAAAGGTGTATAAAATCTAGAATAGAACAAAATAATTCCTTGATTTCATATTATTACGCATCGGACGTTACTAAAAATAATTATTTTAAATTATTTATTTATTTTGAAAATTAAGATAGTTAATTAAAAATTATATTTTATTCCTAAAATTAACTCATTTTGAAAATATAAATATTGTAAAGATCGAAAAAATAGTTTAATTGATTATTGATTTTATTATTAATAGATAGGACATGCAAATAATATATTAAAAAAAGTTAAAAGGGGAAATTACTAAACATATTTTTTAAGAGAAGTGTATATAAAAAGAAAAATGAATAAGTAATATGAGATGACTGAGATAATTTATCTGACTTTTGAAATCTAGAAATGCAATGTTAGTTATCACATAAATTGAGATAAAAAAGTATTTATGAAATATTTTCAAATAGGAGAAGATCTAGTTACTCCCCTGATCCGAAATATTCATAACATTTTGCTTTTAGAGAGTTCATGAACTAATTTTAGAAATTAAATTATACAGTAGTTTTAACGAAATTAAAAATTAAATAATATACTAGAAATTATTTTTTGTCATATCAATATATTAAAATTGACACACATAAATTGAAAATTCTCTCTTTATTTAGCTTGTACGCATAAAAATTTACAATGCTTTCACTAGGAGGGACTATAACCTTTTGACTACAAATTCATAATTTTCTACCATACTAGACTTGGACCTCAAGAAGTTTATTACTAAAAATCTTGAAATTTGGAACGTATCAAACTGGACTTCTGATTCCCCGTATAAATTTCACTTGTGACATATTCTAGCAGTTGGCATTGTGACACAAATAGGTGCATACTTCTTCTTTGCCTCAGGTGTCCCTGCCTTTGGTTCCTCATCACCTCTAGCAACACTTGCAAAAGAACTTGTTGCTATTGCCATTAATGCAAAAGCCAATACCCTCCTTCAATTGCTCTTTTTTACCTCCTTGTTTGTCACAATTTGTTCATCCTTAGTATAAGCATTAACTTTTAGTACTCTTTGTCTATCATCTTTTGTATGTTTGTTAGAGATAGTGGATGTCATATGACCAAGAAATGAAGATGATAACATTGGTAAAGAAGCCATAATTAGTGCAAAGTGTTTGTGTGTGTGTTTTTGGAGTTTGTTGCACAATGTTATGTTGTAGTAGTGCTTGATAGTTACTATATTTTTATGTCATGTAAAATAGTGAGAAGATGGTTTGTGTAATTTAAAGTTGCATATGGATTGTGCTAGAAGGATCTATTTGATCAATCAAAAACCTTATCTATAAAATTTGTGGTGTCAAGTAGTTAAACTTGTGATGATTGGCTTCTTGATTCTTCTTTTGTATGAATTGTGCTAGAAGAATCCATTCGAAGAAAAAATCTCGTCTTTTAATTATATTATTTCAATGTTCGTATTGCGATACTAAAAAAAATTTCTAGTGGTAATTGCAGTTAAAGTTATTTTTTAGAGGCAATTATGTACTAGTAACAGTTACATTTTAACATTCTTTGTAAATGTTGTTAAAGTCTATAGCTACATTGAATCTAATGACAATTAACTGATGTCGGTAAAGACTTTAGCATTCTTTAATAATGTGCATATTTATTATCACTAAAAGCTAGTTCTGTTATTGTGAACAAGGATTGTTTTATGGTTCGTAGTAGGATCTTGGATGTGGGATTATATATATATAAAAAACGACTAAAAATTCGTTCACTAAATTCTCGTTATGCATGTAATTTGAAAAGAAATAGATTGTATTATTTTTGTTGTATTTTTACTAAATGTTATTTCTATGTAAAGGAGATTTATGATGAAATTTGCTGAATTTAGCACATGTCCTTACAACTAAATCAATATTTATACAATCAATA
>JAOTQJ010000001.1:2799912-2814653 GCA_025642045.1 Solanum sejunctum | reverse complement strand
CTCTTCCTCTTCCTCTTCTTCTTCTTCTTCTTCTTCTTCTTCTTCTTCTTCTTCTTCTTCTTCTTCTTCTTCTTCTTTTATTTATAGACTTGCAAGAGGTTGGTCTTGGGAGTTACACGAAAGGGTAGAGGTAGATTGAAGAAGTATATGGGAGAGGTGATCAAACAAGATATGGTGAAACTTGACCTCACCGAGGACATGACCTTTGATAGAAAAGAGTGGAGGTCGCGAATTAGAGTAGTAGGCTAATTCGTCGATAGGGTTACGTTAGGTCGTTGTCTGGTTTTTGGATATAGTAGGGTAGAACGAGTAGTCATATTTTATATCATATGTTGTCATTATCTGTCTTATATGTGTTAATTTTATTATTTTTACATACTGTCATGTGTTTTTTTGTTATTAGTCGCTCTTTATGTTCCTTTTCCTTTCCTTTCCTTTTCTTTCCTTTGTTTCATATCTAGTTTATTCCGTTTATAGATTTTTTGAGATGAGAGTTCCCAGGAAACAACCTCTCTATTTCTATGAGGTAGTGGTAAGGTCTATATTCAATCCTCGCCAAACCCCACGTGTGGAATTCCATTGGGTATGTTGTTGTTGTTGATTGTGTGCATTATACAAAACTCAAATTATAATTACATGCAGATATTTATTGTGAGTCGCAATCAATTCAAACTATAACTATATTAATTAATTAACTAATTTATATTGTTATCCCCGTAATTTATCCTATTAAGAATAGATGTTTTATGTACATGTCTAATTTAGAAAATCAAGAGATAATCTATTATTCTATACCTATTTTATCCTTATTATCAAGTATTAATTATGTTTAATTCATTTCTCAGCAAATGAGATAACTTATAATAAGTAGAAGTGATATGATAAAATCATCATTTTATTTATTATTTTGTAAAGAGTATGCAAAATCAACTTTGGACAGAAAGGAGTAGTTGTTATTGCAATGAAATTTCAAACTACGATAATTTAAACTAGAATATATAAAAATAAAGTAGATACGTAAATTTAAATAATTTTTCTCAAAATATTTTGATACATGAAATTTATTCATTTCACGATAAAAGACGTTCAATGGCAAGGACAAATATATTAAAAATTTCAAGAACAAAATGTGCAGACATAGAGTCTACCATCATTGTTGACAATTTGGAGCTTCAAAAATTGAAATTTAGGTTTGCCTAATTCAAATTATTTTTATTAGAGTATTATATTTCGAAAGCTTAAAAATATCTTGAGGAGCTTATATCTCAAGTTTGTGACAATTTGATTGGGTTTTGGATTAAATTTCACTTTGGAAGTTCGAAATCGAAGAAAAAAAATCTAATTTATGTCGTTTGTATATCATATGTATACCATGTTCATGTCATGTATATAATATTGATGCACAAGATCATTATAGATATATACAAGATATAGACATAATAGCGAATGATATACAGTGACATATAATAATAGCAATAATATATTCAGTGAAATTTTATAATTACAGTTTGGAAGGATGGAATGTACGCAATTTTTACTACTACCTCGTGGAGGTAGAGAGATTGTTATCTGAAAACCTCTTCGTTAAAGTGCAATAAATTCAAATGCACATAAGAAGAGAATATGATAAGTAACAAGGTCAGTGCAAAATCTACTTGAAAAGAGCCGGCAACTACGATAAAATAATGTGATGATTGAAACAAAGTATATAGTATACTAGAATAGATTATTAAAAATATTGATAATAACCAATGATTAACCAAAAAAAAAAAAAAGGAACAATGATAATGCAACTAATACCATGGCAAACACCAAGCATATTAAGCAAAACAACGTTACACTCCCTACTAAAACTCTATCATAATATGTGTTCACTCTATCCTTTCGTTTAAGATCATATTTTCGATAACTTAAAGTTTCTTCATATCCTATCTTATTACCTTTCCTTAATACTTCTTCAGCATATCTTTGTCTCTTCTCGGGCTTTCTATAATCAGTCTCTCACATCTTCTTACTAGTACGACTATGCATCTCTTCTTCACATGTTCAAACTATCTCAATATTACTTTTCTCATTTTCTTCACATAGAGATCACTCTCACCTTATCCCAAATATCCTCATGTCTGATTTTATCTCTTTTCATATCAATTATAGTTAAGATTTAAAATATTGAATCGATCTGAACCAGACTAAGTCAAATCAAAAGTTAGAAATGGATCAAACCATGGGTCCACCTGACCTATTCAATAGGTCTACGTTCCATCACTTTATATTGGAGTTTTACAAAAGAGAAAAAATTAAATTTTATTTTCAAATTTCTATTTTTTGCTTTATAAAAATATTGCTCTTCTATCTATTGTGCAACGTGGCTAAGGAAGCAACCATTCTTAGTAAACACATGCCATGTAAGATATTCTATTCGTGGCTCACCAAAGTTAGAAAATGTTTTTATTTTAATTTTTTATATAATTATTTTATATATTATCAATCATTATTAACGATTAAAATTATAAAATTTGACTCATTAAATTCAAAATAATACCACATAAATCAGAATAAAAAAATAATTTATCCTATTTTGCTCCAAAAAAAAAAATCTACTTCATTTTAAAATATTTGTTATGTTTTGTTGTTCGAAGAGCAATTTGAATAATCTTCAAAATTTTAAAAAAATTTAATAAAAAATATAAAATAATATATTTATATAATTTAATTCTCGAAAATTAAATCGTACTTTGGAATTGATGGAATATTCTCATTAAATCGTAAGCTATATAAAGTAAAATTTTTTGTGGGTATTCTTTTCCAAAAAATAAAAGATGAATTAATTGAAATAATCTCTAGAAAGAAAAATTCACAAAAATGAAAACATGTTTTAAAAATGAAAATAGTATAAGTGTGAACGGAATGACAATGAAGCGGTGTGAATGAAAAGGGTTTAAATATATAAATAATTAAATAATTTTAAGAATTAAAATGCTATTAAAATTTCTCGATCTGAAAACAGTCGCTTTATATTTTAAACACAAGGTCAGACTGCGTATATTCGATCTCACTTTACCCCACAATGGGCGGAAGCCTTTGAGGCAATGGAGTAATGTTGTTATTGTTTAAAATGCTATTAAAATTTATAAAAAATTCACAAATAAAGAAATGAAAAGTATTTTGTTCCAAATTAATTAAAAGATATGTGTGTTTAATTGATTATTCACATTGATCAAAATTAAAACATGTCAATAGTATGAACGAAAAACTACAATTTTTTCAAAGAATCATGTTTTTTTTTTTTAAAAAAACTATTATTATTATTTTTTCTGGATCATGTTTTATTTGTTTTTTTGTTAAAAATATTTTTTTGGAATTTAAGACGTCAAGATATTAAAGTTTTTTCCTTTTTGTTAATATAAGTACATTATTTTTTGGAATTTGGATACGTGTCGATATAGACTTTTCTAAAGTACATTATTATTTGTGTTTTGTTTTTAGTTTTATTTTTTTTATTTCATTGGTTAATTTACTTTTATTTGTTGCTATTTTATTTATTAAAATCAAATTATATGAATTTTATCAAAATTTTAAGATATATTTTTTCATCATATTAATATGAGAAATATATAACTTATATATTTTTTTATTGTTTTTTTCAACCATCTACAGTTTAGATTTTAAATATTAAATTTAATCATTTTAATTTAATTATCAAATTTAGTCAAGCTGACCTCAAAAAGTATAATAATAACAAATAAAAATAAACAGAGTGAGTACAAATTATCAAGTTCTAATTCTATCCTAGGTGTTTATAGTCCTCAAAATTATTACTAAGGCAAGCAAAAATTAGTACTTAGTTTGGTCTTGAATTTCGAAAATAACATATAATTTGTGATAGTTATTTTTAATGATAACATAGATAATTTATAATGAAGTAATTGAAATAAAATGAATAAATATATAAAATATTTCGTGTCAACGAGATCTATCGAAAGGCCGCATGTGACACTTATAGCTAATCTGATATAAATATTAGTGATTATTTTTATTACTCAAACTTATAATTTTATAAATCACATAAAAATAACTTTATTGTTGCTCCGAAGTCCGAACGCAAATTTCTTTCATTTTTATTCCATGAAATAAATTGGTCAAAGAAACAAATTAATTCTCTTCATTCATCCATTTTCTTTTTACCCAAAATCTTTTATGTTTCTTCTTCACCAATCACTGTTCACTCTACTCTCTCTCTCTCTTCTGCCTCTTCCCTTCTTACTGGTAAGTTTTTTCCCTCTTTCAATTCTCAATTTTCACCTTCTTAAACTACAATTCTCTGTGTTTTTAGATATGGGGTTTTCGTTTTTTTTTTTTTTTTGAAATTGATCAATTCTGGGGTTTTAATCCAATTCTTGATTGTTTTACGGGAGCAACAATTTGGGGATCCCATTTACTCTGTTTGGGATGCTGAACACACCACCGTCATTGGAAAAATTGATTTTTGTTGATTTGCTTTAATTTTGATTTGTAAAGTTGCTATGAGTTCTGATGTTAATGTCAATTGTATGGAGTGAGATTGTTTTTTTTGCTTCATTGTTTGGTGGGTTATCATTTTGAGCTGTGTGGTGAGATTGAGGCATATTGTTATGGATTCAGAGGGAAAAAAAAACCTTCTTTGAGGGTTTTTAATGGGGAGGGATTGAAGTTTGATAAGTTTTTCCCTAATTTTAGTACTAGGGAGATTTGATTAATTACTGTGGAGAGCTGAGTTGCTTGGACTCTCCAAAAATGTTACCAGTATTTTTGGAGGATCCGACATGCACCCATTGGTATTTTTGAAGAGTCCGAGCAACATAGGTGGAGAGTGGAGTATACCTTTAAGTTTCCTTTTTGTGGTGGTTGCAGGGGTGGAGCTAGGGTGGGGTATCATAAGGTTCGAATAATTATACTATATATACAAAGTTAAAATTATATTTGTAAGATGTTGAACCCCTTTGCCTCTTTTCATTTTGAATCTTGAATCATCTTTGTGAAAATACTGGGTGGTGGTGTTGAGGGGGTTGGGTAGATGAGGGGACTATGCAGTTAAGTTGTTATGGCTTTTAGGTCTTGAGGTACAAGATATGAGGTTTACAGTTGCAAAGAAATCATAGAAATGGGAAAAACTGATTTAATTCTTCGAGTCTATCCTTCCTAGCTCTGGGGGCTTTAGGTCTCTTGGGATACAAGATATGAGGAGAACAGTTGCAAAGAAATCATATAAATGGGAAAAAATGATTTAATATTTCGAGTCTATCCTTCCTAGCTCTGGGTTTTCCAGTTCTTGGGGCACTAGATATGAGGAGAACATTCACAAAGAAATCATAGAAAATGGGGAAAAAATGATTTTATACTTCGAGTTTATCTTTCCTAGCTCCATTTTTTTGGTTATATAGTTCATTGTTGGTATGAGTAGTCTAGAAAAATATGGTTAAAAGTAAAATTTTCCTCTTGCATGTTGCTATAACTTGTTTATGGAGTAAGAAAACTCCAGTATAATGGCATATCTATGCAGTGTTATATTGTTATTAAAAGCCATTTCTTCGTCTCTTAAAGCTAAGCAGTGAAGCGAGTAGTCATCACTTCATAGGTGAAGCAATGTAGATTACAGAAATGTGACTTCAGAAAACAGTGCACAAAGTGGTAACAATGAGAAAATTTCAACTCTGTGAAAGTTTAATATAGGCATTATGTGTATTGGATGCTGAAATCAGTTGTTTTGATGCACGTTTAATTTTTATTGTACTAAATTCACGGGTGGTTGATATTTTAAATTTCAAGTAAATTGTGGGGGCATCATTTTAAAGAAGCACTTCACTTCTTGCTCTTCTCTTCAAGGCTCAAGCCATGAGGGCTTTGTTGCTTTTTTTGGGGGGGCTTTTCACTCTTAAAACACTATTCTATGTGTATTTTGTTATATGTGCATGTTGGAAAAAATGTAAGTCCATTGAGATGTTTCCTGTGCTGGTGTACTTTAGCTTTTGGTAATTTGCCTTTTGATCGATATTACACCTTATTGTGCCCTGACAACCTGGTCAAATTGCTATATTTTAGAATAATTCATTAGACCTTCTTTTCTGTTCATTCAAATTTAATAGAGACTTCTTTAAGCTTGGTGGGGTTATATCTAGGCTTGTTCACGAGTAGATATGAAAGGTTCAGGGCAATTGCCTTTGGAAAAAGGGACTAAAAAAAGATATAAACATATTGTTCAGGTCGAAATAAATGTAATGGTTATTAAATATTAGTCTTGTTCATCCCATGCATCCTTGAGTACAGTTTAAGATCCTTTTGGTAGGACATGGAACGTTATAGCAATGTGCTTCTGGAATAATAGTAGATTCCCCTTAAACTTGATTTACTGAGTTGCTTTGCTTTGTATCTATCTTCCAGGAATTGTACGAAGGACTTAAATTACTAGTACTAGAGAAATATGCAATCAAATTCCAAAAGTGCAAATTGTGAGGAAGCCAGAACTTATAATGTTCCGAATCCGTCTGTAAATTCTGAACCTTGGTGGAATACTGCTGACAATAATCCTGTTTCTCTTGGATTGATGGGGGAAAGTGCATCAGATTCACCATCACCAGAACAAGCTGTGGATGGCCGATCACAATCTGATGGTGGAGCCAACGAGGAAAATGATGCCGCTCCTGAAAAATCACAAAGTACCATACCTGTGCATTCAGGTATCTCTTCAATCTTGATTTTTTTTCTAATCAGTAAATAAAGCATATTGATAGCAAAATATAGTCAAGCACTAAGTTGAACTTACAAAATAAGAGGCCCTCCTGTACAAAAACAATAAGGATAGGCTTCCCTATACAATGTTACTCCTGTAGTGAGCTATAAAGTCAGTCATGCCTATTTCATCACATGTATCCTGTAAATTACATGAAGCTACAATCTCTTCCAATTCATGTAGACTTAACGGAAAAATTGAGCACAATGTAAAAGGGATCTATATAGGAGATATCTTTTAGTTAAAAAATATAATTTTGTTATTTTAGTACAAGTTACCAATTTTGGGAACAAAAAAAAGAAATTAGTTATGTTAATACTCAACTTTAGATTCTATGTTTACTAGGAGTCTTTTAGTCACGACAGTGATTTATATTCTAGTCGAAAATATAGAGAACTTCTAGTGCTTTTTTTTTTTAAAAAAATAATATTGGTCTGAATGGAGCGATCTGGTCAGTAAGGAGTCATATAGCTGATCCTAATGTGCTTGAAATTGAGCAATAGTTGTTGTTAAGGATTGGAAGTTTGTCATGATGCTTCATTTGCTGAGTTACTTTCTTCTTTTTAAATCTTTTGCCATACAGAAGAAAGAAGGTGACATATTTATTGAGGGAAGTTGGTACAGACGGGAAAAAGTATATAGCTTTCATGATGTTAATGCCTATAAATTACTTGAGCAATGCCTATGCATTCTTGTTTCAGAATTAGCTGGGAGTTATACGCAAGTAGATCAGAATTTACAGCCAACTGCACCAACTCTACCTCCAAAGGGTGATGGTAGCCTTACACAAACACCACAGCTTGAACTTGTTTCGCACTCCATGGTAGGTATCTTTGACTCTATGGGGTTTGAAAAGTTTGATTTGCTTTAGGGGTTTATCTCATATTTTCTTTTATCTTTTTTATTTTGATGTTATTCTGTAATTGAGATGCAGGCATGTGCTCCAAATCTGTATGTTGACCCATACTATGGGGGAATGCTGACACCCTTTGTTCAACCTATGGTATGCATGTGGTTTGAATTCGGAACTTCCATTTGTCCAGTTTTTTCCACCGTTACTTTGTTTTAGATCTGATAGGTTCAGAGGACAATTTTACTTTTCTGCCAATTTAAACTATGGGATACCTCTGGGACTGCTATGAGTATTATGTCTTTAGGGATATCAAAACATAGAAAGCTGCTTCTGTGTGGTTCAATGCATCTTTTGGCAGGTGCTGATACGTAGTCTTTACAAGTATTGGTTTAACCATGATATCTTCTCGTAGTCAGCTTTGTTTTAGAAACACTCACTTTCTCCGTATTGCCAACTCCCAGATGACTTTCTTAATATCCTTCTTGCAATCAGACATCCTACAATATTATTATTCAAATTGGGATGGGTTATTTCTTCTTTCAATTGAGTAGGATTCAGTGACGCCCAGTGTCACATCCGTTTCCTTTAAATCATTGAATGGATTTGTAGGGCAGCTAGTATAAAGGGTTTTCAGGATGCAACTTTTTTTATTTGTCTTTTAAGGAACTCATCCCTGCTTTTTTTTAACTTCGACTAACAGATACAGACAATCAGTTCCAGAAAGATCTCTAACTTTAATATTCTTAGAAGGTAGATCAACCAGGTTGTACTGACTGATTACCATATTATTTAGATCTCTGCATGATAAACCTAGGAGTACGAGACCACCTTGAAAAACATTGCCATTGAAGAAACATCCATTATTAAAAAAGAAAAAAGATACAAAAGAAAAGATCCATTATAACATAGTTGTGGCTGGGGCTGGTTGGTGTCTGAGCACAAGTTTTTTAAGATTTTAACTGAAGGTGGTGCTATACAGGTCCTTCCTCATGTACTTGATATGCATCATCCGAGGATGCCTTTGCCCCATGAAATTGCTCAAGAGCCTGTTTATGTCAATGCCAAGCAGTATCATGGTATTCTGCGGCGAAGAGAGTCACGTGCAAAAGCAGAACTTGAAAAGAAGCTGATAAAAGTGCGAAAGGTTAGTATATGCCTCATCCACTGGGCTGCTTGTTGGGTGTTCTTTTCTCCTGTTATCCAAAGAGTGCATGATGCACCTTTTTAGCAGCATATTTTTTGTTACATGTGCTTGTCTGTTCTGGAGATATGTTGCCTGGTATGAAGTTCTCTTAGTTGGAAGTGATTGTACCTATTTCGTTGTTCTGGAATGGAGATGTACCCACGCTTTGGCTGACCTCACTTTTCTTTAAAAAGGAAGAAATTAACTTTTTAACAGGTTTTCCAAGCATTGTGTATGAAATTGCAGTTTTAAGAATTTTATGTCACTTAATGTAAGAGGAAACGAAAGGTAACTGATCGTATTACTTCTGTAGCATAAAGTAAATGGGATTAGATACTAGCGCTTCAACCCAACCCGCTCCCCCTTGGTTCTGCCCCCAAAAGAGAGTAAGACAATCTGTTAGTACTTTGATTTTTTGTGTGTAAAATGCTGTTTCCCCCACTACCTTTTTAGACTGTTAGGTCGACTTAACACCACTATGAGTATAATTTGGTGAAAGGAGTTCCTTATGCCAATGGTTTGGCTGTTAATACCAATATCAGTTTTCCATTCTCTGTCTGGTGATATGCAAGATATGTTTGGTTTATTCTGTTTACTTATCCTCAGTTGCTGATACTTTCTCCCTTCCTTGTAATGCAGCCATATCTTCACGAGTCGAGACATCAGCATGCCTTGAAAAGAGCAAGAGCTTCTGGAGGGCGTTTTGCCAAAAAGTCAGATGCTGGTACTTCAAAGGTAGCCGATTCTGGTTCTGCTGTTTCTTTGCAGTCTGTGCATTCATCAGGTTCCGAGCCGTTGCTGTCCAGTACTGCTGATATTCCAGAGTGGCATAAGGATAGAAGTTTGGCCGAGCATCAGCATTCTTATTCAAATGGTCAAGGTTATGGAAAACAAAGCAGCTTTCAGGAACCGAAATATCAGGCCCAGTCTGCACAGGTAGGGGAAGGAGGTTCTTCTGGCCAGCGATGGTAGAAACATCACATCTAAACCAGATATTTGCTGTGTAGTGAAGCTTTAGCACCTCCGACGATATCAGCAGTTGCATGTTTCACTCTTGGCTGGTCCAATGCCTGGTGGTAATTCATCCTTGGCTTTTGTTTCAATGGTATTGAAAAGAAGGGTCTTGCGCATAGTAGGTTCGGTTCTTCCTTTCTGTACAGTAAACAGGACTAGGACTAGAGTTGAAAAGGAAGAATTCAGTAAGCATATGGCTAGCTAGTTAGTGTAATTTAGAAGTGGTGTAAAGTTATAGTTTTGCTGTAGACTTGTTCCATTTTCTCTTAGGGGGATGAAAAGTTGTAGATTTCCTTTATGCTGCTGTATGTTAGGATCCTGATTTTGAGTTGTGACAGTGGTAGTGTCTTTCTGGGCTGTGAATGCGATAATTGTAGAATCTGGTGTTTGTGCAAGTTGGTCTGAACATCATCGTTAACTGAAATGCCACCGTCTGCAAGTAGTCTGTATGATAGTTCAAATAGGAAACTCAAAAAATCGAAATATAATTTTTGACCCTTGATCTAAATCACCTTCAACAACTCAGTGTGAACTCCTTCAATATAAGGTTTTACTATTTTGAGAGACAATTCTAATACATGTCATGACACTAGGTTAGACATCTATCCATATAGTTACTATTAATATATTTCTTTATTTTTTACACAGACTTGATTATTAGAAATATCTTTGAACACAATTTCAGTCTTTAGTGAAAATTTATTTCCTTTTTTATTTACACTTTAGGTATAAAACAAATTGTTTTCTTCTTTTATTATATTTTGAAAATATTCTTGAAACTAAATTAAATATATTCCTTCTTTAAAAATTCCTTTTTCCCTTTTATCTACTTAGATTTTTTTAATTTAATTCCATGCAAGAAACAAATCGCTTTCAATCCCAAATGGACGATAATAACAACAATAATAAATAACATAACCAGTGGAATCCCAAAAGTGAAATGTATGTGGACCTCAACACATAGAGATAGAGGAGGTTGTTTTCAGAAGACCCTCATCTCAAAAATATCAAGCCAAAACAGAACAACAATAACAATAATAAAATAATAAGAAACAATCAAGAAGATATCATATTAATATTTTCAATCCCGAGATAATGTTTTTCCAACCAAACAACTCCTACAAGTACTTCTCCCCACCCTCATAATTTGATAAAAGCCCTTGATTCTTCTCTACAAGGTTACAAGTTATATGCACTAAGACTAGAAAATTATGTAGAATTTGCAACTTTGAAAAAAAAAAGGGGAAGCCCTTAAAGCTCCCACTATACGCAGGGTCCGAGGAAGGGCCCGACCACAAGGATCTATTGTAGATAATCTTACCTTGCATTTCTGTTAGAGGTTGTTTCTAAGGCTTGAACCCGTAACTTGCTGGTCACATGGCAGCAACTTTATCAGTTACTCCAAGGTTCCTTCAGAATTTGCAACTCTGAGGTGATGCCAAAAGTGCACGACAGTCTTCTTCACTCAAAACAAACTTTGGCGATTTCATTTTTTACAATCCCATTGCCTTGTCAATTGATTCGATGTAGTAAAAATCAGAGTTTGCCTGGCATAAAATACAAAGTGCATATGTAAAAACAAAAACTCAAGATTTAAAATCCACAAATGAGATGCATTTCAGAACATTACCTTCAGCCTTTTGAATGTATATGAAGATTGGTAAGCATTTCTCACATGGCTTTCTTCCGAGAACTGAGTTATCCGACTCCCATCCTTTATTCAACAGTCAGTGATATTGCACAAACCTTGATCAGCACACTGATATCAGGTTAAACTTTCTTGCCAAATACCACTTATCAATGCACGAAGATCAAAGATTACTGCTAAACAACTAGCAGTTATAATATAATGAGAGCATATGCTTCTGATGCAACTTCAAGTACCTATATGCCATTCATTCTCCATCAGAACTAATACATGACTTTAACTCTGATATATATAGTTTTGTCACGAAACCAAGGATCATTATTAGTATATCTTACTGGCAATCTTAAATGAATTTGACACACATGAATTCTCATTACACAACAACTCAAGATCTTAAAACTGAGGTGTGATACAAGGAGAATTCCGAGGAGAGGTAATACAACCATCTCCTTAGAGTGAGAGCCACTTAGTTTTCGTTCAAAGTGATGATGAAGCATTCTAAAGTACTTGCATCACACCAGTCTTCCATCAGCATATAATGAAACGGAACTGGCCTTCAAATCTGTAATTTTAAACAAAGTATTACCTTCACTAAAAGAACTGCAGGTTGGAATGGGCTCTACTCAGGTTTGATACTGACCAAGTTGTCAATCGGCGTGGATTACACTGGCCACAAAAGGCACTTAGCGGGTGAATGGGGGCGGACCTCAGAAGAAGAAAGGAAAAAAAGATTGGAAAGTCGAGAGGAATTAATCATGTGAAGAAATGGGATGTAGTTTACCCTCCAAATTATGGCTTTCTAACTGAAAGCGATTAAACTTTTTTTTCCTGCATACATATTTTTCTAGATGAAAGGGGAGTAACAACGAAGAGAAAGTTTAGTGATCAATGTCCAGCCATGCACATTTATTTCCATCATATTTCCAACTGTGGAACCTTATAGGCATCATTCAAGAAGTAAAGTTAGGAAATAAACCTCTTTAAGGCCACAATGTTGCAGGAGAATAATCAAGATGTCAAGACCAACAGCTTCTAGAGATGAACTAAACTTGTTAAAGAGAGAGCATTTTCATATGATCCACACAAGATTATCCATCCCTCATTTTGTTTCAGTATGCGGAACTTCATAAGCTATAGATCTCCTGCATGCTCTCTTAAGCATAGCCCATTTGTGTAAATTCGAACACACGATAGACTGCACAAGCTACTTTTGGTTTGCTAACTTCTGCAAATCTAGTACAAACTCAAGCTATGCACCAGCAGCTAATTTGTACACCAAATACTCCAATCAATCATGAAAAGTGTCCAGATATCCACGTCTAACATCTCAACTGTCAAAATTTCCAGCAAAAATAAGATCACAGACTGTTTCCTCCAGTGACTTTTCCCTACTGCAGCTTTCAGATTCAAATCTCTTCTTTTCTTTCCTATAAAATTGTAATTTATCAAATAGGCCATTTCTTTCAAGACCATTCAAGAGGACACAGTAAGTACTTAATGCCACATTTATCCCTTGCTTTCTCATGGTCTCAAACATTTCAAGCCCTTTTTCAGCATTCCCAAAGGTGAAGTAGGCGTTTATTAAAGCAGTATATACAGCAGTTCTCTTCTGCTGATCAGATAAGATGCTAAATAACTTTTCGGCAGAAGCAAGCTCTCTAGCGGAGCCAAGCCGATGTATCAGAAGAGCAGTTAGTTCTGACCCTAATGACAGGCCTGCCCTAACCATTGCTTCAACAATGTCCACAGCCCTTGAAAATGAATTTGTTCTAATAAGTTCGCCCACCATGGTGAGATACGTAATTCTTTCAATGGGTATGCCCAATTTTACACCGACTTTGAAGGCCAAAAAAGCACCATTTACTCTACCCCAGTTACAGTTTACCTCAACTACAGCTGAGACAATTTCAGGATCCAATTTGAGACGCTTTTTCATCAAGCTATCTAGTAAGTGATCAACAGCAAGAAGACTTCTTTTTTTCAACAAGTACAAAATCATCCTATCATCGAAAGTAAAGCAACTACTTTCAGCAATTCCATCTGATTCATCAATCTGATCTTGGTTGAATTTTTGTAAGGACAGATGACGGTTAACGTCCTTAAGTAGCCGATCACTCACTCCAGTCATCTCCAACATGTGGAGAGCCTCTTGATAGACACAATAACGCAGAACAAGAAAATTATCCTTCATGTAGTGAAGAATTTTCATCATTGCTTGTGTTTCCCCAGCTTTGCAGCATTTTTCCACTAAAATGTTGCATGTAGCTTTATCTGGTTGGACCCCTGCATCTTGCATTTTACTGAAAATCTCAAGAACTCCATCAAATTTTCCTGGAAACCAATTATGGTAAATGTATAGATGAGATTCTTAATAGCTACAGGAATCACAATATAGTTGTCAAGAATTTGAAGTGGCAATGGTCTAAAAATTCAAGATCATAATTACTTAATTTCATAGATAGCGAAGAAAACTTAGAGTGTGCCAAAATATTACCTTATTGTCATTTAATTTTTGGCAAAGTTTTCTACAAGTTAAAAATGTGGAAGCTTCCGTTTGATGTATTGACATTATATGGTTTTTAAAATTGCATTTTACACATAGTATAATAGAAGGCTATGGTTTTCCATACAATTTATACAAATAAAAAGGTGTGATATGAAGGAAGTGTTATCTATAGACAATTTATTGTTAGGAAGTGAAACAGACACATCCTCCACATAAAGGAATAGTTTTCTTTCTGTTTTTTTTTTTTCCTTTTTGCTGGGTTGGAATTATAATCAGCTTCCTTTAGACAAAAGTAAAAGTAAAAACGAACTGGAATGTCAACATCACTTGAAATCATCACACACTGGTTGAACAATATTCCCGTCAAACAATGTTAATATGTTATATTCTATTAGTTTGAAGTGGATCGACTCTTTTACCAAGGAAGAGTCAGGTATTTGCATTACTTCTTAGGCACAGATAGAGGTCTTTTATAAGCTACGGCATAAACAGTCCTGACTAATTTCTACATTTACTTTTAAATGTAGAAATGTTTCTCAAATTTTTATCTTATCTCCACGTCTATAATGTATTGACAGGGCTTTTAGCCTCTTCAGCTGCAACTACGATTACATGGACAACATATATTCTGATACGTGATACCCAGTGTATCTCTTTGTTGTCTGGCACTCTTAAACAAGGATAACCTAAACATCAACAACAACAACAACAACATACCCAGTGTAATCCCACAAGTGGGGTCTGGGGAGGGTACTTGTACGCAGACCTTAC
>JAOTQJ010000001.1:2789074-2799812 GCA_025642045.1 Solanum sejunctum | reverse complement strand
ACTAGATATGACAAAAGGAAAGCCAGGGGGAGTGCGGGGGAGGGGGAAAGGGAAGGAGAAGCGAAAGGGGGGGGGGGGAAGGGGACAACAGATGCGACTTACGAAGAGAAACACATGCCAGTATGTATGTACAATGATAACAAATAGTTGAGAGTGAGATTTGAACCCACGCCCTTTCGCACCAGAACCTTAATCTGGCAGCTTAGACCAACTCGGCCATCTCAACAGAGATAAGGATAACCTAAACATCAATCTCCTAAAAGCAACACACATCCTCCAACCAAGAAGTAGTAAATATAATACAAGAAATACACAGACCAATAAAATTTGTTCCTAGAGAAACACACAAAAGAAAGCATATTGTCACTAATCAAGTAACAGATGCCTTGCAAAACACTACCTAACATCTCTGCTCACTACATGGGTCCAAAATATGCGAGATGGATCCTTCATAAGTTCCTATACCTCTGATAGTCTGATGTACCCATAGACAAGTCCATGTACTTAGGCTTTAGAGACTTCAGAACATAGAATGCCAACTATTCACAACTAATGAATGTCGGATAAGCTTAGCTATGCACAAGTTTGATGAACATTTTTAAAAAGTTATCGTCTTTCCAAAAAGTGATCCATGTTACTTCATTAACTACTATAAGCATTCTGAATGTAAGAAGGAAAAATTGAGCTAGCTCTTCCTTAAGTACACTACTTAAGCTACTTCAACTATAATAAAAAGGAACAAGCCAATCACTCTCACCAGAACTAGCAAGATGCTCCATCAGGACAGTGTATGTGTGGCAGTTAGGAGAACAACCAGATTGAATCATCTCCTTGTATATCTTGGCTCCTTCCTTAACTCGATTATGATTGAACAAAGCTTTCATATACGCAGTATAGCAAACAACATTAGGAACACAACCTTTATCTTTCATCTCCTTCCACAATTTAACAGCCTCATCAATGTCCCCATGATGAGAAACCCAGTGAAGAAGGGATGTATATGTCACTGCATCTATCTTAATTCCTTTCTCCTGCATCTGCTGAAAGATATAATTCATGGATGAAATCCTCCCAGCTTCCCCAAATATATCCAACATAGTTGTGTAGGTAAACTGGTCATGCTTAAACCCTTTCAATTTAGACGCCCAACTGAAAAACAACCAGGATTTCTCCATTGGAGGATGGGTTTTGAGAACTTGATTGACTGTGTAGGAATCCCATTTTATGGCAAGTTTCGTCAACTGCTCCTGAGCAGAATCCCAAGATGAAAACCGAAGTATATGTGATATTTTTGTAATTGTGTTCCTCATGAAAACTTTAGGGGTATCTTCTCTGTCTTGCTTCTGAACAGATTTGCTAGACTTTCTCGGCAGTCCATTAACTCGTCGTACATGGCTGATTGTAGTGGTACCAAACCAACAACAGCTCTTTAGAGGAAAACCCACAAAAGGGTGAAGCTTTTTGGAGAATCCATGAGTAGCAAACATAGTTAACTTTCTTCACAGAGAAGAAACACAGTAAGCAATTCAACCAATCAGCACATTTTCCATTCTTACACTGATAAAAATGGAGCTCAGAGAAGAGACGCCAACATCACAAGCCTACCGGGCTCCGGCCGAGAAGAGACGCCAAAATCAGAAGCCTACCGGGCTCAGGCCAAAATTAAGTGGGATAATTTATAATAACTATAATTCTATCATATAATTCTATCATTGTTATATAAATAATATATAACTATATCGTATAATTTGTTAAAAGTCACGGAATATATCATTGTTTGGTCAAAATAATTATCAAAAGAATAGTGTTTATTGTATAAATAGTGTATATTTCAGATATGGTCAGGGTATATTTAATTTTTGAGTGTATCGTAATATATATTTAGTGTATAATTCATATATGATTTTCATTAATCTCAAATAGAGCTAAAGATTTACTATTTTTTGGCTTTGGGGTATGATGGAATAAAAAAAATAGCTCTTTAAATTATCTGTGCTTCTTTCAATTGTGAAATAGCAATTAGTCAATTCATCATGGATCATCCCGAAAACAATCGCGCTATATTTTTAAACATAGATGTTTTTAAACATAGGGGTCAGGTTGTGTACATCCGACCTCCTCTTACCCCGCAATGAGCGAGAGCCTTTGATGCATTGGGGTAATGTTGTAGTATAGTTCATATATGAGTAATTTACATTGTATAAGTAATGTATACTTCTTAGCAAGCTTTATTGGATAGTCATGTATATTTTCTGTGATTTTAAGTTAATTTTTTATGTAAATAAAATATGACCATATTTATTATAAATTAATATATTTGAAATTATTTCATTCTACATGTATTTACATAATGTATGTGGTAACTTTATTTTTAAATTTTGGAAATGAAAATTATACTTTGTTCGTTACAAAAGTTTATTTAAACAAAATATACATGTTGCAACTTACGAGATGTGTAAATAAATAAATATAGACCAACACAAAATAAGACAGATATGCAAGCGAGGATTTTTGTGATGATGACTAACTTTTATTATTTATAGTAATACTGAAATCGGAAGTTTTAAAGTGACCGATGGCATAAATGCTCGAATTCATTTTTACTTGTCCATTATTAACTTTACGGAGAAAAAAATAATTAAGTTGACATAAACTGTGAATTTCTTTCTATCAGTTGTAGATTTGAAGTCTTGAAACCAAGCTTCAAAATATTACATAGGGAACTCACCCTTGGTTCTCAAATTCTGCAGTGGCCACTTGAGTTGCCCCAAAATAGATTTCTGCAATATACTTAAACCACAAAAGAGAATTAACACAAAAAGCATAAAACAAGTTGATACAAAAGAAAAAAATAATCTTGAATCATATGTTTCAACATTTATATAAATTACAAGTCACGTTGCTGATGATCACTATCTTCTAAGTTTCCAGTAACATCCTCACTCTCTTCTTTGGGAACGGTTTCTTTGTCGAGATCATCTGTGAAAGCAACTTTTTCACTGCCAGGTTTGGTGTCATCAGTTGCATTGTCATTTGAGTCGGTTATATTGACCACGGTTTCCATCATCCCTGAAAGAGCCTGTCTAGGAGACCACTCGAGTACATCATCGATAATGTTGGAAACTCGCTTCTGATACCTGCAACAGTGGATAGTAAAGGAATTCATTCAGTGCAATGTATGTAATAAAGTGAGATAGAAAGAGAGTGGTATTTGCAGAATCAAACAGAAGACACAACCATGTCAACCATTGCTGGCTCTTGATTTTTCTACGTTGATTCTCAATATATATATATATGACACAACATTGCAGATTATTTGCTATTGAAGTTTGTCGTTTTGAAGATACAACGTCTAGCTTCATAAGGATTTGGTTTCATGAAAGCCCAAAATATACAGATCCGTTTTGTAATATATACTTCAAGTGAACTTTTGGGCTTAAGAGAATTAAGTGCAAGAAAGCAAACCTGGCTCTTGCAGCCTCGTCAGGAGCATGATGCCTCAGGAGCAAAATAACCACCACAGCTACTATTGCGTAGAAAAGCCTTGCTGTCCACTTAGGCCGTTCGCCTTCATCCTTCTGAGGCCAAACCTGGAACAAATCTTGCAGTGTTGCTTCCTCGGCAAGAATGTTAGGGAAAATCCACACACGCTTCCCAAGTATTACCCAAATAGCACCAAAGATCAGAGCTCTTACTGCAAGCACAAAATTGTTCTTTTACATGGTGATTTTCTCCAAATAGCAGACTCAAAAAATACACATGACAAGCTTGACGAGCAGGATTTGAAATAGCCCAGAGTCACCATTTTAAAACAGAAAAATTTTGCATAAATGAAGGAGATATTAGACACCACTTCAAGCAGAAATGCTTTAATAAAATTTATCGATGAGTGCCAATTACAGAATAGAAGTAAAGGATAACAGAATATGATTAGCATTTTCCACCCAGAGCAGCCAAACGAACAGAAACTACCGTAGAGTTCTAATGATAGTAAACAGTATTCTGAATTAACAAAAAAATGTGCAGGCGTTCAAAAATCCTAGTTATTGAAAAAATGACATCCACCATTCCAGCTTAACCACTTCTTATAGATCAAGAGAAGAACATGGAGGTCTCATACACCACCGCAACTCACTGACAAGGGTGTGAAATTCTTTTGTCCTGCCTCTTAGAGGTTTACATTGTTAAATAAAGTACATATTAATAAATGGAAACAAGGGAAAGGGGAACATATAAAGGACCAAGTTGGTTGTGGCCCCTAGAAGACATTTCTTATTCGATTAAAATTGAAAACAGAACCGTTAAGGAACGCTGATTAAAGGATAACAAGTATCTTATTGGTTTAGTATGTCGATAACTGATAACATATAGCACTGAATCGAGTGATAAGCAACCTTGACTTGACTTCATAAAACGATGTCGAAAATAATTACTTCAAGCCTAAAGAAAAATGTAACAACAACAACATACCCAGTGAAATCCCATAAGTGGGGTCTGGGGAGGGTAGATTGTACGCAGACCTTACCGCTACCACATAGAAGTAGAGAGGGTGTTTCCTAAAACCCTCAGCTCAAAACCCAGAAGCAAAAATAACTAGATATGACAAAAAAAATGTAAGTAAAGGGAAAGGGAAGAAAAAAAAATCTGGGAATTGGAATATTTTCCAAATTAGAAACATATGGGGAATAATAACTTGCGGTTTCCGTTCTTCATTCCTTTTCCTTTATATTTATATATATAAAATTGTACATTGTACCTAAAGTTTCTAATCTCACGCAAGCCCAGACATCACTGCTTTAGTAGTCAACTGTGACAAATAAAATTAGCTAATATGTGTTCAAAATCGTGATGCTCATAAGTGTGGGAAGCCAACAGCGTACTTGAAGATTGAAGAAACCTATCAACTTGCTAAATTATAAGAAGAATACTCCATATTTCACAATATTTTAGCCATGATCTGTAATGCTTTCAAGTTTTAGAGTGGCCATATCATAGTGCATCATACAACTCTATCTTCTTTTTTTTTTAAAAAAAAAAAAAAACTGAATAACAATGTGAGAAAGAAAGGGTAACAAGCAACAATACTTACTGAATAGCAGACAAAGTATGAGAAGGAGAAGACCGGCACATATGTATAGTATAAGCAATTTGGTCCAATGGGGATAAACAGGAAACAAGCAAATCGCCACTGTTAGCACCGGCCAGAAAAATGATAGAAGTGTTTGCCACAGGGGTCTTCTTTTCACAAATGCCCAAGCAAAAAAGGCATCATTTTCAGAAAATACTTGATCCTGCAAATAAAATTGAAGAAACTTAACATCAAAAGTAGTAAGCAAACTAGAAAAAGAATAATTTCAGGTTTACCACAAGAAAACAACTACTAAAGTTCAGTCAAAATAGACAGAAGTTGTTGTAGATGTCAAAGAACTCTTAAAGATTCAGCTTGCATTTGGTGGATAATTTGGAGTGTAAGGAACTGCAAATGTTTTGAAGATTCAGGAAATTCTGAACAGAATATTAAACTGAACATTTTTGTTCACTTTTGCTATAAAGAAGCTTTAGTACAAGATGTAAAGTCCTTAGTTGATCTCATTGGATTCCTGCAACTGACAGTCTGACACAAGACTTGGTTTTGTTTGTTTTATTCATTTGGAAGTCTTGTGACAATGGTTTGTTTCTCTTAGCACTATCTTTGTGCTAAGAACTTCTATTTTATATAAATGATATTTGTTACTCTCTCAGGAAGTGTACCACTTGGACCAGCCAATCACATAGAAATTTAGCTTCCATGGGATAGGGATCCAAACAAAGACTGTTACAGAAATGCATATAAATATTTCAAAACCATACCATTCATCCATATTTTGTGATTCTTATAGCACAAGAGTTAGATCAGTAGCCCTACCATTCATCCATTCCTCTAAGTCCATATGTAAAGTTCAAGTTAGGTTCAAAGCACAATAAATCCATGGAAAGACCAAACTACATAATAAGATCTCAGTTGGTGTAAGTAACAGATACACTTACCCACATAGCATGCACAATTTTTAGGAAATTTTCACTGTATTTTGAAATGCATAGAGCATCCACATCTATGTCATACTCACTGGTCATGGATACAATAGGACCAAATATACATTCGTGAGCAGAATCACAGACTAGTAAAGAAATTAACATTAACTCATGAACTTTTTAACATACCTAATAGTTGACCGAATCAAGAACACCCCTAATAATTGACTGAATCAAGAAAGATACTCACATGGTATATCTCTAAATGTGCTGGCCAAGAAGATAGTTTTTTCTTCCCAGGTCGAACGGTTTTCACCACACGATCACAGCGAACTAAAAGATTCTTTTTAAGCAATGCGTTGGCAATATCTTCAGCCTCCAAACCTTTATCTGACTCTAGTATGTCTTTAAGTTCTGAATGATTTCTCAAAAAAGCGACAAAATCTTTTCCCCTGAAATACTCTACCCGTGCTTCCTGCAGGATAGCCCAACGTGACTCTAAGCCTTTATGATCTCTTACTTTCTCGGCAAACAGCTGGAAGACGTCCTTCATACCTTGTTTCTGAAAATAAAAAATGGATAAAACAATTTACAAAAGACATTGTCACCAAAATTTACAAAAACCATAAAATCACAAACTGGAAAGTTAGGGAGCAACTGATAACATCTCAATGAATCTAACAAAGTTTTACAAAAACCATAAAATCACAAACTGGAAAGTTAGGGAGCAACTGATAACATCTCAATGAATCTAACAAAGTATCAACTAAAGGGTAGCATACAACAAACAGTTACCTCAGATTCAAGCTCTTCATCTTTCCTATATTAAATAGTCTTGATTTCCTACCTGTCAGCCCCTAAGACTATCTAAGCAGCAACTGGTATGAGAAAGAAAAACTGTTCACCTGATTCAGTACAGCTTTTCAGCCTCAGAACATTTACTTTTTTTCTCATCAGCCGCTAATCCTAGTTTGCAAATCTCCAAATCTTTCACAGCATAATTGAGCCTTTTTCAGTGACACAAGAGGGAAGGGAAATGCTCATCAGGAATTAAAAAAAGAAGGGGATGAGATGTTCAATAGATGCCATTCTTCTCCTTTTTGAGAAAGGGAATGTGTTGTTAAAGTCACACTAACGAAGGGCGCTGAAATAAGAGACAGCAACATACCTTGTGTAATCGACTAGTCCCACAAGTAGGGTTTGAAGAAGGTAGGATGTACGTAGACCTTGCTCCTATCTTTGTACAATAGAAGACAGAGCCCCAAACATCCTAACATATTCCTGTAGGATTTCTACGAGATCACTCAGAAGCCCTTTTGCTTCTTCCTTCTAAACTCTATCATTTTTCCTATGTTGCTTGGATCCTTCAAAAGAAATGCATTTTTGAAGAATCCGACACAAGTACGACAACATGTTTTGGAGGATCAAAGCAGCATAGAATTTTACTTTTACTTTTCTTGTTCTGCTGTCATTTTAATGGTTTCAACAATGCTTAGAGTTTCTCCCATAAATTATATTGTTCCGCAATCCAATCACAAAATGGAGAATAAAGCTATTCATTTTCTCAATCCTTAAAACTGGAGCATGCCAGAAGATTATCAGAAACTCATATCATGCTTGTAAACTAGAAATCTTACATCTTAGAAATTTGTAAAATTGTTGATCAACAGAAACTATTCAGAGTTTCTTCAAACCCAGCTTTAAAAAGTTATAAAAAATACCACCTCTTTATATTTAAACCTCTAATATTAGGTACAAAACCTTAATTACAACCACCTTATAAAATTCTATTCATGGCATCACGATGAAAATTTTTAAAGAATGATAATTAACATTCACATGTGCCTCTCCAAACCAGGGTAACTCCATTGGAGATGATGGGGGTGAAATAATTTAGACATAAAACTTTTTTTCATATTTCTATTTTGCCATTCAGATGCTATTAACATCCAAAGAAGGGACGACATGTATTTAGGATAAAACAAGCAAAGGAGACGTACAAAGATAGTTGCTAGCGCTAACTTAACTAGACATCCATTCGGGAACAAGCAAATAATGGATGAGTGATCATTATTAAGCACCTCCAATTATCTGCTCAAACTGACTAAAAGGTCTAAAGCTCAAGACAATCTCTACTTCTGTGATTACTTTCACTAAAGTTATCAAAACAAGTCAACCTAGCCCAAGACTCATGGGCCAAGGAATTTGACGGGCTACAGTGGGCCCTTTATTTGAAAGGACATTAAAATGGTCAACCCTAAAAGGCTTGCGGGGCAGGCTAGCCCTTCAATTTTTTCAAAAAACCTTTATAGTAAGAAAAGATTCCAATCTAAATTCAAATGTATAAATATGTCAATTTTGTTAACATTTTTAACTACATAATTCTACGACAACTTATAGCATATTTAACACCAAACATCATGAAGCACGTTTGAATCTTTTTTGATGACTTGTCTTAATTAACATCTTTATCTCCATCTGCATTATATGCAAATTTAATTAGTTAAACATCATCAAATAACTTCATTTCAAAAATCAATAATACTTAAAATTCACTTTAAATATATTATCCCTTTCAATTTGGGTATAGTTGTTCAATCAATTTTGAGCAGCAACAAGTTTTTGAATATTTTTATTATGGACGAAACTTTTATACTTGGTGATTATTATTTTCTTATGAGAGATTTAATGCTAAATGAGTAAAGTATCCTGTAAGTCACTAAGATTTATCCGGTAATCACTATTCCTAGTTTGTTTTTTTTTGAAATTGATAATCACTATTCCTAGTTTTTACTTCTTTTTTTCACAATATTTAATTTAAATTAAATAGCCTGTTTGCCCATGGGCCGGCTAATTGAAGCTGCGCTTATGAACCTCAGTTTTAAATGAGCTTAGTAAATCTTAACCCAACCTGATCAGAATAGCGGGTCTGGGTTGGGCTGGTCTCAAGGCCAAGCCCATTTTGACGACTTTACCTTTCACACTTTCTCCAAAGAAAATCCTAAATACAATAATATAGAGGAGTGAATATTTAAGCGCAAAAAAAGAAAAAAGTTAATAGTTCCATGGACAGAAACACAAATTCTGGAAAATAGATTATGAATCAAACTCAGACATAATCACTTCATCATGTGGAACCTTACATTTGTCTCAATTCATTTTTTGGTGATTAATGGATGAGTATCTAGCATCAAGTTATTAGTAATGACTGGTTGATTTGCACTTCTTTTTATTCCATGTCTTTCAATTTGCATCTGTGAGAACTCATCTGCTCCAGTCTAGTGGACAGCTTTTCTCAATGTACTAGTGTGCTGAAGCAGCTGCCCGAGGATTTCATTACGTGAGCACAAACTGAATTGGACACTACCGTCTTTAAAAAGGAAAATGTCCGCGCGTGAGCAGATTTTGTATCGTATAATAGGAAGACTCCCTATGGCCTAGGTGAATATTTAAGCAAAATGAAAAATCTGAACCACTCAAGACCAAAAAAGTAAGGAGAACAACAACAACAATAAGGTAAACTAAAGTTCTTGCCTTAGTTACTTCATTTCAAGAACTCTTACTTCATATCGAGGATTAATTTAAAATTACCAAATAGATAAACAATAAAAACAGCAACATACTCAGTGTAGTCCCACAAATGGATTATGGGGATGGTACTGTACACATGAAGCTTACCCTGCCTAACTTGGAAGATAGAAATGTTGTTTCTGATAAACCCAAGCTCAAAATTACCAAATATATCTCCTCCAGAAAACAAGTATCACCTAAAACTGAAGTCTTTTTTTCATCCTATAGCACAAACTTAGCAAATTCAGAAACTATCATTATATAGTTAGCACAATTACCAAGAAAAAACTCAATCGCCTGCCGACATTAACCAAATCATTAGCATACTTATCAAATATCCCCTCACATTTCTATAAACCACAACCTCCTAATCAAAAAACTCAAAAATAGGGCACAACATTTCACCAAAAAAATTAAAAACTAAACTGAATCTCAACAATCAAAATCAAATCATACAAAAAAACACACAGATCCTTCCAGAAAACACGAGAAATTCCAAATTGAATAAAATCACTTTCACAGAATCAAAATCAGACGAAATTGAACAGAATTTTCATGGAAGTACGATATTTTTTTGCTGCGGAAAGTTACCCTAGAAGAAGTACTATTTGAACCGTTGGATGCGACACCGGGAGATCGTCTCACCTTCTTCTTCTCTGCTCCGCCGGGTTTCTTCATCGCCGTACTGTCTCTCTCACACAGACACACAGTAGATATATAAAAAAAGTACTACCGGGAACAAAGCTGGTTTGTTGCTATTGGGACTAAATTTTGTCAAACCGGGAAACTTGTGGGGTAAAATTTACAAATAGTCACTTTTTAATCATAATATATCGTATCGTATTTTATTATTTTAATGAATAAAAGATCCAGATCGATTGTATGATTGTAATTTAAATGTACTCTATAAAAAAAAAATTAAGATATGGAACAAGACTTTTTTTGCTTTCCTATTCATTGTTCAATATCTATATTAGAACTCAATTATATTCAAATTCGTATCGCGTAGAACCTTATTTGGGAGCAATCACTTACTATCAAGAATTATTCCATTTGTAGGATTTGAATTCGAGACCTCTGGATAAGGAAAAAATCACTCTCACCAGGGAAGAGACTTCTGGTGAGAAAGAATTTCTATAAATTAACAATATAAATA
>JAOTQJ010000001.1:2731697-2769793 GCA_025642045.1 Solanum sejunctum | reverse complement strand
TACATCCGACCCCCCCTCACCCCGCAATGAGCGGGAGCCTTTTGAGGCACTGGGGTATGTTGTTGTTGTTGTTGTAAGGCGAACACATAATAGGGGCAACAATGTCAATGATCCATCCAAATAAATCACACAACCAATAAAGGTACTAAACATCGAAAACAAGTTCTAAGTAAGTACTATGTGAGCATTTCTTAATAACTTTAAGAAAAGACAGAGTACATATATAGACACTGAAACTTGTCTTCCATTGTCAGTTGAATGTTTCAACTTATCAGATGATCATCTAGACACTTCAACTCGATATAGGTGCATCTCAATGAACCCCTTGAATAGGTTTTGAAGAGAAAAATGTTTATAACCTTTTTTATATGATCTCTGATTCCATATATTTACAAGTAAAAGAAACCTAGTTTTTTGGATTACACATAAATGCCAGGAAATGCCTATGATGAGAAGAATAAAAAACAGAAAGAGGAAACAAGGCTTTCATGCTCAATGATTATAGGGAAAAAAAGGGATGTATATGTATTTGTATTGAAAAAAATACACATTTTTTCCTCTACTAACATTTCTTTCTTCTGGATTTGATGATTCTAGACTTTGTTTTCAACTTGTAATGAACCCTCCCTCATCAACTTTAAGCTGAGACTGTTAAAACGTTCACGAGAATACTGTCTTGATGCTTTTCTCCAATCCGTACCAGACTTCATCATCGCAGCAAATTCATCATAACTAATCCGACCATCCTGCATGTTTGACAAAAGACGAGACAAGGCTGAGCTCCCAAACTCCAAATGAGAACACAAGCCATGTACTTTTCTAGGCATGTCGTTCTAGATAGATGGAAAACAACAGCTAATAAAACTTGAGGCTGTACCAGACATGTAACCAGCAGGTTAACCAATGGAGTAAATCATGATGCGAACAGGGAGAACATAATGTCACAGCACTAGAGAGTGATGACCGATATCATAGTATACGTGTATATATGATGGTTACCTATACATATGTGCTAGAAAGCAGGCACACCATCAAAGTGGGCGCGTGTATACTATGATGGGCTTCAGAGATACAATAAGGGACAACTAGGTGAAGTTTTTGAGCTCTCAACTACAACGAGGATTCAGAAGGAACCTTCAAGTTGAGGACTCATTAAGATGCAAAATATTAGCACCTAGCACTGAGAACCAAACAATGAAAAAATTACTAAACGATGTACATGCACATAAATGGACATACTGACCTTGTTTGTATCAACATCATTTATAATGGCACTAATAAGTTCCTCACTGTTGATGTCTTCCTCACCACTCAAGGCACTTCGCAGCTCTTCGATTTCTATGTAACCACTCTGGTTTTTGTCAAAAAATGAAAATGCTCTGCGCAGGTGTTCATCATTGGCCATCTTTCTAAGATGAATAGATACAGCAACAAACTCAGTATAGTTTAAACTTCCATCTCCATCAACGTCAGCCTGTAAAACCAATATAGAAAAATAAAAACATAATAAAACAAAAGTTAAGGAAAATAAACTAATAAAAAAGATAAGCACCCTTCTTCAGGTCAAAGACCCAAAAGGATCAAAAAGAAATATTTTTTGTAAGGGAAAATAACAGGCACCTAAGGTCTGTCAGTATTCTAGATCAATTCCTCTCTGTTGATTTCGTAAAATTCTCTAAATCTCATGGTTATCCTAGCATTGACGTACAAATCTCTAACCAAACTGGAAGACTCCTGGTAAACATTGGACATTAATGTACCACTAACTATCTAGCCTTAAACCAAATAGTTGGTAGCACCTACATGAATCCTATTTCCCTTCCATCAAGTAGCAGGCTAATAGGTTGGTAAGGTTAGGTGGATGTCTGGCCTTGGGGTATAGTAGGGTAGTAGGATTAGTCATGTTTTATATCTTGTGTTGTCTTTATCCGTCATATATATGTTGAGGTTATCATATTTACACACTATCATGTGCTTTTCGTTGTTAGTCGTCCTTTCTGTTTCCTTTTCTTTCCTTTCCTTTTTTCCATATCTAGTTTATTCTACTTATGGGTTTTTGAGACGAGGGTTCCCAGGAAACAGCCTCTCTACCTCTATGAGGTAGTGGTAAGGTCTGCGTACATTCTACCCTCCCCAGACCCCACTCGTGGGATTCCTCTAGGTATGTTGTTGTTGTTGTTGTGTATTTTCTCTACTAAGATCACATGGATTCCGAGAAGTTTTAGGTCATTTAAAAGAACTTCTATCTATGTAATTTAGAGTTCTATGTAAGAGATGGCCATATCATCTCATGAACCTGCCGTCTCTTAAAGGCAGAAAAGTTCAAAGAGTCGAACAGTGCTGTAGGCTAGTAATATTAGCAGCTAACTTTCATATTTTGTTACCCCAAGTAGTACTATAAGAAATCAAATTGAGCAAAGAAGCAGCGCATGAAAATGCTTACTGCTTCCAAGAGAATCTGAAGATCAGCATCTGGAATCTGATGGCCAAGCTTCTGCAAGCCACTTTTAAGTTCTCCAAGGGTTATCTTGCCCTTTTTTCCGGTATCCATCATTTCAAATGCATCCTTCATTCCAGCGACTTCCTCCGCAGACAAAAAGTCAGCTATAACCTGTACTTGGAATACAAGAAAGTACATATATCCAGAAGATAATAGAAATGAAACTTGGTCAACATCTGAGAATCATCTCTCATTTTTCATGATGAGGATTAAGTTTTATTAAATAGCACAAGGCAGTACAGCAATAGTTAGGAACAATCTTCTCATGTTCATTTTGGCCTTCAAAGCTAAGCTTATAAATTTATCTTTGTTGGACAGTGAAGAATTCTGAGCATACAAATATGATTGAAGACTAAACCCGTGCTTACCGTCAGAGCTTTTCTCTTGAGCTTGTTCATCACTGAAAACTGCTTGAGTCTTGCTTTTACACTCTCACCTAATGAGACGTTTGGTGCTTTCTTTATATTTTGTAACCAGGGATGCTCTGCACCACCAGAGCCAAAGCCCCCGAAAAAGATACTTATCAGAGAGAGTGTAAGAATATGACATAATGAAGAACAGTATCTGAATATTCCACAAACATTACCAAGAACTTGATGAGCAGTGAGCCGTCGACATGGATCTGGATCAAGCATTTTCTTTACAAGATCCTTTGCATTATCAGAAACTTTAGGCCATGGATCCCTTTTAAAATCAATCACAGAACGAATAATTGCTTGGGCTACACCTTGTTCAGTCTCTGCAAATATTAGATAGGAACTTAAGGGAAGTATCGAGAATACCATCAACATATTTATCCAAGTTATTTAGCAACAATCCAACCATAAGAACCATTAAGGGAAGCCAAAATAATTGAACAAGAGGGCAAACAACTTTGATCTATTGGTAAAAGCAGAGGCAGTCATCTACGATTTCAACGATTTATTTCACAACTTTAGTTAATCAATCATCAGCGTCTAAAAGTTGCACATGAAAATCTCTGCATGGAGGTTCGTTCCATGTATCTAAAGAATGAAGCAATAAAATAAGCAGACCTGCCCAGAAAGGTGGAACACCACAAAGAAGAATGTAAAGTATAACTCCAGCACTCCAGATATCGACCTCCGGGCCATAATTGCGCTTTAGGACCTCAGGAGCCATGTAATAAGGACTTCCTACTATCTCATTAAAGCGTTCCCCTGTTAAAGAAACTAAAATGTGATATCTTCCTTAGCATGATAAAGGCTAAAATGCACTGTTCCATTTCTAATTCAATTACCAGGTTTAAAGAAAACAGACAACCCAAAGTCAATAGCCTTCAGCGGAGCTGTTTCTTTCTTGTTACCAAAAAGAAAGTTCTCAGGTTTGAGATCACGATGCATTACCCCATGCCTATGACACATCTGCAATACCATTGGAAATTTATAAACTGGCCTTCAACATAATAAAACCTGAGAGTGAAACATGACCGTAAATGTATGGGCCCCTCCACACTTACGTATTTATTAAGTTGTCTGCTAATCCAATAGCTATAGTACCATGCCTTTCGGATAACAGTTCAGTACAAACCAAATGAAGAAAAGTTCAAAAGTTTTCAACACCACATAATACAATAATCTTCTGTTGTGACATGATTTGCATATGACACAAGATTCCTACCGACTCACAATTATTTCATAATGTCATGCAGGCCAATTAATAGTTGTTGCAGTAAAGGAGGCTAACTAAAAAAAGAATCCAATTTAAGACCTTTATCATGAAACCGTCAGTAATTACTTTAGTAGACAACTTAAAATTTAACATCAGTTGTCATCTCTCTAAGTTGTAGTTAATTAGCTGTTGTTGGTGAGAATTCTACTCTAAGCGAACAACAATTTGCTTTCCACCTAAAAGAGTTTGGACATCAATTGTTAGAAATGAGGATAAAGATCAATATTTGAAATAGAAAGCACTTGCTTTCTGGGAGACTCGACCACATTTACTTTAGTATACAAACCAAATGGAGATTCCATTATCATTTTGCCAAAATTATAGTGCTTGGTTAATTTGCGTGCAATAACCAAATTTTGTGGTGGGACATTATAGCTAATACTCCACAGAAAAACAACTGACTCTTGCAATTGAATGTTTTAGTTTGAAATCCAATGGTCGACAATGAAGATAAAGACCAATAATTTCAAGTAGATAACTATTTCGAGTGATCTACTTTCCTAAACATTTGTTACTGTACTAACTAGCTATATGCCCAAGACTGCGATGTGTTGAAGGATGGTTAGATTTTTGGAACGGGATATCCTATATCACCAACTAGTTTCATTTATATCCCTATAATGATTAAGACTACATCAAGAAACTTTCAGACGGTTACTTTTGATGAAAAATAGAAGGTGTTTGAGTGAGAAGATGTAGAACAATGCCATAGTTCACAAGAAACTAAAACAGATAACTAAAATGTGTAAAAAAAAATGGGACTACAAAAGACTGAGAACACAAGATAACCTCTTCTAAACTTAATACCACTATCTCAAAAAAAAAAAAAAAAGATAACCTCTTCTCATCTAATTTGACGGTAAGGGAATTCCCTGCAGATATCAAGGTAAATGCTTCAACATGAATGCACACTAGTGACATTGATTAGCAAAGATCAACACAAGAAATGAATTGAATAATAGTTGGCCGCTTCATATACAACTTCGCCAAGAATATTCACATTCACCTTGAAATTGCGATCGCTCATCAAATATGTTTCTCTTCTTATATATGATTTTCTTTCTAATTTGAAATTGCCAGACTCCTTTAACAAAAAAACAAAACAACTAGAGAAGATACCTCCATCATGATATAAAACCCATACAAAAGCGTTGAAGAACTCAACGAAAGAAGCACCAAGTTACTATCTAACAACCAAATGGCATCACTTGTGAATTACAATAACAACATTCCCAGTGTAGTCCCACAAGTAAGGTCCTCAGCCTTACCCCTACTTTATAAGGGTAGAGAGGTTGTTTCCAATGGATCGTCAGCCTAAGTGACGCATGTATAAAAACAATATGAAAAGGAAATACAGTAATGAAGAAGTCATGCTGAAAATAATGGATATAATACAATAATCTAAGCCAAAGGTAGTAAAAAAGCAGGGATTGTGAACTAAAAAGCTGATATAAACTATACCAGAACGACTTCCACGACAGTCTTCAAAATTCCAGCAGCTGCCCTCTCCGTATAATGGCCTCTAGCGACGATTCGGTCAAACAACTCCCCACCCTCACACAACTCCATCACAATATGCACTGCATTATCATCCTCAAAAGTATCCTTTAAGGTCACAATATGGGGATGCACAGGCAAATGTTTCATGATCTCAACTTCTCTCCTAACATCTTCAATATCCACTGCAGTCCTTAACTTCTTTTTAGATATCGATTTGCAGGCGTATTTCTCACCTGCTTCCACATCAGTACATAGATAAGTAATCCCGAATTCTCCTCTTCCGAGCTCACGACCCAACTCATACTTTTCATGTATATTTTGCCCTGTTGGATCTTTTAATACAATAAGCTTGTTGCCACTCTCAGAGGCATGCTTAGCACCCCCATAATCAATTGCAAAAGGGTTGGGTTTGTTATCATTCTTTTTGTTCCTTTTTTCGGCAGATTTGCCCAGTTTCATACAACAATTACCCATGATACTTTATAAGACAACTCCTGAAAAACATCAATCAAAGTTAGTACAAAAAAATAGATTCTTTAAACAACTAAGTACTATTATTTCCATTTTTTTCCTATAAACAATGCTTGAAATGACTAAAAACAACAAAATGACAACAAAATCGTAGCTGGCAAATCAAAAATTTCAAGAACAGGAGATCTCCAAGAATCATGGAAATTATTCAAATTCTATGAAAATCTATTACTCTTTCATTCCAGAAAAAGATTAAATTTTTACACAAAGGGGTGATAAATTAAGGAAATCCAACAGCAATGAAAGCTTAAACAACAACAAAAGTACAATAGAAAAACCAAAAATCCACCTGAAAACCTGTTGTTTTTTCCTCTATAATCCTGAAAAATCATATAGAAACCAACAAAGACTGAATCTTTGAAATAAATAACAATCAAATTATTCAATGATTTCAATAAAATAACAACCACAAATGCAGTCAAAAGATCTCCAACAATATTGGAAATTAAAAAATACACAAAAATAAAAAAAAACCCACAAAATTATGAAGCTCAAATAACAATAAAATGCAGCAGAAAGTGAAAATGAGAAGGAAAAAAAAGAAACCCGCCTGAAAATTGTTGATTTTTTCCTTAAATTATAGGCCAAAAAAGGAGGAAAATAAGAATTAAAAAGGCTAAAATGTAGAAAAGAAGAAATAAAGGGAAAATGATAGGAAGGTTTTATGAAGATGTGAAACAAAATCCGCCATTGGCAGGAAGAGTTGAAGCTCTTTTTGCAGAGAGAGAGAGAGAGAAACTTTTCTCTCCTGCAATTCCCTTTTCTTGTCTTGTTTCTTTCTATAGCCTTTTCCAATCTCTATCTCTAATTTTGAAATTAAATTATTTTTTTACATAAAAATAGTAATTTTTTAGTGTGAAGAAATTATTTTACAACTTCTAGAAATGAATTATGGTTAATTAGTTCCCTTTTTTTTTAGTGGTGTTTGAATAACCTTATGTTTATCTCAACAAAATTAATCATTGGTTAAACTAGTCTAGTGTGTATTTTTACTTTTCTCTTGCATATTTTTTTAAAAAAAGAATGTTCCAAAAACTTATCCTATTATTTTGAAAAATAAATTTTAATTACAATGATAATAATATGTTTAGTGTAATCATATAACGTGGGATTTGTAAAGTATTGTCCAAAATAGCATAGAAAATATAATAACGAAAAATAAAAAAGTTATGACATATTCAGATTTAATCGGGACTCTAATGCAGACTTCAATACTCGATGAAAGACAAAAGAAAAATATCAAAAGACCACAAATAATTAACAAACTCAAAGGACAAAAAACTATAAGAATAATAATTAATACAACTAATAACATGACTAAATGAATCAACAAAGGTTGTGGTGAAGTGATAAGTACTCCTTCTTTCTTAACTAGAGATCTCAGGTTCAAGTACGAAATCACCTTTGTTAGGGAGCGTTTTACCCTTCAATAGGGAACTTTTCGATTCCAACGTGGATATCGAACATCGGATGAAAAACAAAAAAATGACTAAATGACTTTTTCGTTATTTAAATTGTCATTTCAACATTTTTTAGCGATGTTTGAATAAACAAATTTATCAGATATTTATTAATTATCTCTTGTTAGTATATATGAGATAGTTCTATCCAAAATCAATCAATATTTATTTCTGACTAATGAGTTGATCAAGCAAAGTAGTGCAGAGTCAGATTCAAGATTTGAAAATTGTGAATATCACTATCTATAGTACAAATTTACTAATGGCCATTGAATTAGGATGTACATTCAGTCAGTTCGATTCATTTTGAGCTAATTCGTATTGGTTTAAAAACTTTCTAATACATAAATAATATTTATCAAAAGAATCTTTATATGATTTGATAGGCTGCCTACTAGATGCTATGTTCATCACATTGGCATTGACACTACCCCTACCTGCCCTATTTGTAGCCATAAAAGTGAAACAATTGAACATATACTCATGCCTTGAAAAATAGCAGCAACAACAACATATCTAACTGTATCTCATAAGTGAGGTCTGGGGAGGATAACTTATACGCAGACCTTATCGCTACCTCATCGAGTGCCTTGAAAAATAGCAATGCAATAAAATCATGATTACTAACAAATTGTAACTTCTAATGAATTTTATAAAAATGAAAAAAAAGGATTCAAAGTAATTTTTATAAGAAATCTTATCAGTTTAAAGTAAAAATAATATTTTTTAAATAACAATTCACAAATTATCTTCATAAACATTAATAAAAAAATAATTAATTTGTAAGCAAAAATGAAAACTCTCAAAGAAGTTACTAAACTAGCACAAAACGAACCAACCTTTGTTGCTTCATTTAAAAAAAAACAGGAATGGAGAATAAAATTCAATAGATAAAATATACTTTGAAGGAATAAAAGAGAAAAAAGATCATTCAATTAGATATTTAGAGATTTTGAAAAAGAAAAAAAATGAAGAAGTAATTTAGATAAATAGCAAATAAATGATTGCATTGGAGAAAGAGTAAGAATACAAAAATTAAAAATTATATAAGAAATAAATTAAATTAAAATCTTCATAAAAAATGAAATGAATATATACATTAAAATGATATAATATGAAGGATCAAACATAAATTACTACTCTAGTCAATTTTTATTAATGAAAAATATTATGAATTATATGTTATATATATATACATGTGTGTTTGTTAGATTAATTCTCATCCACTAATAAATATTGTAATAACAAAAAAATAACCCACAAGTTTTTAAGGCATATATGATATTTTTGTATATACATAACTAAATTGACCATGATGGATATCTAATGTATAGTAAAGAAATAATTTAAAAAGTTTAAAACAAAATTAGAACAAAAATTATTTAAAATATTCATGTGGCACTAGTTTGAACAAAAATGTAACTTTCTATCTTTAAATATTTGAATATGAGGTCTCATGATTCCCAATAATCATATAACAATACGTAGATAAGTTAAATGATGTGTCAAATATCATGATTTATTTTTAGTTTTTTTTTCATTAATGTATATTACTAGTTAGTAAATAGTATTTTATTGATCTCCAATATAGAGTAAACTTTGACAAACTATTTTTTTTCCTACATTTTTAGCAACTGGATTCAGTGCACGTGAGTTGCACGTGTATTCCTAATCTTGAGATTTATATGATCGTTTAACTACAGTTATACTATATTTTATCAAAATATTGGATATGCAAAAAATGGTGTAATTTTAGCTTTGTTTCTTGCTAATGTGTGATTTGTTCTAGCGTATAATGTCGGGTCATCTAATATAGATTTGTAATAATACTCCATTGCACCAACTAAGTGACTGACTTAGATCCAGAATCAAAGCTTGTCTGATTCAAAATTTGTTTACTAACTTTGCACATCAAATACCAAAATTTATGGAGCATTGGTTGTTCTTAGGAGACGTGCAAGGAGAAAATCTGAAGTTTTCAATGCAGATTTCCTCCATTATTCACAACTTAAAAGGGTCCTCCATTATAAATGGGTACAATAAAAGCAAAAGAATTCCTCCCAATATTGAAACGCCATTATCAGACCTTATCTCCACCTCTTAACGTTTGTACATCAGTGCCTATGGCAATGATATACCTCTGAACATCTTATTATTATCCGAAGAAAAACTAAATGCGAAACAATAGAATAATTTCGCGAATAATCTGTTAGCTTCTACATGACTGAAAAACATGCTACATATCGCTCTGATGGCAAAGGTAGAGTAAATATGGCAAAGAATCCAGGGACCTAAGATCACAGGTTGGTGCACATGCTGAAGATAAATTAGGCACATTAGTTATTAAGAGCAAACTTGCTCAATGATCCACAAGATAATTAAGAGCAAGTTTATATAATTAAACTTGGGCCATAGGCCCGATTTTATTCATAATTCAACAAATATGGGCGAGCAGAAGCCCAAAATATAATGATCCACAAGATAAGTCGGTGGAACCTGACTCTTAGGGAAATAAAAAAGCATCCCTAGGGTTACTTTTTTAATCAGGGCGCCTAACCTCTCACTTTCCCTATTCCGCCGTTTTTGCCCTCTCCTCAGTTCGTCTTCCACTACTTCTGGGTGTTGAACTTTCTCCACATTGGACCTCTTTAGTCTTATTATATCAGCTACCAAAGGTACTCGCCATCTCCATTGATTCTCCTTTAAGTGATTGTTACTGATACTCCATCTTCTTCGTTCAAGTGTTGTTCCCAGTGCACTTGCTTCAAAATGAAGGGTGAAGACTCCATCCAATGTTGTTAGCCACTTAAAGTGCGGGTTCAGTGCTATGTGTTTCCATGTTCTTCTCCATCTTCAATCTTCACCTTTGTTGATATTATCTTGTTGTTTTCCAGGGAGACCCAGGGAGAATCCGAGTTGCTCAAGAGGTTTCTGGCTTAGATAAACGTTGGATACATGCTTAGATGCTGAAACTGGTCATGACTCTTCCCTTTTTACTGGATTTGACTTTTTTGGGAGTTGATTAACATAGGAGTAGCATTAGCCAGTGTTGTAGTTTCATCTGATGGTTTTGGTACACGTTTCGTCTTCGGGCACTTGTGAATATCCATGGCTCTACTAGTTGTTTTTGTTGTTACTCCTTGATCTTGGGCGAATAGCAGAGATCTTGTATTTATCCATGTTTAGCATTCTTCTTGCCAAACTTGGGAGTTGAAGTTGACTGAATATACTGAATACCTGCTTATCTTCGGTAAATATTGTTGTATTTGCTACGCAATCTACTAAGTGATTCGCCTCTCTATATACCCTCAAAAAGAGAAATTTAAGATTTGATGAAAAGAAATACAAGATTCTTCTAGGTTTTGAGTCCTATCTAGACTATTTAACTCAATTGTTCAAGGGTAGACCAATGGTGAAAAATAAACATATCAACACAAAATATGAAAAATTGGTTTGTTCAATTTCTTTTTTTTAAAAAAATATTCAACTTGCGCTAAGGGCCCATTTAAATTAATCAAAACAAATGGTCTATGAGTAGGCCCATAAATGGACCTTATTGCAAATAAGTAAAGTGAGTCGGTCCAAAAGGTACCGACTCAGCTGATAGAGCGTATAGGGAAAGGAAGGGTTTCCTAAATAGAGATCTCTGTCCAAGGCCGACTCTTCCTCTCCCCTAGATATCCTTGGAAAATGTTTCATTGGTACCCTCTTGAAAGTTTTCGATTTTTTGCCTTCTGGACCTGCAATTTCTTGCATCTTCACATGTGTATTTTCATATGTATCAACTTCCAAAGGTGATCTCTTATCATGCTTTTCATCTGTTTCCTGTAATCCCTTTAACTTCTTATACTGTTCTTCGCACAGGTGCTTTGTCCCATGAATCTCCTAGTTTGAAGAGCACAGGTTCACTTCCGCAATCCCAGTCATGTAATTATTTCCCTTAATTGTTGTGTGCAAGCCCTTAATTTCTTAATTTTTTTAATTAATTCAATCTTTTTTTTATGTAGAATAGAACTTAAAAACTTTTAAGAAAACTAACTACTGAAGTCCTTTTTTTAAAAAAAAAAACTAATAAAAACTACCTCTATCTCAATTTAATACCAATTTAATTTTTCTAGTTAATCTGATGTAATACCCTATTTTTTAGATAAGAAATCCGTCATCGGCAAATTACATGAGAAAATGTGGGTATATAAGTAAGCATATCTTACCTACTGGTAACATGTTTTAAAGTCGTGCAGGCATAGTGTCACGACCCCAAAATGAGCATGATGACACTCGTCTTATCCCACCAAGACAAGTCAGCCTATAACCCAACTGTAACATTAAAAATGTGAAATTATAACAAAGAATGAAAGTTCAATTATGGATAATAAGTTAACTTAATGAAGAATCCCCCAAAAACTGGTTGTCACGTGCACAAATTTCAAATGTGTTGCAATAGATTCAAAAGAAAACACAAGTATCAAATGATATTGTCTCTAGAATAGAACAAAATCATCAATAGGAGTGAGAAATCAACTAAGATGGCAAACAACTACCTCGCACAATCTCCACAAGATGCCTCGAACAATTAAAAATAGATGGTATCACGAAGATCTGAGATCGTAACCTACAAAAGTGTTGTAGCAAGGGGTGAGTATCAAATACACGGTACCCAACAAGTAGACTACCAAATATAAAATTAAGTAATATAGAATACAGGTACTCCTAACACTCTAACTGAACCTCTACAACTACGACCTGCATAAAAACCAGCCCAACCTAACAAATCCACAATTTATATATCATATAGTTCAATAATATCCCACTAACAATTACAGATCACAACACAAAAATCAAATACATACATCATAAGTTTCATAAAAGGCACTCTCAAGTTTTTAAGTGATAATGAGGTGTAATGCGATGCAATGCAATATCAAGTATAATGATGCATGTCTAACCTAATGATACACACCCATTGTCTCTCAGTCCAAGACCTATGGGGACTCTTAGTCTATGCATCTGTCGCGGCATGCGACACAACCCTCGAATCATAGTTCAATATGAAGGCACTAGCTGACATGTGAGCCGACAACAACTTTCTTACCCTTCAGAAGGCCAAAAAGTTGGGCATTCGTTACGAGACAAGCGGTGGTTGGCTCAAGCGGGTAAATTCTGCACCAATGGAGACCTTTGGAGTTGCCCGCAACATAAAGGTCAACTTAGGTAATTGGAACGATCACGTTAACTTTTCCATCGTGACTGTGGATGATTATCCACTTGTCTTGGGTATTGAGTTCATGGACCAAGTCAAGGCCATCCCAATTCCCTTCGCGAAGTCGCTATGTATCTTGGAGGAGGGTAACACACATCTTATACCACTAGAGTGGGAGACTTGACTCCAAGAGAAGCAGATTTTGGCGATGCAAATTGCCAAATGCATAAAGAAAGAGGAGACAACCTACCTTGTAGCCTTGAAGGAAGAAGCTGTTGTTCCTCCGGCCGACGACCTATCCCAAGGAGTCCAATACATCTTGGAGGAGTTCAAGGACATGATGTCGTTCAAGCTGCCAAAAAAGTTGCCACCAAAGAGCGAGGTGGACCATAGGATAGAGCTGGTACTCAGTGCCACTCCACCTGCGGTAGTGCCATACCACATGGCACCTCCGGAGCTTGAGGAGTTATGGAAGCAGTTGAAGGAATTATGGACATGGTCTATATTCGTCCATCAAAAGCGCCTTATGGAGCACCGGTGTTATTCCAAAGGAAGCATGATGGATCCCTCCGATCATGCATTCACTATTAGGCGCTCAATAACATCATGGTGAAGAATAAGTACCCGATTCCACTCATTGCAGATCTATTTGATCAACTTGGCTAAGCACGATGGTTCACCAAGTTAGATCTGTGGTCAGGCTACTACCAAGTCAAGATTGCTGAGGGAGACGAACTGAAGAATACTTGCATCATGAGGTACGGTTCGTACTAAATTTTGGTCATACCTTTCGGACTCATGAATGCTCTAACGTCATTTTGTACCCTCATGAAACGTGTCTTACAACTATTTTTAGACAAGTTCGTGGTGGTGTAATTGGACGACATTGTCATTTATATCAACACATTGATAGATCATGTAAATCATTTATGATAAGTCTTCGAAGTACTCTGGGCTAACGAGCTGTATGTGAAGAAGGAGAAATGCGCCTTTGCTTAACAAGAAGTCTCCTTCTAGGGACACATTGTCGGAGAGGGCAAACTCAAGATGGATGAGTTCAAGGTATGGGCTATACAAGAATGGGAGCCACCAATAAAGGTCCTCAAACTTTGATCTTTCCTTGGGTTGGCCAATTACTATTGGAAATTCATCAAAGGCTATTCTGTTATAGCCTCTCCCCTCACATATCTACTGAAGAAGAATCGGACTTGGGAGTGGGAGGAGAAATGCTAGGGAGTATTTGAGGCACTGAAAAAAGTCGTGATCAAGGAGCCGGTGTTGGTTTTGCCCGACCACACCAACCGTTCGAGGTGCAGATGTATGCCTCAGATTTTGCCCTGGGAGGTATCCTGATACAAGAAGGGCATCCAGTGGCTTACAAGAGTCATAAGCTTAATGAAATGGAGAAGTATTACAAGGTTCAAGAGAACGAGATGACTGCTGTAGTGCATTGCCTGAGGACGTGGAGACATTATCTGCTAGACACCATGCTTATGGTGAAGACAAATAATGTTGCCACAAGTCAGGTGGCAGGCCTTCTTAGCTGAGTTCTATTTTGTGATGGAGTACAAGCCAGGAAAAGGGAACGTCATGGCAGACTCCCTAAGCAGGAAGGCTGAACTTGTCTTCCTCACCAACCCAGTTTCTCAATGGTTGATCGTATAAAGGAGGGACTAAAGCAAGACCCGCAAGCCAAGAATTTGTTACGCTTGGCAAGTCATGGGAAGATGTGCCAGTTCTATCTTGAGGGCGGGGTGCTCCTCACGTAGGGAAACTGGGTATACTTGCCAAAATAGAATGACATAAGGAAGGAAATCATTAAGGAGTGCCATGACTTAAGGTGGGTAGGTCACCCTGGAGTGCGGAGGACTATGACACTCGTCGAGCGAGCTTACTTTTGGCCCCAAATGAGGGATGACATTGAGCTCTATGTCAAGACTTGTCTTGTGTGCCAGCAAGACAAGGTAGAACAATATCCCACAGCCGGTCTATTGGAGCCATTTCCCATTATGGAGAAAATCTAGGAAAGTATTTTCATGGACTTCATCACATCCTTGCCGAAATTCGAAGGGTGCAGCAACATCATGGTCTTCATGGATAGGTTCAGCAGGTATGGAGTGTTCATACTAGTCCCGACAAAATTTAATGCTGAAGATGCTTCTCGATTGTTCTTCAAGCATATGGTGAAATATTGGGGCATTCCGAAGACTATAGTCAGCGACCGGGACACCCATTTCACGGGAAGATTCTGGATGGAGCTCTTTAAAATATTGTGGTTTGAGCTCAACTTTTCCACAAGCTTTCACCCACAGATGGACGGGCAAACTAAAAGGTGAATGCCTTGCTGGAGCAATACCTGCGGCACTATATCAGTGCCAATTAGAAGGATTAGGCTAATCTGCTTGATATCGCCCAGTTTTCTTATAACTTGTAGAAGAGCGAGTCAATTGGGGAGAGTCCATTCGAGCTGGCGATGGGGCAACAACCAATGATACCACAAACTATGGCCATTGGTTACAAAGGGACTAATCCTTCCGCTTACAAGTTTGCCAAGGGATGGCATGAGGAGGCAAACTTGTCAAAGTCTTACTTAGCAAAGGTCGAGCAGAAAATGAATAAATGGGCCAATGCTAATAGGTGACACCAGGAGTTCGAGGAGGGACACTTAGTCATGGTGAATCCCCTTCCTCATCAAAGCCGACGATTAGTTAAGGTGAACAAGGGGCTAGTGAGGTATTTTAAGGGGCTGTTTCCCCTCGAGAAACGCATTGGCAAGCTAGCCTACCGCTTGACCCTATCCTTGTAATCGAAAATGCATCCTATTTTTCATGTGAGTCTACTGAAGCCTTACTATCAGTACGAGGATGATCCAAGCCGGGGTGAGTCAAAGAGAGCACCAACAACCATCACAAAGGTGTCGAGCGAGAAGTGGAGGGAATTCTTGCCCATCGCGTCATTCCCAGATGGGGGATTTATCCCAGCTACACCGAATACTTCGTAAAATGGAAAGTGTCTCCCGACAGTGAGGTGAGCTGGGAATATAAGCTGACATTGTGGGACTACCAGGATCTTATCCGAGCCTACAAGGAGGACCTGAGATGTCACCAGATTGAGTGGGGGAGATTGTGATATCCTACCCAATTTTTGCCCCCAAAATCGTGTAGAAATGTATTCGCCGCACCCCGGAAGAACCCGAAAGCTTCCAGAGCTGTTGGAAAAATAAAATAGCCATTGGAACAATGTTCTGGTTGTTAAGGAGCTCTTGTGTCTGTTGGGTGGAACTTAGTGTGTAAATATTAATTACATGTTGGCCTTTAGGGAATTGTATATATAGGAGGGTCATTTTCATTTGTTAGGTATCAAGGAAAACAAGAAAACATAAAGAACATCAAGAAAAGCATTGTATAGCTTTCATATTCTCTAATAAAGAGTTCTTTCTTTGTTCGTTCAAATATTCAAGTTCCTTCATAGTCTTTTACTTAATTTTTCAAAGTTCTGCTAAACATTAGAGTCAGGCTAACTAGCAACTTGAGCGATAAAAACTTGCTAGGCCACATGGTTTGTTGGAATTATGACCAAGTCCGTGACAATCTGTCACGGTATATGATATGTCCCTCGAAATAGTACACCTTCTTTAATTCTTATTCTTTTTCAGTTCGCATAACACTTGTCACCAGAGTCAATGCAAATAGGTAGGTTTACACAATAATGAGAAAATAAGTAATTTTAATACAATGCCCAATTCACAATAACATGGTCTTAGTACAACATCAATCGTGTATCTCAATATTTCAAACATCATTCTCAACACCTCACAATATCATTTGTCTTACTAAGTTTAGGAAAATACGATATGGCAAGACAAATTTCAATGCTGAATCTAGCCAAATTTGATGTGTTAGGACAAACCTCAATGAGGATGCTGAGTCCATACAGGGGGTATATGTAATAATTAATCTTAAAATAAGAAGTCTCATATTAGAACATCACATGAGAGATCTTGGGTATATAATATAAGTAAGCAAGTCTTACTTATTAGTGACACCTTTTAAAGTTGTGTCCTATGTGCAAAGTAAATAATATTACTAATGTACTAGGCCGTTACAATTCAATATGCATATTGAATTCGATTAACTTTGTGAGAACTATTTGAATTATTTATTTCACTTTGGATAAAAATGTCTTTCTAAAAAATTATTTTGGTGATGTTTCATGTGAGTAGAATGCACAATAATTATATTCTTTGATCATCTTGAAAAGATCATAAAAATATAATTATTGCATATTCTACTCACATGAAACATCATCAAAATAATTTTTTAGAAAGATATTTTTGTCCAAAGTGAAATAAATAATAAATTTAGAATAAATTTCTCAATTATTCTTAAATATCATTATTACCATGGCACATAATACAGAATTCATGGCAATAATTGATTTAAAGCCTTGAGCGTCCATATTGCTGCACTTTATAAGCCCTTTGTCATGGACCTAGAACACATTCCTGTGTTGTTTTGAGGCAGAATTTAGGTGGGACGTGTCACCTTACTCTATTTCACTTCTTCAATTTCAAGAAAATATATTAGCAGCCAAGGGGAGGCATTTGAATCAATAGGATCGTCACTATTTTGCGTCTTTGTTCAATTCAAATATTAAGGGAACAATTCATGTTTAAGAAGAGATATATAAACCTAATTTCCCCCCCTTCCCCCTCCCCTTGTGTTTACCTATGTATTCACAACTCAATCTAGTAAGTATCAATCGTTTATGGTGATAGTCCAACTTAGATCTACATTTCTTTTAACTTTTTTTTCGTAGGTTTTATTTCTCAGATTCTTTTCGCTCTCTCCCCTGATTCTTTTCCTTAGATTTCTTTTTGCTTTTACCCCAGATTTCTTTTTAATATTTCCCAAGTTGTTTTAGCAATGTTTGTCTTCACTTTTTTTTTTAGTTTCCTTGAATTTGTGATCAAATTGATTGTTTCTATGTTCAATCCTAGATTTTGATTTTTTTTTTATCTTATGAAGTCTTTTACTCAAACACACAATAACACAATTATATGCCATTTTTTTCTTCATTTTGATTGGATTATAAATTTATGACCCTATGAGAAATTCTTTTACGAAAAAGTGGGTGTAACATAGCTATAGCAATCTCAAGTCAAAAAAAGCTTGGAGAAAACATGAAAAGAAACTTGAGGTAAAAAACCTCGCAAAAATAATTTTTTTTTTGCAGATCTAAGTCGATATCCCACCATTAACAATTAGTACTCAATAGATTGAACTAAGAATACATGTATATGTATATATATATATATATATATATATATATATATATATATAGGTAATAATAGGGGCAAAAAGGGCCCAAAAAGAAGAATTAGATGAAAAAATTTAGTTCTGATAGAATCAAATACAACAACAACATACTTGGTGAAATCCCACAAGTGGAATTTGAGGAGGATTGAATGTATGCAGACCTTACCATTACCTCCTAAAAGTAGAAAGGTTGTTTCCTAGAAACCCTCGTCTCAATAGAATCAAACACACTTTCACTAAATTTGAATCCTTCATAGTAAGAGAATTGATGAGGAAAAAAATGAATTTGTATCCTCTATATCATGTTTATATGTCTCCTCTTAACCATTGAATTGTTCCCTTAATACTTGAATTGAATCAGACTCAATTACAAGTGGGTAATACAGAAATAGAAATTAAATCACGAAAGAGTCCAAGCAACAAAGGAAAAATCTCCTGAGCCCAGATGGAGAAGGAAGAAAAATTGATGAGTCCAAGCAGTAAATCTCTATGTACTTTCCTATCCTTTTAAGTGACAATTATATTCATTAGAACTTTTCCTTTTATATGAATATTGATTATTTAGTTTATTACATATTGTCTCTCTGTGTGAAAGCACATGAAATAATTAATTGTTTCTATCTGCTGAAATAACATTTTGTTATTATATATGTTTACTAAAATTTTGCATTAACGAAGAAAAATTCAATCGCTAAAAGTACTTGCGATGACCAATTAGTTCTTATCATTAAGGAGTTTTAACGACCAAATGAGGAATTGGCTAAGGGAAAATTATGTCGCTAAAAAAGACATATAATGATCGAAACTTATGCTATTGTTGTAGAGTCTTTAACGAACAGATAGAAAATCAAATCGTTAACTTTTAACAACAAGGCTTTGAACAACATGTGATGACCAGATTTTGTTTGATCGTTATTGATTTATAGAGACTAAATTTTGACTTATAACGATTAGTGGGTTTCCATTTGCTTAAAATCTATTTTCTTATAGTGGATTGATCACAAAGTTTAAAAGTTTTAAAACAAAAAGACCGTTAAAATTTTTAGTCTAAAATAAATCAATGAAAATTTTCTTACAATAAAAATTCTCATTAATTGTCCCATTATGAAATCCTAACCCATTAATAAAGGTAAAATAAAAATTCCAATGTAAAATTTATTACTAAATAGACAAAGTCATCATTTTTTTGGAGATCAATTACAATGTGAAAAATATCACATAAATATCTAACTCAATTATTCACAAGGAATAGGATAAATAGTCAAATTAAACCTATAAACATGAAATAATGAAAAATTGATTTGTTGATTTATTAATTTAATTCAATATATTTTTTCTTACGTAGAATAGAATATAAAAACTTTTAAGCAAAAGTAACTACTAATGTCTTTTTTTTAAAAAAAAAAAATTCTTTATTGAATAAAACTATTAAACATTAACTCTATCTCGAGTCAATGGTCAACAAATTTTCTAGGTAATCTGATTGTTCAATATGAATTTTGGATTCAATTAACTTTGTGAGGACTATTTGAATTTATTTGGTCAAAGTTTAAGAATTAATGTAGATATATACTTATTAAATTAAATATTCCTGAATTTGATTGTTTTTATTAACTTTTTAAGAACTATTTGAACAGAGTATTATCTACTAGTTTGACTGTGAAAAATAGATAATATCAAGTAAAATTAAAGTTATCATCTTGAAAAGATCATAAAAATAGAATTATTCCGTATTCTACTCACTTAAAACGTCAGTAAAATAATAATTCAAAAAGATATTTTTTTCCAAATGAAATAAATAAATAATAAATTTAGAATAACTTTTCCAATTATTATTAGATACATATAGAAAATTTGTAGTAATAATCTATTAAAACTCTCAAGTGTACCTCATTACACTTTTAAAAGTCCTTATTTTTATTGGATAAATAATGGTTAAATTTCCAAATTTGAACAAACTTAATTTTCAAGGAACAGCTCAGCATCCAAGAGAACATATATAAAGCACAACATACTCCTCATTCACTTATTCATTTCAAACAAATATATTAGTAGCCAAGAGGAAGTGATTGAATCAACACACCATTTCATTTTTGTTCATCAATCCTCTTATTGTGGAGGATTTAAGTTTTGTGAGGGTGAGTTTGATTCTATCCAAATCTAATTTTATCGTCTAATTTTTTTTTCTATTTTTTGCCTTCTATTCACCTATATATAAGCAGTTCAGTCTCGTACGTATCAATTGTTTATGGTGGGATGCGACGTATGTAGATCTACATTTTTTTTTTGCTTTTCTTTTCTCAGGTTCTTTTGCCTCAGTTTTTCGTTTGCTATTTCCCTAGATTTCTTTTTGCGTTTTCCTAGATTGTTTTAGCAATATTTGTTCTCACTTTTCTATTTTCTTGAATTTGTGGTTAAATTGATTCTTCCTATGTTCAATCTAAATTTTGATTGTTTTGTATCTAATGGAATTGTCTGTTGTACAATTTTATATGAATATATTCTTGTTCCACTTAAGTTTGATTTAAGCAAGCAAACGACGATTGAAGAAAAGACATCCTCCCTCCCCAAATTCATAATTATTATCATGTTTGTAATTTTATTCAAAGAAAAAAATAAGTCGAAGTATATTTTTCTTTTTTCAATTTTGGAATAGGTCAATTTTTTTTAAAAAAAATCATTAACATGGAGGGAACATTTAACCTCGTGAGAACATGAATTAGTGATTTAATTAATTTATTGATAAATCTTTTCTTTATATTTGACAGTACACATTCAATATGACTGAATCACAAAAGAAAGAGAAAGAGAAAGAGAAAGAGGGCACAAAGGGTACGTAATTAATTATCTTATGTTGATTATTATTATAATTTTACTCTTATATTAGATTAATTGGTGTACTAGTGGTCGTATTTAAATTTTTAGAGTATCATTGGTAAAAATAATTTGATAAAATAAAATATTTAATCAATTTTTTTTAAGGAGAGTGCAATATGCACACGGGACAAGTGAAGGAGAACAAAGGGAGTAGTTCAAAATGTTCCATCCAAGAGGGGAAATATGCAAATTATCATGCACAACAAAGAATACGAGAGGGTGCAATGGATAGTTCAAATATCACAATTAAGGTATTTTTCAAATCTTCTGTTTATCTAATTATTTCCCTTTTTACTTTCTTTTCAATCTATGAATCGCCTCTAATAAATTTTGCAAGATTATCGGAAGCTTGTTTAATATTTTCCACCATAACATTAAAGCCATTTTCCTCTTTTTTTCCTCTCTTCTCCAAAGTATAGATACGTTGATTTTACTTTATTATTTTCAACTATGAGCCTTTTAATATTCAGGTAACATTCCGCTGACATGAATTTTTTAATTTATTTGATTTATTAATCATAGTCTTTTTATAAATTTTCTATTTTCAGCCACACGAGGAAAATAAAAGGAAAAGTTGTAAGAAGATGATACAGAATGAGAGATCCAAAGATTACAATGAAAACAAGAAAGAAAAAGAGCAAGAGGTCTCTTTCGAGGAGTTACGACTTAAAAAACAACAACAACGAGAAGAAAAAGATATCAATGGTATTCAAGAAATTTTACATTTCACAATTATCTTATATATTAAGTCTTTTGATATGTAAATGAAGAAGAATCCTGAAATCTTAAATTAGTTGTTGAGTTAAGGTATCCTTAGCCTGGTACTTTATCAAGTCCATTGATAGAGAATAAAAGAAATCTTAAAATGTAAAGGACAACAACATATAAATGAAACTACCATCAGATTGTATTTCAAGATTGATATAGAATTCCTTTACTTCCTTTTCATGCAAATAGGGGATAGGCCATTCGAACAAATGAGTCCATCCTTGAACTTCCACTACATCTACTAGCTCCCTCATACCTGGGCTGTCTATAGCTGCAAGCTCAAATGCTCGACCATTTAATACCTTTTGGTCTTGCAATAACTTCATTAGTTGGTCCTTGGTAAGAGTTCTTTCAGTCCTTCATTTTGCAAGTGAATATGGTGCTTTAGTGGAAATAGATTCACGGCCTTTTCCCTTGGCAATAGACTTCTTTTGAGCCTTCAAAACAAGACTTTTTTCACTTGTCTCTTCCTTAGAGTCGGTCCAATCAATGTCTCCATCTTCTCCAACGTTGACAACCTGGTCCTTAGGTATGTCTAATTCTACAACTATAGTTTTTCTCAATCTTTTCTTCGAAATGTGTTTTTGTTTACTAGCTCTCATAGAGTCACCCAACAATTTCTTTTCAACACTCCTAGTGGTGTAACTGCGAACTACTACATTGCTCTTTCCTTTATTAGTTTTTCCCTTTCCTTTATCCTGTCTGACCTAGTCCCTGGTAGAGACTAGATTAGAGTGGGCAACAGGATTTTTGATTCTCTAGGACAGTGGTTGGCTATCCTCCGCTTCATCATCCTCTTGAGCGTTTTCCTTTGACTCAACAATATTTACAGATCGAGTCTCACTTACGGGAGTTTCGTCATAAACAGGATTCCAAAGGCCAAAGTCAGACCAGGGGAGGTTGGTTCATTCCTGATACATTGGTACCCATCCCTCAATTCCAGAAGATTTTTAGCCACCCACTCTGGTCTTTCAACCAGAATGTTGGAATCGATTCCTTTTTCTTTAGCAATCTCTTCTTCAAAGTGTTTTTATGGCAGAGATGAGGAAGTGTGACCAAGTGGAGAAGTGTTTCCTTGGTCTTTGGTGGTGTTGTAGGAGGGTTTGATAGGGTTTTTACTAGGGGTGACTTAGGATTTCGGACTTTGTTGGTGCATCCATGATTAGTGGAGCTGCAGTGGAAGAAAAGGGGCAGGGTTTAAGAGCGAGAGAAAGACGATTTGAAATAGTTGCCGACTTATGAACAGGAGTCAAGGGAGGAGTGTTAATATCTTGTGATGTATTGGTGACAGGATCAACACTAGTTTGTGACACAAAGTGTTCTGGACTTTCAGACATGGTGGAAACATATATTTTTGGATCTTGAAATTTCAGAGAAAAGAAAGATGAAGGAGAAAGAGAATAGAAAGTCTCAAGAGTGTTTTTGATCTGATACAGAACAAAAAGATTGAAAGTTAATAATTGTAAAAGAAAGGTAGGAAAAGCTTTCAGTCCCTGATTGGTTGCTACTCTTCGGGGATTGGAATGAGATAATACTGGTTCAGGAAAAAGTTGAATCGGCAAGACAGGTCCAGGATATCACATTAATGAGGTGAGAGATTATGAATAGAATACATACTTGGTAGTGAACCTGGTCCCTAGGTGATTCTTCTCCAACTCCTTTTTCTTTCCATATTATGTCATTATTGATCTACTACCCTGCAAGAATCAAGCTGATATTTATGGATTGTGAGTAGCATTTCAGATACCTGTTATATACCTTTTTAGCCATAACCAGCTTGAATCTTCATGGTTTGCCTCTCCATCACCTGCTTATTTGAGTAGCTTCAATTAGATTTTTCAAACATGTCTGAACAGTCTGATTGTGGTAATAGGCTCTACTACATGCCAATATCTGTATCAATGTGGCTTGGGAAACTTTAAGTAGGTTGCATTTGACCCCTGAAGCGCATTGCATACCCATAAAGGCTTTCACATAAGTATAACCTAGATCCTCAGGATCACCATTCAGAATCAACAAAAAAAAACTTTTCAAAAAAAATCTTCAAAGTTAGGAAGTTTTTAGGCCCCTTCAGTCATGTGCTTGAAGCATTCACCTTTCCTGTGTTAGCATTGACTTCTTCCCTTTGACCATTTCTGCATGAAGTTAAGATTCAGTTTTGGGAATCCATTTTAGTCTGAGCTCCCAGTAGACAGATAGGGGCCTAATTACAAACTTCCTAGTCGAGAGTGGTTGAGATCTGGTCCTTTGTTTAGGCTCAGGACCTGATGTCTCTAACACAACCCTCCTTTTAATAGGAGAAAACTGTTGCTTATTTAAGGTCCTTCTCAATATTTCAGAGTTCTCCTTTTAATAGGCTCTGCTACATGCCAATATCTGTATCAATGTGGCTTGGGAAACTTTAACTAGGTTGCATTTGACCCCTGAAGCGCATTGCATACCCATAAAGTCTTTCATATAAGTATAACCTAGATCCTCAGGATCACCATACAAAATCAACAACAATAAAAAAAACTTTTCAAAAAAAATCTTCAAAGTTAGGAAGTTTTTAGGCCCCTTCAGTCATGTGGTTGAAGCATTCACCTATCCTGCATCAGCATTGACTTCTTCCCTTTGACCATTTCTGCTTGAAGTCAAGATTCAGTTTTGGGAATCCATTTTAGTCTGAGCTCCCAGTTGATAGATAGGGGCCTAATTACAAACTTTCTAGTCTAGAGTGGTAGAGATCTGGTCCTTTGTTTAGGCTCAGGACCTGATGTCTCTAATACTTCCCTCCTTTTAATAGGAGCAGACTTCTACTTGTTTAAGGTCCTTCTCAGTATTTCACAGTTCTCCTTTTGATGTCCATTTCTACTACAGTGCACGCAGAGAGGATCTTGAGCAATAGGCACACCCTTGTTGTGATGAATATACTGAGAATCAATTTTGTCAATATATCCCAAACCTTTTTTTTTCAGAATTCCAACTGCACAACATTTCTTCCAGAAGATTGGATGAAGAGGTCCACTTCATGGATTTCTTTAGATCTTCCTTCACTTTTATCAGATCCATCTTAATCACAGAGTTTCTTTCCAAGGCAAAATTTAACATCAACTCAGCCTCTTTCAATTTTTCTTCCAAGACATATTTATTTTCACTGATCTTTCTCTTCAGCTTAGAGTCAGTCTTGTTTTGAGATTCTATAAGTTTCAAAAGCTCATCCTTTTCAGTCTCAAGGGTTACAATCCTGACCTCAAGATCAGACACTTGAGTGGTCAGAACAGTTTTTTCATCCTGGAAAATATCTACACTGTTGCTTAAAAGATCTTTCTCAGTGGTCAGCTCATAGATAGAGCCAATGAGGACACATGCTAGTTTCCCCAATTTTCTATTTGAGTAAAGATTCAAGTTATCTTTTAAGTCTAGTAATGTTACCTCATCATCATCATCTTTCTCATCATCAAATTGGTCCATGAATGTGAATAGCCCATCATAGACCTCACCGTCCTCTTTAACAGCAAGCATAAATGCGTCCTCAGGTTGGTCTTCCTCTTCAGATCCACTAGAGGAGTTTCCCCAAACTCCCAATGCCTTTACCATAATCTTATCAACAGTTGCCTTCCTTTTGTATTTGTTTGATACCTAGTCCCTTCTCCTGTCTTTTACAGCTCTCTGACCTTTTTAGTTAACATTCCTTTCATAAGGACACTCTCTGATGAAGTGTCCAGGTTTTCCATATCCATGACATGTCAGTGCCACCAAATTGTCTTCCTATATTTCCATGTTTTGACGGTCCATGGCTAGTCCTAATAAGTTTTTTGAACCTCTTGGTGAGATAGACTATGTCTACACCATCAATTTCTTCATCAATTTGAACTATTTTCAAGGCCAATGACTAATCTTTCTTCCCTTCTCTTTTAGCCGAGTTTTGCTTCTATTAAGCTCATGAGTACGTAGTATGCCAATGAGAACATCCATCTATAGAGTCTTGAGATCTTTTGATTCAGTAATAGGATCCACCTTGCTTTCTCAAGATTTTGGAAGAAATCGCAAGATCTTACAAACTTGTTTACTCTGATTAATGGTCTCTCCCAAACACTTTAGTTCATTTGTTATCGCAGAGAAATTGGTTTCCATCTCCTGTATGGTCTCTCCTTCATGCATGATAAAATCTTCGTATTGTGATGTCTGCATGTCCACCTTTGATTCAATCACTTGTTTTGTACCTTCATGAGCATTCTTGAGGCAACCCTAGATCTCTTTAGCAGATTCACAAGCTGAGATTCGGTTGTACTCTTCAGCTCCTATTCCACATACTATTTTTTTTTGCTTTTTAGTTCTTTTCTATTTTCTTCCTGTCAGCTTCATTGTATTGTTGTCTGGTTTTGGGAACTGACTTGGTTATATCGCTTTCTTTCACCTCAGTCATGGGAATATATGGTCCTTCTAGGATGATATCCCATAGCTTACTGTCCTCAGCCATCAAGAAAAAATCGTGCATTCTTTCTTTTCACCACCCATGGTATTTTCCATTAAACCTTGGTGGTCTAGTGGATGCTTGTCCTTCCTCCAAGTTCAGTGGAACAACCATCTTCCTAGAGAATCTCAAGGTGTGAACCAGATAGAGATCCCTACTTTGATACCAATTATTGAGTTAAGGTTCCCCTAGCCTGATACTTTATCCGGTCCATTGATAGAGAATAAATGAAATCTTGAAATGTAAAGGACTACATAATATAAATGCACACAGATTTTTAAGTGGAACGCCTCCTTGCTCAAGGGAGGAACAACCACGACCTGTCATTACAGGATTTAACACCCAGATCCACTAAGAGCAACGTAAAGAAATACAATACACACCTTACTTCTCTACTTTCCCTCACAACACAAACAACTTATGCAACTAGCACAAGTTAAGAGCAACACCTATGAGTGGTTAGAATGAAACCATGCATCCACATACCTTTAGACTACAATTCTGTCCCCAAGGTATGTTTCCACACATAGAACACACTGATGAAGAACTGATCACTTTTCTTTATACGTGAGGAGTGATAGTACAGGTTAGATGCTTATTACAACTCACTCAACACAAAACAACAAACCTAGTCTATCTGGTCCTTGGTCTGGATTTGTTGTTGTTATCGTGTGTAGAAAGCCAAGAATAAGAAGCTTTTCAACTAGAGAATATTTTTGATCTTTTGTTATGTGAAAAACTTGGTTTCAAACCTTGGGATTCTGCCTTTTATGCTGCTAAGGGTTCAACCTATGGACCGCTGGTCCTTTAGTATAGCTCTGAAAGACTTTTCACTAACCACAATAGTTCCATAGGTCGTTATCCACCACTGGATATGACACACTAGCCTGATGTCTTACCTGGTCCTTCATATAATTTGTTATTCATCAAACAATACACACATGCAGATACTTGAGTACTTAACATTAGTACTTTCAAAGTATTAATTGTTGTCTATGTATGCCTTTTGCTCTCATTTGGTTTTGCATGATTTTCAGATGAGTTCGAGCTTAACATTATCACAAGTGACGGCAATCTCCTGAATAATCTAGATCATATTCCTAAGGGCAACAACACTAATAGTGGCTTGAAACTTCCCATAAGTGATAAAAATGATCAAAACTACTATCGCTTGAAGCAAGGGGTACCGAAGAACACAAAGTTTCGCTCCATTGTTGATATATACAAGGTGCTTTAAACTATATTGAAAAATGATTTCAGCACATTGATCTTGTACATACTTATTTTAGTTAGCTCATCAAGTTTTCTATTATTTTACAGCATACAAAGAGACTCTCATCACCTAAACAAGAATATAATTGGAGGCGTCTAAGTACTTTAGAGAACCAGAAATCTGAGGTACAGGATGAACGCAAAGCAGGAAAGAATCAAGTAAACACTATTCAGGAGATACTACCTAACAAACAAAATCAAAAAGTTATTGATGGTATGTAATTAATTAATTAATATTTCTTAAAATTAATGATTTAGACTATTAAGTATTATATTTTTAATTGGTTATGCATTTATTTCAGGTGAGTTTGAGAGCCTTGGTGAACATGCGCAGGAGTATAACATTGATAATAGATCAAATGTTTCAATGAAAAAGAATAACGATGAAGATGAACATTTAAATAAGGAAGTATCATCAGAGAGTACGATATTTAAATCCCTTATTAACCTATGCGAGGTAATTAATTAATCATGACTTATGTTCATTTACTTAATTTAGGAAATATTATGATTTGCTTTACTATTATGAATTAATAGGTGATAATCGAACATGAGACATCTGAAAAACATGACAAAAATATATCAAGAAAGGATCATGAGAAGACTATGGAAGAGGAACCTATCGAAGAGGAACAACGAGAGGAGGCACAACAACAACAACAACCAAACTACAGTACTGGTATATAAGGAATAATTTTACATCTCTCAATTTAGACTCAAATTTTTTTTAGTATGGTTAAATAGAGCTGGATTCAAATTTTTTAAATTAGTGGGTACATTGTATTACCCTTCTTACTATCCTATTTGATCCATGGAAAACGAATGAGATTTCTTTTAGGAGCACTTAAATGTCATAGGACAGAGTTTTTTCTTTGTGTATCATACTCTATCATTTGGTTATGCATGATTTTTTAGGTGAGCCTGATCTCAACAAAGCCACAAGTGAAGATAGTCTTCCGAATACTAATCCAGATCATGTTTTAAATGGCAATGACGCCAATTGTGGCTCAAAGCTTTGGACAAAAGATGAAAATGGTGGAAACTATTGTATCAAGCAAGGAATACCAAGAAGTATAAAATTTCGTTCCATCAGTAACCTCTATGAGGTAATTCATATATACCTTGTGTCTATTGTTTTCCTTTTTTTACATTAATGTTAAGTATTAATGAACAACGGTTTGCTCCTTCTTTAGTTTTGATACTTTGATATTTGACAAAACAAAATAAATTATTTAAATTATTTTAATTATATCTCACAAAGTTTCCTTGAATTTCCACAGTGTACTACCAGAATTTCACTACTTGAAGATGAATATAACTGGAATATTCCGAGGAGAGAAAATTCAAATGTGAATCACTTGAAAAGAAAAGAGTCAAGCGACAAAAAGAATTCTGGTCTCAAGAGAAAATGTAGAGAAAGCAAAAAAGGCAAGGGAGAAAAGGATGCTGCGACTTAGTTCGTCCACCTTCAAGGTTGTGTTTCAATCATTTCTTTGAATGTTGAATTGTGTCAATTCATTTACAAACATTTAAATTTAAGTCACCTTACAAACTTTGTCGATTGCTTTTTCAATTGTATGTTATTCATTAGTTACCCTTCACAAAGTTTCATTTTCAAAATTCATTAGCCAGAATAATGTGATCGATTTCTCAGTAAATTTTCCTGCATGCTCGATGTTAATATTAAATTAATAAATGAGTCCTCTTGAGATTGTGGAAGTTAAGACCCCAAACATAATAATGTGTCTGATCAAATTATAAGTTAGATTACTATAGACATAAAAAGATATCATTCTTTAGATCGATTGAAAATAAAGTATCAAATAAATTGAGATGAATATAATACAATATAATAAGAATGAGTACATTACCAAGTGTTGATTGAATTAAATGAAATGGTGCTACTATATGATACAATATTGAACAAAAATCCCCTCATACGGTCCTTCTTGAGCTTTCCTTTAGTCCTTACAAGGAATTTAAGGTTACTGTATAAATTTATTGTTCCCTACAAAGGTAGGGTAATGTCTGCTGACATCCTAAATGCTGCCTCGAACTTAATTTGAAATCACACAACGCATATTGTTGTAGTAACAATTTACTGTATGAAATTACAGAGGGTATGTAATATCTGCTTACATCCTATCCTGCTCCGACCTCTTGTGTGAAATTACACTGAGTATGTTGTTATAGTACAAATTTACTGTATGAAAAATATATTATATTTACATATATAGAGCCTTTTAGCTCCGGAGGAACTTCCAGGGGCCTGTCCCAGTGCCCATCCTGCAAATGGTGAAGCCAAAAATAAACAGATCATGCTTCCGCCTTCCCAAAGACGGAACAAATTTTTAGGAAAAATATAAGTGTTTTTGATGGTAGTCGTTGTTGTTATCAAAAGTTAAAAAATAAAGCACTTTTGGAGACAATATTTTTCTAATTGATTAGCCAAAGATGGACAATTATTCTCCAAAAGTACTTTCTCCGAAAAGCAGTTCTGACGAAAAATATTTTTCCAAATAAGCAAATTTTGGAAGTTTGGTCAAACAGACTTTAAGTCTGTGTTTTTAGGAATGCTTACCTTCCGAAGCCAGCTAAAGCTCGTAGGCTCATATAGATGGTTAGAGCTACCCAAATTCCGATAAATCCATAACTTGATGAAAGAATGAGCAAGAACAAAATGCTGAGAAGAGCCACCGTAAGCTGAAGATTAAATGTATTCTTGTCAATAGATGTTTTACCTTGATTAGGATAAGTTACAAAATTCAACAATATAATATCCCTGGAACATCACGAAGAAAGGTTTGTTCGAGAGGGTAATTCTTTATTTGGATATGTATGTGTGATTGTGTGTGACACGGGGGTCGGGTGGTTTGGGGACGTTAATTGAGTTGAAGTGTGATTTTGAGTAACTAAAATGTATTTGAGAGCTAAGTTGCTCGGACTCTCCAAAAATATTGTCATACCCGTGGTAGATCTTCAAAAATTGCACTACCTTTGGAGCGTTTGACCCACATCATCGACATTTTTGAAGAGTCCAAACAACAAAGGTTGAGACTAATGTCGTAAAACTATAATCTTTTACAATGTTAAGTCAAAGTTGATTCCTATTATGAGCATTATATGTTTATTATGTGCTGAAAAGCAAGAAACTAATGTCTCACATTAGCTTACCATCGAGTATGCAGAATATGCAAAGTCGGATGCTCCAAAGTTCACACCATCAAAGACAAAAGCCAGACAATTGATTGGTTGGGTTGCTGCGACAAACTGAAATTGGAAGAAATGGTTATAAGTTCTGAACCAAGTCTTTTACTGTGAAATATTTGTAAATGTATCAACAACGTGTTTATAGATGGTGTGTACCGGCATTCCAATGCCAATTAGGTGCAGGACATTGACATCTTTCGTAAATACTCCTGCTCCATAGTGTAAACCAAGTCCAAGAACGAGTGCTAGTATCAGTCCTAGAACTACTGCCAACTGCACGTTTCAAGAAACAGATTGTTACTAGCTTATTTGCTATTAAAAATATATATCCATACGTGAATCCTCTGCTATTGGACTACTTTAGTACCTGTAACACCCTTGATGCTGCTACAGTACACCTACCAAAGTCCTTTTGAGCAAATGCACTTGCTAGTATCGCCTGAAAGGTGAAAAAGGAACGTTTAAGTTTGTTCGCATACTATGATGACTGTTGATGCTTTCTCGTGGTGGTGAATATGAAAGTACAAATGTGTTTCACTAGAGATATCCGAAACAATATACAGTCAAACCTCTCTGAAACAACATCGTGTGTCCCAATATTTGTTGAAAACATGAAAGATGAATGTTATAATGAAATGTTGTTTGAGGATAAGACTTCTATAGAGAGGTCTGACTGTCGAAAACATGTGATACATTGATCTGGTTAGAAGTTCTTTCGTTCTGTTAGTTACCGGTCTTTCTCTTTTACTCTGGCACTTTAGTTTATTTTAGACAGCCGAAAAGTATTGATGGTGGTGATCACGTCTTACCTGTCCAGCGACAGCTAATCCATCAGCTAGAAGAGATGTAGCTAGCCAAATCTGTAAGCAGACCTGAAATGCAGCCATTTGTGTTGGTCCTAATCTTGCAGCCAATGATGCAGCTAACGTTACGCAGAATGTTGCTGCTATGACCCTCACTAACAACAGGAAGCCTGAAATTAGGAGGAAAAGAAAACGTTAAACTTTTGTATGAGTATGAAACTTGAAAGATATACATTTAGAGTTTGCATTAAAGTGAAGATTCATTTATAGATAGAAGTGGTTCAACATTTCAAAAGACAGATGGACAGCGAAAGCTCTGATGATTCGATATATCAGATTAACTTAATATATATATAGTTATCGCCTTTAAACACATACTATGACCCTAGTCTCAAATACAAGAAATCATGTTTCATCGATGATTTTGTGTTGAACATATAATAGAAGAGATCTTTGGCATTCTCATACCGGAGATCTTCTGGAACTAGCATCAGTAGGCCTTATGGAAATTCAATTGTTTCCCTCTTATGTTTTCAGGAATTCGGATTACTATAACACACTCAACGTAATTCCACAAGTAGTGTTTGGGAGCTAGGGTAGGATGCAAGATCTTACGTCTATACCTTTGTGGGGTAGACAGACTATTTCCAATAGACCATCAGCTCGACAGATAAGAAGAAAAATTCAAATCATGGTAGCAAGTAAATATGATAGAGGAAAAAGAAATACGATGATTAAGACACTTGGAAATGAGGATTAGGTGAACAATATAAGTAGAAAGAAACCGAACATGCTTATATTGATACAATAAGAACGTGGCTTAGGAAATTCTAGAGCCTTGTACTCACAAATATGGAGCTCGTTCTGTACTTAATTGAAAACTAGAAAACTTGTAGTTTACAAAAGCAAGAAAATCCTTACCATTCTTAATAAATCGACCAAATTGAAGATACTTGAGACTAGGAGGTACTATATCAACCTTTTCCAATAGTCTCCAAAACAGTATAATCGAAATCAGGTACCTATAATACCAATTCAAGTAAGAACGTCTTTCCAGCATTCCACGAACTCTTTTATAAGTGAAACTGTTGCCTCATGAATTTATTTATCAGGAGAGACTAGAATCTACTCACTGAGAAATTACATGAGCGATTGCAGCACCTCTGACACCGAGATGGAAAATGAACATGAATATAGGGTCCAAAATTATATTTGCCAAATCGCCAGCCACTGTATGATACGTCAAAACACACATAGAAAAGGAAAAAGCCGAGTCAGAGTTAGGCCTCAGCTATTTTTATTAAGATTAAAACGTCTTCTGAATACCTGTCTGACTAGTAAGATGTTGTATTAAGATCTGAATATTAAATGTATTGAACGGAAATGTTTTTATTGAAACTTGAAAATATCATAAATCCCTCTAATTACTTACCAGTTGCATACAGTGGAGTTTTTGTGTCTTTAAATCCTCGAAATACCCCTTGCATAGCTAATGAGAGGAGAACTGCCGGTGCACCAAGTGATCTATATCTCAGATAATCTTGTGCCGGTTTTGACATAGATGAGTCCTGTATAATGATCAACATACAACCGGATATCGACACCATGAGAGCCTCTCAACACCCCTTTTACCTAACTCCGCAAAAAGCCGAAGAAAAAAGCAAAAGAAAATGGTACCAGGAGTTGGTAGAAGGATACAATTATCTTAATTCCATTGGAAAAGTTACTCTTTTCGTCCCAACTTATGCAATAGCCCTTTCATTTTTAATCGGTTCAAATAAGAACTATATGTTTTTTTATTTAGTAGTAATTTTAACTCTAAACTTTTCATTTTACCATTAATGAGATTGTTTATACACACGTAAATTAGACTACAAGTTTCAAAAGTTTTCCTTTCATTCTTAAACTCCGTATCCAGTCAAATACCTTCACATAAATTGAGACGGAGGGAGTAAGAAATATCTGTTCCCTCTCGGTTTATGAAGAGAACAACTTACAGGTTTGACTCCCATGAAATTTAATAAAGGCTTCGCTCCAGCGATAAGAAATATTGCTTGGATGATGCCAAGAACAGCACCAATGATCAATGCAGATGATGCGGATGGAATGTGTCTCTTTTGGGGTTTAGATTTCACTACTTCAAAGCTCGCAACTATCTTTTCAGACTTGCGTACATTCCCTGTGGAATATGAATGTAATGAAAAGATAGTGTCATTATTAAAAAGCTAAAGGAATCATACACGTGGAAACATTTCTCGAGTGTGTAACAAAAACTGCTTCTTCTCAGTTTCCGCACTTCTATCCAAACACGTAACTGTTTATTCATAAATTTAGCTCCAATACTTAAAAAGTGCTTAAAAGCATGGACTTTTCAACATACCATTCTTAGGTATCAAACTTTTGCTTTCACTCTTTGTTGGTGAGTCGGTTTCCAATGCTTCAGTATCTCCATCATCCTGCTCCGTACTTTTGTCGTCTTGCTGGTCTTGGTTTGCCTTCGTGATTGCATCTTCCTCCGCTACGAAAGAAGTTGTTACACTAACGAGGGGAAATATTGCAATCTTAGATGCTTGATTGAATACAGCAATCGAAACTCCTACAGCTGCCTGCTCAATCGCACCTGCGTCGAATGAAATTAGAGTTCCTTACTATGGCAGAGCCCCAATACTACATACGAGCTCGCGGCAGAAATTAGCAACTATGCATCACTCTATAATCATGTTGAAGGGCCAAAACACCTAATGTCTCTCGATTTTTTGAGTTTCTTACCTGAACTATCGGGCGTTTGAATTTTTTAATTGAACTATCACGAAATGTTTATTGAAACACGCCAAACTATCATTGTTCTTTTTTTCTGACTGAACGATGATAATACTTCAGCTAGAAAAAGGAGAACAACATATAGTTAAGGCGTGTTTGATAAATAGTTGATGATATCTCAAGTAGGAAAAGAGAACATTTGATAATTTAGCTAGAAAACTCGTAAAAACATGATACTTCAGGTGTGGTTTTGATCATTAACTTTTTCATTTGATACGTACAAACAATCTATTCAGAATCCAGTAAGCAAAACAAAAATTGTGATCCAGAACACATAAGCTAAAAATCCTGACTCCGTCTCTGCTCGCAAAATAATAAGAATGTCTAAAATCTCGTGGAAGTCGATACCTATATGGCCAATGAATGCTGTATCAATTAGAGATGCAACAGGATCTGCTGTTAAAGCTAGTGCAGCAGGTAGGGCAATCCTTCCTATTTCTTGACCAAGTTCATCCAATTTAAAAATTGATCTGCTCAAAATTAAAAAAAAAGGTCAAGTTACACATTTCGGCATTCGGGCGAAAATAATTACATTCACTAGTCAAATATACAGAAAATTATATTAAAATACAAAAAAATTATACATTTGTCGGCTATTATTTTGATTATTTTTTTTGCTATTCTAATAAAAAAACTAACAAAACTAATATCTCCACCCTTCACTCTGTTAGTTCTTATTTATATTTCTGTCTATTTTGCAACATATAATGTGGGACTATGCTGCTCGGATTCTTCTATTATCACTACTAAGAAACTACGAATCAAACATGGGATAAATTTTATATAAAAACAACAAGAACAACATCAAAACCCATCGTTAATCCTACTTAGCAATGTGTTGCTGAAAATTCTATTGATTACGAGGAACTTACCGACGTATTAGCAATGAAGTTCGTAACCAAAAATAATGCATTTTTGAAGAATCGAACATGAATTAGACAATATTTTTAGAGTCAACCAACATTATAGGGTGGGACAAGTATAAAAATGAGAAAGAAGCACATTAATTTCATTATTTCTTATCTGTTAAGTTTGTATAAGGATTTTAAATTAAATGATAAATCTTAAATAACTTTGACCAATAACAATAATATACCTAATAAAATCTAGTGAAGTCTGAAAAGAATAAAATGTATGCAGATCTTAGCACTATCTCAACGATGAAGAGCTTATTTCCTAATAACCCTCGTAAATCTTAAACTTTGACCAATAAGAGAAAATAAAAAAGGGAAAAATGAAAAAAAAAAAACTTTACCTTATATCTCTGAAAAATATGGAGAGTGGGTTTTCAATAACATCCTCTTCATATGAAACTTCTTTCTCTTCCATACTGTACTGCAAAATGTCAAATTTTCAATATATATGTAGAAAGATAACAACTAAAAAAAATTGTATTTTATTGAATACAATTTTTTTTTCTATAATAATTAGAATTTATGATCTAAAATAAATCATAAAAAATTTTACAACTATAAATAAGAGATAAACAAAAAATTTAACATAAAAATATATTTTTTTTGACTAATAAAAAATTTAAAATATATCACGTAAATTAAAACCAGAAGGAATAATTTTGTTGGTCCTAATTTTGTTTTTCCAAGTGAGGTACTATCTATCTTAATTTAAGGGTATCTTTTTTCACAATATTCCTAGAATATTGAAGTTATCAATTTGTAGTTAACTATTGTACCTAAAGAGGATACAACCTTCCTAGGATGTCACTTTTCTTGAATAGTTGTCATTTGTTCTTATGTGCCAACAGATTTCTTTTCTTAAACTAATAGGTATAAAGTACTTTCTTGATCTAAATTTATGTGACTATATTTGACTAATCGAAATTCAAGAGAGAGATATTTTGTTTTTAAGAAAAATATATGGTCTAAAATAAGTTAATGAGTATAAATTATTTTTCTCATTTTATTTTATTTAGTATCATTTGATTTGAAAAAAAGAAAGATTTTTAAAATTTGTGGTCCGAGATAATTTTTAGATATTTGTGTGGTTGAGAATCATTTCAGTAAGGGTAAGAAGAGAATTTTAAAGGTAAATTGCTTTCAATTAGAGTAAGGTGATTTTTTTTTAACGGATCAAAAAGAAAAGAGTGTCACATAAAATGGGACAATGGGGGTATTTACTAAGGTGTAAAATAGAAAATTTGAAATTAAATTATTCAGAAAATATGAAAGATGTTATTTTTTTCTTTGGGTCAGTGGAGGGTCTATCAAAAATTGTTTCTCTGATTTCTTCAAGATATGGGTATGATACTAACATGGGTAGTGATGGAACTAACTCACTCTTAATTAGAAAATTTCGAGTTTGAATCCTAGGTATGGAAAAATCCTATCAGGAACGTCATCCCTACTGCAATACGCAATTCAAAGTTAGTCGGGGTCCGATATTAGCTCCACAAAAGAAAGATAGGGGTACTATACACGTATATTCTACCCAGCTTTAATTCTGGCTCCACCTATGAAATTGCAATATTTTTTTTCTTTTTGAAATTGACTAATGAAAAAGAATGTTACGTGAATAGGATGATGTTGAGATTATTTTGTATGAATATTTGAATTCAGATGGTAAGCTTTTGTTAGATTTAGAAACATAGAAGAGAGTATAATTATTTTTTTTTATTTCTGCAAAATAAACATATCCCAAAATATATGCAAATTTCAATCTCAAGAAATTGAAAATTCAATGAAAAGAAAAAAAAAGAAGCATAATTTAACATTTTATGAGGGGAAAAAAATGAAGAAATGATTTCCCAAAAAAAACTTCCAATGCAACACATAATGATCATTATAAATAAATAAAATGTTTTTGTTTTTGATAATATACCTTTTTTATGCTGATAGTTCATTCTTGTTCTATTGACGAATTTCTTTTCTATTATCTTTCAACATATAAACAAGTGAACGTAACTCAACGATCTTTTTAATCTTGGGGTCCCTAGGTCGTGGTAGCTATGAGCCTTCGGGGTCTTGCTCTCGTTCTTTTAAACTTCTACCTTTCTATAGTTACCTCGAGATAGTTTGTTTGTTTGTTTGTTCGTTGTGTAATAATAAGTGTTTTTTTAACGAGAAATATCTAAATATTATTGTGTCTTTGGTTAAACGTAAAATCTGGGAAAAGTGGTGTTTGACAATGGTTGTAATTAATTAACTAACAAGTTAAATACTGTTTTCACCTTGTTTAGAGGAAAGTGGCATAAAGTAGTGATATAATAGAGACTCTTTTAAGGAAAAAAAATTATTCTAGGTAGATAATAAAATAAAAGCTATACAAAAAGATACAGAGATAAGTGTCAAAAACACAGTTAAACTATATTTTTTTTGAGTTTGATACCTAAATTATTGGAAATATGAGTTTCATACATAAACTATCACTTATTAGTTTGAGAAACAACTTCTACCTCTTATTCCACTCTTTTTATGGTGTGTGTACTATACTCTCTCTTTTATTTTTTAAAAATCATCACGTCACACTCTATATGGACAAAATATTCCACTTTGACAAAAAGTAAATAAATTATAGTATAGTTAAGATTAAAAATTGAAGTATTATAATTTTTAAAAAATATTATAAAATAAAATATAAAATATTTTTTTACCCCACCCACCACTTTCTCTCACCGTACACCCCCCTCCCCCCATCCTGAGCAAAAATTATAAATTTTCTTTAAACATTCTTACTTC
>JAOTQJ010000001.1:2678790-2722898 GCA_025642045.1 Solanum sejunctum | reverse complement strand
CTACCTTTACCCCCTACCTACCAAAAAAGAATTTAAGTATTTATTTTTAAAAAATATTTTAAATTATGAAATATTTTCATGCCAAAAACTAGAAAAGAAAATCTTGAAGATTAGTATTAGAAAGTAGAAAAAAAAATGTGTTTTGCTTTTAAAAATAATTATATATGTGTGTGTCTCTGTGTGTATGTGTGTTTATGTGTGTGTAAAGGATGTTATTAGGTGTAAAATAGACAGTTCAATCCCCTTTTACTGTTGTGGGCTTTGGGAAAAGGGCAACCACGCCCTCAAATTTTTGTGTACTTAACGCGCTTTGTCAGCTAAGATGATTGTGCTTAAATGACAAAAAATAGATAGTTAGAGCAGCTATTTGTGCATTTTAAAAGTTGGAGTTCTAACTTATGATTTGAAGCCAAGCTAAAGGGCTAACTTATGTATTATGCCTTTTTTTAAAAATAAAAGAGAGAGTGTAGTACACACATCATACTGAAAGTGGAATAAAAGAGGATAATTTAGGTGTATTTTTTACACTTATAATTCGAATCCTTACCTAAAAGTCAAGGTATGTGCACAAAGTAATCAATCAAAAATTTGAAATTTTTTTGACTTGAAATATTGTTGTCAAGGTCTATACACCAATTAATACTAGTTTGAGGATTGTTCTTCTTTTTTTTTTCCTTTTTGAAAGCTAACGTAACAATTTTGAAATTAGAAAAATCAGATTTAGGATTATTATTTTTAATTTAGATTGTTAACGAAAATAATAAATATGTATCATCAATTAGACGAAGAGAGTATATATGCACCACATATTAAATAATGGGTAGTTATTATCATGTTTCCAAGTAAATTTTTTTGCTTAATTTGTTCTATATATAGCCCATCAAAATTATTGCATAAAAGCACAAAGCAAAACAATTCTTGATTTCTTCCCTACCAACTTAAATATGTATTTAGTGATTAGTGGTGATAATAGTCATTGATCAATTTTTAAAGTCTGATGTAAAATTTATAAGAGTAATTGCTATATATACCTCATCAATATTATTGAATAAAGGCACAAAGCAAAATTTTTTTGATTTCTTCCCTACCAACTTAATTAGTTTTGAACATTTTAGAGCAGAAATGGGTTATGAAAAACTTTTATTTTTTTTGCTATTTTTGGTTTTCTGTCAACTTGCTTTCTCCTCATCCTTACCTCATGTGTGCCCCATATATGAAGCTCTTGCTATTCTACAATTCAACCACACGTTTACTATAAAATGCTTTTGCCAATCATTATTGTGATTCTCATCCGAAAACACTTTCCTGGAACAAGAGCACAGATTGTTGCTCATGGGATGGAGTTTGTGACGAGACAACAGGACAAGTGGTTGAACTCAACCTCACTTGCAGCGGACTTCAAGGAAAGGTTCCTTCCAACAATAGCCTCTTTCAACTCTCCAATCTCAAAAGGCTTGATTTGTCTCGTAACAATTTTTCTGGGTCCTTCATTTCAACTAAATTTGGTGAGCTTTCTAGTTTGTTGCATCTTAACTTGTTAGATTCAAGTTTTATAGGTGTAATTCCAGTAGAAATTTCTCACCTTTCTAAGATACACATTCTTCGTATTTGTCTTTTGGGAATAGCATCATGTAATCTCTCAGGGTCCATTCATAAACCTCTATGGAATCTCACCAACATAGAGAAATTGTACCATTTTGATAACCGTCTTTACGGACCGATTTCTAATTTCTTTAGATTTGGAAAGCTCAGGTTGATATCACTTGGTAAAAACAACTTTGATGGCCAACTTGAGTTCTTATCCTTTAACAGAAGCTGGACGCAACTTGAATGGTTAATTTTTCATCCAATTCCTTAATAGGTCGTATTCCTTCTAAGGTAAGTGATCTGCAAAACCTAAAATTACTCTACTTGTCATCAAACCACTTGAATAGGACAGTACCATCATGGATATTATCTCTTCCTTCACTAACTGATTTAGACTTGAATAACAACCATTTCAGTGGAAAGATTCAGGAGTTCAAGTCCTAAACATTGTCTAAAGTTGATTTTAAAAAAATCAGTTGCAAGGTCATATTCCAAAGTCACTCCTAAGTCTGAGTGAGATAGATCTTCTTCTCCTTTCGCATGATAATCTTAGTGGACAGATTGCTTCAACCATCTGCAATCTAAAAACATTGACTGTGCTTGATTTGGGCAGCAATCATTTGGAGGGAATAATCCCACCTTGTTTGGGTGAGATGAGTCAACTTTTAATTTTAGATTTAATCAACAATAGTCTTAGTGGGATAATTAATACAACTTTCAGTATAGGAAACCAACTTGAAGTCATTAAATTTGACGGGAGTAAGCTAGAGGGGAAAGTCCCACAGTCCTTGATCAATTGCACATCTTTGAAAACTCTTGACTTAGGTAACAATGACTTGAGTGACACATTTCCAAAATGGTTGGGAGCCCTACCCGATTTGCAGATTTTAAACTTGAGAACAAATAAGCTCTATGACCCTATAAACAATTCAAGGATTGACAACATATTTGTTAAAATTCGAGTCATAGATCTCTCATCCAGTGGATTTATTGGAGATTCATCGGTGAGACTTTTTACGAATTTTGAAGCAATAAAAATAATTGGTGAGAACAGTAGAACCCAAAAGTATGTAGCAGATATATATTCTTATTTTTACACAATCTCCTTGATGGTGACAACAAAGGGACTAGATCTTGAACTTCCTCGAGTTTTGACAACAAATATAATAATCAATTTCTCAAGGAATAGAGTTGAAGGTCATATTCCAAGCATTATTGGATAACTCATTGGGTTTCGTGCATTGAACTTAACTTATAATGTCTTGAAGGGTCACATACCAACATTGCTGCATAATTTATCTGTACTTAAGTCGTTGGATCTCTCATCAAACAAAATCAGTGGAGAAATTCCACAACAGCTTGCATCACTCACATCACTTGAAGTCTTAAATCTCTCTCATAATCATCTTGTTGGATGCATACCCAAAGGAAAACAATTTGATACATTTGAGAATAGTTCATACCAAGGGAAGGATGGACTGTGTGGATTTCCACTCTCCAATGATTGTGGTGGTAATGATGGGGTGCCGCAAGCAACAACTCCAATTGAACTAGAAGATGAAGAAGAAGAAGATATACCAATAATCAGTTGGCAGACGGTTCTCATGGGTTACGATTGTGGACTTGTTGTTGGATTGTTCGTGATATACATAATGCTATCAACTCAATATCCAACATAGTTTTCCAGGGCGTTTGTAGAACTAGAACACGAAATAATTACGAGAATTCAAAAGCGCAAGAAAAGATACTAGGTATTCAACTTCATATTCATCCTTTAGAATCTTACATTTTAGATATCCATAGAGTTTCTGTCTCCTCTATCCTTAAAGATTTAAACTTTAATTCTTCGTTTTTTGGAAATTGCAGTATTCAAGTCTATCACATTGTTGGGATGCAAATAAAAGCTTTTACTTTCATAGTTTGTGATGTTTCACGAAGTGTTTGTTAACCTGTAATTTAATACACAAGTTTTCTTCTGTTGCAACTCTAACAAATTTGATTTCACTTGTAGGTAAGAAATAAATTCAGCACTATCAATTGCAACCATGATACATTTTGTAGAAAATTGACAAATAACAACAGAAAATGCATTATGAAACCTAAACAGTTCCAAATTGTGGTGTACTTTGAAATAGAAAAAGTATTCATCGATAATATTGCTCAATATATAATAACTTGAATAACGAGACCACAATAGAGGCGGTGTAGCATTTGAAAAGTTGGAGAAACAACCTCGGCTACTAAGGTTCAAATCCTAGAAGAGGCGAAGCTGGTATCAAAGCTATATTGGATTTGATACAGCAGAACTGCTAAATTTTGTGAGCTCATCGACAATTTTGCAATAAAACTCTTACATTGCTTTCCTCAAGTAAGTAGTGTGATCCCACCTCTCTGTGCCTCAAGCAATAATGTGCTTGGGAGTTGAACATAACAACCAGAATAATTCGTTTGCGTCTCAAACAATTGCTCCGTGAAGTCGACAAGAACCCATCAGAGCCCCCAAGACAGTAGCATCAGCTTCAAAAGGCATCGTCTAGACGTCTATATGAAGTACACTTCCTGCAGTAGCCCATTATGTCCCATCTTAGCTACAAATCCGAATTCACGTGTCATTGCTTCAAACAATTGAAAACTGAAATCGACCAGCTTGGAACAAGCACAAGCTGATAGAACTGACACAAACACAATCTCATTTGGTTAATGCCCTAATCTTGGCATAAATCACAGCATTCCATGCACAAACCTGTTCTATGGCATCAAATGCAATCAAGGGAGATGATAATACAAGATACTTTCACTCTGTTATTAAACATAGGAAACTTAGGGAATCTATTATTCAACTGAAGGATAACCAGGGTATATATGGCAGAATTATCTTGATATAATTGCAAGCTTATTTGTTAAATACTATAAAGATTTGCTTGGACAAAAATTGACTGAGAGAGTTAATGCCTTTGCTAGTTTTCTCAAACAGGGACCTGTGCTTTCAGGGACGCATCATAGGGCATTAATAGCTCCTTATTCTGACAAGGATGTGAAGTCTGCTCTATTTCTGATTAATAATATTCAAAGCCCTGATGGCTATAGCACTGGCTGCGTGGACAATTGTTGGGAAAGATGTTATCGATGCTATTTTGCAATTTTTTCAAAATGGTAATCTGTTAAAACAATTAAATGCTACAAATAAGTTGCTGCTCAGTTTAGACCAATACCTTGCTGTAATGTCTTGTGTAAGACTATATGTAACATGATATGTGTTAGACTAAAGGAGGCTAATAGCCTCATTGTAGCAGAGAATCAAGCAGCATTTATACGTGTGAAATGCTTATATGTCTATACTGAAAGAAGATGTTGGAAAGAAAGAAGAAGAGAAAGCAGAGAAAAGGATTAATTGCCTTTCTTGTTTTGGTTTGGTTGTTAAGAGCTATGTTGCTCGGACTCTGAAGAGTCAGCAGATGAGTGGAGGTTTCATCACCGAACAGGCTCATTGACGATTTTGCAAATAATTTCTCGGATGATCACTTAACTAAGAGTAGTTTTTTTCAAAAAGTCACTTTTCTTAGTTTCATATCTTAAAAGTTACTCAACTACTAGTATTTCACCTGCAAAGTCACTCAACCAATTCCTACCTATTTTAACCATTTTGCTGACAAATGAAATTTAGCTAATTGAATGACGTAAGTTGCATTAAATATATACATTAAATAAACAGTTGGAACTACTATGACTCCAACCACCATCATTCACCAACCAAAATTTATTACAAGTACTTACAACTTTTGAAGCAGTTGGAACTACTTGCTCCCTTCATATCTTTTATATACTTTGGCGTGTAATTACTTTTACTTTCTCTATTATTTCAATCGCCTAATGTTCTATAACTTTCTAATAGAAAAGAGTTAGAGTCTATTTGGGTGGGTTTATAGCTTTTGACTTATAAAGTTGAGAGTTTCACTCACCAAGTTATTGAACTTTGTTTTATAACTTAAAAATCACTCAACTATCTAAGGAAGTTAGTCAACCAATCTAAATTATTTTTTAATTAAATTTTGATTGAAATGAATTTTTTATTTCAAGTTAAATTTCTACTAAATAATAAGATATCCATTTAACCATTTTTATTTTAATAATTTAATACACATAATTTGTTTTAAATATTTTCATAATCATGTTATTTTTCTAATATAAATGTTTTATTAGATTATGGATTTTAATACTCCAAAAAAGTTCTTTCGGTAGAATTTCACCCCTAGAATGGGAATGTGGATATGTAAATTTGACTGAAAGATAGTAGATGTGCTTCTTGGAATTGATTACTCCAAAGAAGAAGTAGTAGATTTTTCTTTGCTTAATTTGTGGTTCATTCATCCGCTACATCCATCGGTGGATGAAAATATTAATTAAATCATAGGTACGTATTGGAATAAAAGCACACCTTTGAATAAGCATTTAGGATCTATAACAATACGTTGACTAGCTAGAAGTGACTACGTAAGCTAGCAACTATGCAAAAATATGGATTTTTTTTCTTGAAATATTGTTGTGAAGGTATTTACACCAAGCTATTCACTTTTGACTTATTCTAACCAATCAAAACTTTTTGTGAATAATTGCCTTTAAGTGAAGGTCCACATACAAAATAAAAAATTTAAAGGACTTCTAACTTTCATTGAGCTTGATATTATTATCCTAACCAATAAAAAATGAACTTCTTTTACTTGACATTTGTTATCATGTATTTTTAATGAGGGGCATATTTTCCCTTTTAATTAGGTCTATATATAGCTCATCAAAATTATTGAATAGAAGAACAAAACAAAGAATTCGTGTCTTTCAACTTGTTCAATTAGTTTTTAAAATATTTTAGTGAAGAAATGGGTTACACAAACCTTGTATTTCTTATAATATATCCCTTTATTTGTCTATTTGCTTTCTCCTCATCTCATTTGTGCCCCAAAGATGAAGCTCTTGCTCTTCTACAGTTCAAGCACATGTTTACTATAAATGCTTCTGCCAACCAATATTGCCTTCCTTCTAATTTGAAAGCATTTTCCTGGAACAAGAGCACAAATTGATGCTCATAGGATGGAGTTCATTGTGCTGAGATGACGGGACAAGTGATTGAACTCGCCTCACTTGCAGTGGACTTCAAGGCAAGCTTCCTACCAACAGTAGCCTCTTTCAACTTTCCAATCTCAAAAGGCTTAATTTGTCTTACAATAATTTCTCTGGATTATTAATTTCACCTAAATTTGGTGAGTTCTCTAACTTGACGGATCTTGATTTATCGTTTTCAAGTTTTACAGGTGTAATCCCTATAAAAATCTCTCACCTTTCTAAATTACACGTTCTTCGTATCTAGAGTTCTTATGCATATGAGCTTAGTCTTGGGCCTCACTATTTTGAATTGCTCCTTAAGAACTTGACCCAATTAAGAGAACTCAACCTTAACTTTATGAATATCTCTTCCACCTTTCCTATGAATATCTCTTCTTATTTAACAACTCTACAATTTTCAAAGACACAGTTATATGGGATATTGCCCGAAAGAGTTTTTCACCTTTCCAACTTGGAATCTCTTTATCTAAGATATAATCCCCAACTCACTGTTTGGTTTCCCATAAACCAATGGAATAGCAGTGCATCACTCATGGTGTTATATCTCAGTCTTGTGAATGCTACTGGTGGGATACCTGAATCATTTAGTCATCTAACCTCATTGCGTTCAATGGAAATAGCTTTTTGTAATCTCTCAGGGTCCATTCCTAAACCTCTATGGAATCTAACCAACATAGAGGAATTGGACCTTGGTGATAACCATCTTGAAGGATCAATTTCTGATTTCTTTAAATTGGGAAAGCTCAGGTTGATATATCTTGGAAACAACAACTTTTATGCCAAGTTGTATTCTTATCCTTTAACAGAAGTTGGACGCAACTTAAAGACTTAGATTTTTCATCTAATTTCCTAACAGGTCCAATTCCTTCTAATGTAAGTGGTCTACAAAGCCTATAACTTCTCCACTTGTCATCAAACTACTTGAATGGGACAATACCGTCATGGATATTCTCCCTTCCTTCACTCGAGTTTTTAGTCTTGAATGAAAACTATTTAAGTGGAAAGATTCAAGAGTGCAAGACCTAGACATTGTCTGAAGTTGATTTTAAAATAAATCAATTGGAAGGTCCTATTCCAAAGTCACTCCTAAACCAGAGTGGGCTATATATTCTTCTCCTTTCACACAATAATTTCAGTGGACAGATTACTTCAACCATCTGCAATCTAAAAACCACACTGCTAGATTTGGGCAACAGTCAATTGGAGGGAACAATCCCACTATGTTTGGGTTAGATGAGTGAACTTCAGGTTTTGGATTTAAGCAATAATAGTTTTAGTGTGACAATTAATACAATTTTTAGTATAGGAAATCAACTTGAAGTCATTAATTTTGACGGAAATAAGTTAGAGGGGAAAGTACCACAATCTTTGATCAATTGCACATCATTGAAAATTCTTGATTTAGGTAAAAATGAGTTGAGTGACACATTTCCAAAATGGTTGGGAGCCCTACTTGATTTACAGATTTTAAACTTGAGATCAAATAAGTTGTATGGCCCTATAAAAGATTCAAGGACGACTGACAACTTGTTTGTTAAAAATCGAGTCATAGATCTCTCATCCAATGAATTTTGTGGAGATTTACCAGTGAACCTTTTTGAGAATTTTAAAGCATATATATATTCTTATTATTACACAATTTCCTTGATGGTGACAGCAAAGGGACTGGATCTTGAACTTCCTCGAGTTTTGACAACAAACATAATAATCGATCTCTCAAGTAATAGATTTGAAGGTCATATTCCAAGCATCACTGGAGAACTCATTGGAATTCGTGCATTGAACTTATCTCATAATAACTTGAAAGGTCATATACCAACATTGCTGCATCATTTATCTGTACTTGAATCGTTGGATCTTTCATCTAACAAAATCAGTGGAAAAATTCCACAACAACTTGCATCACTTACATTTCTTGCAGTCTTAAACCTCTCTCACAATCATCTTGTTTGATGCATCCCCAAAGGAAAAAAATTTGATGCTTTTGAGAATAATTCATACCAAGGAAATAATGGGTTACGTGGATTGCCACTCTCGAAAAATTATGGCGGTGATGATAAGGTACCACAAGCAACAACTCCAACTGAGCTAGAAGATGTAAAAGAAGATATACCAATGATCAGTTGGCAGGCGGTTCTCATGAGTTACGATTGTGGACTAGTTATTGGACTGTCCATGATACACATAATGTTATCAACTCAATATCCAGCATGGTTTTCAAGGATGTTTGGGAAAATGGAATACAAAATTATTAGACAAATGCAAAAGCACAAGAAATGATATTAGTGTGTAATCTCCAGGTATTCAACTTAATCTCCATCCTTAGAAGATTATATTTCATATATCCATAGAGTTTCTACCTCCTTCATCCTTAAAGTTTTTAATTTTAATTCTTCATTTTTTGGACATTGTAGGATTCAAGTCTACTGCATTGCTGGGATGCAAATAAAAGCTTTTACTTTCATAGTTTGAGATATTTCATGAAGTGTTTGTTAACCTTTAAATAAAGAGACGAGTTTTCTTCTGTTGCGATTCAAAAAAATTTGATTTCACTTATCTTTAGAAATAAATTCAGTATAACTAAACATAATACAATTTGCTAGAAAACTGATAAATATCATAGAAAACATATTAAAAAGCCTTAAATAGTTCCAAATTCTCGTGTAATTTGAAATAGGAGAAGTATTCATCGATATTGATCAATATATAGGAACTTGAGTAACGACAACCATAATATATAATAATTATCATATAGCAGTTGAAAAGTTGGAGAAACAACCTCAGATTTTACACTTTATCCTAGAAGAGGTGAAACCAGTTATATGGGATTTGACACTTTATTTAGGAAGAAATCCAGCAGAACTGCTTAATTTGATGAGTCCTGATTTCACCACAACACAGGCTCATCATCAACAATTTTACAAATAAAAGCTTCTTCAGTTATCAACTCTACTAAATAAAACTGTGTATTCTTTATGTTACGCTTCCTGCAGTAGATTAACCATCTTAGCTGCAAAAGTCCGAATTCACATGGCATTGCTTCTATCAATTAGAACCCGAAATCGACAAGCTTGGCACACACAAGCTGCTACAACTACCACGAAGGCAATCTCATTTGGTTGCAGTCCTTTTACTCTCATGTTGACATACATCGTTAATTATGGGGAAGAAATCATAGCATTCCATGTGTAAACCTGCTTGTTAACCATCACATCAAATAAAGACATCAGTTTCTTCTGTTGCGATTCAACCGAACTTTATTTCACTTATCCCAAGTATACTTAATACGTATCTTGTTTCTCTTATCAACTTCTAATGTGAGACTTTGTTCATACACCAAACCAACATAATATCAAGGTATTCCATCGCGGTTATAATATGCACATTTATCTGCAAAACAACTTTTTACTTCATAACTTCCGAAATTATGGAAATGTCAAACATTTGGTCTGATGTAATAAGAGTTGATTGATGTCAAGTCTTTTACACATTTCAAGTATACAACTTAAATTGCTATCTGCACACACCTATGACGACTTAAAATTGTGGATGTCATGAACATGCTCAGGGAAGAATACATTGAGTATGATTAACAAAGATACACCTGATCTAGTGCCAATGTGGAACAAAAGAGCACTATAATATAAAAACGACTTGGCCATTAAGAGTGTAATAACCAAATGATAATGCCTTTGGCTTGATCATCAACACCTTCGTCTTCATCCACACCTCTGGAAGACAGATTCACTCCTTATGTGTAAATCAGAGATGATGTTGAATATATCTGCTTTGACAAATGTCTGGCTAGTGTTATTGAATATATGATGTTGCCTCCTGGTTAGTCATAAGCTAATTAAGGAGGCAACATCAAGTGTGTTAATTAGCCAGAGAAGTAATTCTGAGATACACAATGCATACGGCCAGGGTGCTGCACTCTTTGCTTCTTATGTCTTATTTTATTGTACGAGATAATCCAAGAGAGACAAGTTTGGGAACATACTACTTTAATAGCATTTCAGAAAAACATACTACTTATGTTTTGTTACTAAGGTATGTGAATGCATTCCATAGATTTAATTATCGAACTTATTCTTATTCAGTTCAATGTTTTTAGGCTAATTCAGTCCTATAATTTCAGTTGATGTTCGTGTTGATGTACAGATATTTGACAGTAAAACAAGAGCACGCTAGAAATATAAAGAATTTTTAAAAATTAACAAATCCCATTCTAGATTATCAGAATTTCCTTTTAGCATTTTTGACTTCGAAGTTAAAGGTCTATGCAGCAAAAAACACTTTTATCCGCACCAATCAATATTGTTGTGGAATTTTGACAAAAAATATTTTTTTCTCAAGGTTTATACCTCAATTATGACTCTTATTTTGACTCATTAAACTTTTTGAAATTCTAGAGGTCTTTGCCGCAATTAATACTTTCATAGGCTTTTTTTTTTCCTCTAAGAATTTAAATTGATAAACTAACTATTTCTTACTTGACTACTGTTAGATTAAATAATCTTCACATACATTGAGATGGTTATAGATTTTTTTTTCAAAGCCTATACACCAATTATTACTCTTAGACTTTTTTTCTCCTCTAAAAAAAATGTTATCCAGTACACAAAGCATCATACATTAGCAGGATCCAAAAATCTCAAACATGTGATCTAAGGTCACACAGAGATACTTTACCATGTTGTTTCAAGACTTTCCTTCACTTTTCAGTCTTTAAGAATATGAATTGATTTAATAATTACTTCTCTGTTATTTCAATTGTTCAAAGTTAAAATTCAGACAAGTTCTATTATTTTCTAGAAAATATTATTGAGTGTTGACAACTTAAAATTTTATTAGAAATTAGTAGATGTGGTTCTTAGAAGTGATTACTCCAAAGAAGTAGTAGCGAATTTTTCTTTCTTAATTGTGGTTCATGCATCTGCTACATCCGTTGTTGGTTCAAAAAATCTATTGATAAAGATTAATAATTCATAGTTAGGTATTGACAAGAGCTCACAACTTTGAACATGCATTTATGGTCCACAACTCATATTTGACTGAGATTCACAGTATTTGTCTTTTTTGGAGATAAATGCATCAGTCCCACCAAAATTTGAAGTGATTTTCGACTAAATTTCTTTTTTTACATTTAAGTCAAAGTGTTTACATCACTCTTTTAGACTTCTCTTTTTCTTTTTTTTTTCCTCTCTGAAAAACTAAATTGATTAAATAATTATTTACTACTAGACTACTGTTAAATTAAAGTTAATCTCTACGATGCATTCTGATACATTACGTAGTATTGTATAATACTTTGGTAAGTAAGAGTAATGATGTGCAAAATTGAGAAATGACTACTTGCAGAGACTTGGAATTATGATTTTTTGTCCAGTAAGATGTCAAACAAAATGTACAAGTGATAGAACTTGTCGGTCATAGCTTTAGTTGAACTTTTCTTTGCAACGACTCCTGCATTGACTTGGGAATATGTAAATCCATTAGGCATCTCCAATCCAAAAAGTTAATTAAATGAAAGTGAAATTATTACAAAATATAATTAAATAAAGTCACCAAAAGTGAAATCCGAATCAATTTACAAGATGAATCGTAAAAATAGACCCACATCAGTTGCTAAAAAATCTAAACATATAAAATCTTAAAATAGTGTGACATTGTTTGCTTTTGGCAAAATGTGCACATTTTCCTCCTAAAAATTTCATGTCATTAACAGTACAACCTCGTTTTATACTTACCTTCCATTTCATATCAACTTCTAATGAGACAATTTGTTCATACACCAAACCAACATAACATTGGGGTACTATGTCTCGGTTATCTCCAACACAATACTCTGCAGAAAGTGAAACGACCCCAAAAAGTGCCCAAAAACGTGTCTCGAAATGCCCCAAATCTTAAATTCTATATATCTCAAAATCCGTGCGCATTATCAAAAATTCAACTTCATATTCTTGTTCAGGGGGTCAAAATTAGGGGGGAGAGGGTCTAACCGCGATTTTAGAATAATCGAATCACAATTTCAAAAATTTCAGTTTTCAGAGATGATTAGCGACAGGTCCGCATCGCGAACCTGTGTATTTTGTTGCCTGTGAATTCTATCTCGGTTCAAGGCTTTGGAGTCTTGGGCCTAAGTGTTCCCAATCGTGTTTTTACCTACACTTAGCCTTATGTCACCCTCATATCATCCTAAACATTCCCCAATACTCACTCAAAACACTTGGCCATATTTTCACTCCGAAATTCAAGTCCCAAACCCTCATCCCAAGCTTAGGTTCTCCTTCAAAGTTCTTCTTCAAGCTTCAAGTCTTCATCTCTAATCTTCACCAAGTTCATCTCTAAGCTAAGGTATGTGGGTTTCTTCCATGGGTTCCTTTCCCATGCTACCCAAGCCTCCTTTTACTCAAATTGCATAATTTAAAATTGATTTACAGATGGGTCTTGCTTATTTTGAAATTCACTGCACACTATGTTAAAGCTATGAGAAATTGTGACTGTTTTGCTATGTTTTGAACTATAAATCTTTGATCTATTGTAAGATTTGAGTAGGGGTTTTGATGTATATTACGTAAGGGTGTTGCAAGGTGTTGATTAATAGTTTTATAATAGATTTTCTTGCATGATTTCGTCTCTTTATTTCATAATTTTATATAAGCATTACACATCCTCTAAGTATTTGATAAAATGTTCGGATGTGGTTTGTTAAGGAGTCAAAGGTCCAAAGAATGAGATATGATATGAATGGCTATATGATGATGAAATGAGCTTATGTATATGATATACTCTATACAAAATATTGCATTAGATCATACCAATCCGAGGGGATAAGAGCCAGCATAATCATATTGGGGGTTTGTCCTCATCAACCATGTGAGGGATTTGTACTTCTCCACCATGTTGATAAGGTATAATTATCAGCAACCATGTGAGGGGTTTATACCACACAACCACCAAGGGTTTTGTACCTTGAATAGCTATCTTGGTCTCTTCTACACATATGATATTCTATATGAGCATGAGTTACTTAAGCATGTTTTACTGATGAATTGATCATACATGTCATATTGCTATATTATGCCTATTGCATATTATTATGCATTTAGATAATGATGTCTATCTTTGTTGCGTTGCATCCTACATATGTAGTACATTCAAATATACTAACACATACTCTATGCGTACTTGATATCACCATGTAGGAACCGGTGCCCAAGTTGATCCTCCTCCTCCATGTGGCTAGTTGGATACAACTCAAGCTAGTTGGTGAGTCCTCCACTTCGGGGGCCTTAGTCTATGTTTCTCCTATTCTGTATTGAAACATTCTTCTTTATTGTCTATCTTGAGTATGAGGATGAGCTTGGTTACTTTGTCTTGGCCCCCGCTCTTATCTATGTAGTGGATGTGTTATTGGACATGCTATGTATCTATGATATGAGCCTTGACTCTTTTTTCTCTTGATTATGATGTTAAGAAAGCTTTTCTCCCTTTAGTCTATTTCCCTAGTTTTCTAAACGTTGGCATATTACTTAAGTATTAAACTCTCTCTCCCTTAGTCACAATTCTCTTGTTTATGCTTATCTCTTATTGTCATATTTATTTGCTTCCGCGACCAAGGATGTGTAATGATATGCAAAGAGCCTTGTTTGGGGTTCCTTCGAGTTCTCTATTTACCGATCACGTCTATATCCTAGGTCTGGGTCATGACAGAAAGGGACCACAAAGGGACTAGATGTTCAACTTCCTTGATATTGACCACAAAGGGACTAGATATTGAACTTCCTCAAGTTTTGACTATAAAAATAATTATTGATCTCTCAAGCAATAGGTTTGAAGGTCAAATACCAAGCATTATTGGAGATCTCATTGGGCTTCATATGTTGAACTTATCAAATAATGTCTTGGAAGGTGATATAACAGCATCACTGCATAATTTATCTATCCTTGAGTCATTGGATCTCTCATCCAACAAAATCAGCGGAGAAATTTCACGACAACTTTGATCACTTACATTTTTTGTAGTCTTAAATCTTTCTCAGAATCATCTTGTTGGATGCATCCCTAGAGGAAAATAGTTTGATACATTTGAGATCAATTCATACCAAGGAAATGATGGGTTATATGGATCGCCACTCTCAAAATATTGTGGTGGTAACGATAAGGTACCACAAGCAACAACTCCAGCTGAGCTAGAAGATGAAGAAGAAGATGATATGCCAATGATCAACTGGAAGACGCTTCTTATGGGTTATGGTTGTGGACTTGTTATTGGACTGGTCGTAATATACATAATGCTGTCACCCAATATCACATGGTTTTCAAGGATGTTTGAGGAATTGGAACATAGAATTACAAGAAGAATGCAAAAGCGCAAGAAAAGAAATTAGTGTGTAACCTCCAGGTATTCAACTTAATCTCTATCCTTCAGAAGAATGCATATTATATATCCGTAGAGTTTCTATCTACTTCACCCTTAAAGATTTTAACTTTAATTCTCCGTTTTTCAGAAATTACAGGATTCAAGTCTACTACATTGCTAGAATGCAAATAAAAGCTTTTACTTTCATAGCTTGTGATGTTTCATGAAGTGTTTGTTAACCTTTAAATAAAGAGACAAGTTTTCTTTTGTTCCGACTCCAACAAATTTGATTTCAATTATCTGCAGAAATAAATTCAGCATAGCCTATTGCAAGGAAAAACCATAGAATTTCATATAATGCAAAAGGATCAAAATTGAAACATGATACAATTTGCTAGAAAACTGACAAATAACAATAGAAAACACATCACAAAACCTAAAACAGTTCCAAATTCTCGTGTACTTTGAAATAAAGAAAGTATTCATCTATATCGATTAGTACAAAATAACTTGAATAATGACGACCACAATAAAGGTGGTATAGTAGTTGAAAAGTTGGAGAAATAACCTCAGTTCAAATCCTAGAAGAGGCGAAACCAATATAACTATTATATGGATTTGACACTTCATCTAGTGAGAAATCTAGGAGAACCGATAAATGTTATTGACCTCATCGGACAATTTTGCAATAAAAGTCATAAGCTTTACTAAATAAATTGCGTATTCCAGGAATCTAACATTGACTTTCTCAAGGCAGTAGAATGATCCCAACTCTCTGCGCCAACATAAATGCTTGAGAATAGTTGTGCTCGAAACGATCCAAAAATGTGCTTAGAAAATGCCCATAATCATAATTTCTATATATCTCAAAATCTGTGCATGATATCAAAAATCCTATATCATATTCTCTATCAGGGAAAAATATTGAGTGAAAAATGGGTATAACCCGAATTCTAGAAGACTCGTCATAAAAAATAATTTTTGCTAATTTTCGTAAAATAATGTATGTCCGCGCCTAGGCCGTGACACACTTGTGGTGCGGATCAACGTTAATTCTCCTCTATGATGGGTCCACATCACAGACCAAATGCAGACCAGTTCAACTTTTTTCTCAGTTTTTCCTATGCATCCAAGGGCATTGGGGTCATTGCCTCATGCCCACTTATGCGTGAAAACACTAGTACTTAGCCATTTTTCAACTCTATATCACTCAAAACCTTCATAAAAACCTCTCCATGACTTAAACCAAATATCTCATTCAAATTTCAAGAATTTCAAGCTTAACTTTGGAACTTTAGGATTCTCTTCAAGCTCTAAGTTCTCTTCAATCTCATCACATAAAAACCCAAGTTTGAGGTATGTGGGTTTCATCCATTGAGTCCTTTCATTCATGGAGCCCAATCTTCCTTTTTATGAAAATTGCATGTATTCAAGTTGGTGTACCTATTGGTATCTCTTATTATGGATTATGATTATAAATTATGTTGAGATTTTATGAAATGTTGATTGATTATGCATGACTATCTATTGTAAGCTTATATCATGAATTGATTTTGTCTATTGAGACTATACATGTTTTGAGCTATGAAACTATTATCTATTATGACTTTTGATAATGGATTTCAAGGTACCCTACATGAGTGTTTTACTACATGTTGGTGGGTCGATTTGCATTAAGTTTACACATCCTATTTCACTCTTGAATTGCATGATTTTGAACAAGTATTCTGAACCCACCATGTGATTGATATAATGTCAAGTCAAGAACTCTTAAGTCATTAAGGATCTATTTCATGATCTACAAGTCAAGTGACTATATGATCATTAAGGACTTTCAAGTATGCATTTAATTAATGAAACTTGAAATGACCCCAAAAAGTACCCGAAAATATGCTTCGAAAGTGCTCAGAATCGTATTTTCCATATACCTCAAAATCCTTGCGTTATTTCAAAAATTTGACTTCATATTCGTGATCAGAGGGGTCAAATTAAGTTAAAAATGTGTCAAACTCAAATTTATAAGGAAATGATTAGCAATTTCAATTTTTAAAAAATTAAATTTCCAATGAGTTGTGCATGTCACTAGCGTAACATGCCACTGTGTAATTTTGGTGCCAGTTTTTCAAGTCCGGTCTAAGGCTTTGAGTCTAGTGCCTAAGCCTTTCCATACGTGAAAATACTCATACATAGTTTTATTTTACCCTCATATCATCCAAGACATTTCCACATACTCTCTCAAACACTTAAACTATATTTCATCTCCTAAATTCAAGTCTCAAAACCCTCTCCGAATCTTAAGGTATCTCAACCAAGCTTCAAGTCTCCATCTCCAACCTTCATCAAGCTATTCTCCAAAGCTAAGGTATGTGGATTTCTTTCATGGGTTCCTTTCATCCATGATGCCCAAGCTTCCTTTTACCTAACATTGCATGATTTAAAGTTGATTTACTTATGGGTCTTACTTATTATGAAACTAAATGCACACTACGTTGGGGTTAATGAAATTGTAATTGTTTAAGCATGTTTGGACTATAAATCTAATATCTATTTTAAGATTTGATGAAGGATTTTAATGTATATTACTTTAGGGTGTTACTAAGTATTGATTGATGGTTTTACATGAGATTTCCTTGCATGGTTTTATCCCTAAATTGCATGGTTTTATACTAGCACTACACACCCGTCAAGTGTTTAATAAAATGTTCGATTATGATTTTCTTGAGTAATTGAAGGCCTAATGCATATTTTACAAGTTGAATGACTATATGATGATGAAATGAGCAAATGTATATGATATTATCCTATATAGTGTTGGAACGTGACCATGCCTTACTTGGGGGTTACGCGTCGGTAATCATATCAAGGAGTTCGTACCTTGATAACCACATCAACGGGTTTGTATTCCAGTCACCACAGGTGGTAGGGTGCGACGATCCATGAACCTTATCAATGGGTTTTACCTTGATAACCACATCAGGGGGTTTCGTACTCCAATCACCATGGATGGTAGCCTGCGATATCCACCAATCAATTGATGTGGTTTGTACCTCAATCACCAAGGGTGGTAGGGTGCGACGATCTACCAATAGTTTAGTAGTCTTTTCTTACACATATAGTATGTTCTATGTAAGCATGTTTTACTTAAACATTGATCATACATGCCATATTGTTGCTATGTTGTCTATCGCCTATCTTAATGCATTTTGACTATGATGTCTATCTCTTGTTACATTGTATCCTACATACTTAGTACATTCAAATGTAGTAATGAATACTCTATGCCTACATGATATCACCATGTAGGAACCGGAGCCCTACTTGAGCATCCTCCTCCATTGTCTAGTATGATATCTCTTAAGCTTATTAGTGAGTCCTCTATTCCGAGAATGATGTTTATGACCTTATGATATATTCTAGTATTGTCTTTCTTTTATGTATGTATTGACTATTTGAGGGTGAGCCTAGTTGGTTGTCTTGGTCCACGCTCTTATCTATGTAGCAGAGGTGTTGTTGGACATGTTATGTGTCTATGTTATAATCTTTAACTCTCTTTTCAACTCTGATGTTGATGTTATGAAGTTATTCCTTAGCCTCGTTGTCCCTATTTACCACTTCATGTTGTATTGTTATTGCTTCTGCGACCAAGGATGTGTAATGATATGCTAAGAGGCTTGCTTGGAGTTCCTTCAGGTTTTCCATGTGCCATGTCATATCTAGGCCCTAGGCTTAGGTCGTGACAAACTTGGTACTAAAGCAATAGGTTGTTAGGTCCTCGGCGTCCAACACACCACGTCGATTGGAGTACTATTCATTTTTGTGAAGCATGCCACGAATATGAATAGGAGGCTATGTGGCATTCTAGAAAATGTTTCACTTCTTCATAATCTATGTCGTGGATAGAGTTAGTTCCCCTAGGGCTTATTACTAATCCCTAACCGTTACATTGAAGGATATGTCTCGAGCAACTCAAGACAGTGATGTAGTTAATATGGAGATTTACAATGCTCTATGAAAGGTGGCCAAAATGGTGGCAAAATTGGTGACTCACCTTGATCAATAAGCGAGTGTCGCCGAGACTTCACTTGGTAAGGGAGAGGTAGCACGTCCAAGAGGGTGCGTATTGAAGAAAAGTTCCAAAATCTCAAGGATAGAGGTGATAATATATGTCCAATATATGGTAAGTTTCATAGGGTCCCATGTTTCAGAGGCACCAATGCTTGTTTCAATTATGGCAAAGTGGGATATAAGAGGAAGGATTATCCTCATAGGCACACTAAAAGTAAAGGAGGTGATGGCGGGATGACTAATCCCAAGTGTCAAAAGTGTGGAAAGTACCATGGTGGCCCATGCTTAAGGAAGACCAATACTTGTTAGGGATGTAGAGAAGTAGGTCACAATCTAGTGGATTGTCCATATGCTCAAAGGAAGTATAAGGGTGGTCGACCTTTAGATCAAGGTGTTCATGTTGATAAAGGGGCTCAAGGAGGGAATGAGGTGCCCAATGTTTCTACCAGCATGTTAAAATTTCCTTTGACTTTAGTGTGCGTACATTGATGGGCCCGGGTGCCACTATCTCTTTCATTATTCTTTTGGTTATTAGTGGGTTTCATGTGTATCTCTAACTCTCTTTGGTTTTTATCTCATTAGTGAACCTATTGTTGTTTGAAGGTTCATAGGTGTTGTTTCGTGTTCTTATTGCATTAGGCCTTGCCTTGTGACTTGTTGGATTTATTGTTGTGGACTTTGATATTATTATTGGAGTGGAATAGTTATATGCATATTGTATCCCCATTGAATGTAGGGCTTATAGAGTTAAATTCCTATTCCCTATTAAATCCATCCTTGAGTGGGGGCTTGTAATGTGGTTGCAAAAGGGTAAGTCCTTTTCTTGTCTTAAGATACAATTGATCTCCAAGGGTTGCGTTTAACATCTTGTAAGAGTTAGGGGTGTTGAACCTAAGTTATTTCTATTGAGGTGATTCCGATTATTAATGAGTTAGTAAAATCCTTCCCGATACTTTGAACTTGTGGTAGTGCCCTTTTGGTTTGGCTTATGCCCCGTTTATATCTATGGGCCTCATGAATGGGGTCTTTAGTCCCTACCTTATTGTCTTTGTAGTGGTCTCTAGTGATGAAATATTGATTTATTTAGAGCTTGTGAACCATTTGTGGGTAGTATTGCAACTCTTGGGGTAAGAGAAGCTGTATGCTAGGTATGTAAAGTGTGAAATATGGTTAAAAGGGGTTACCTACCTAGGTCATGTGGTGTCGGGGGATGGTATTGAGGTTGATCCTAAGGAGAAGTATGTCATTAGAAACAAGCATACACCATTGACCCCGTTATACATTAGGAGCTTATTGGTCTTAGCGAGTTACTATAGGAGGATGGTGAATGAGTTCTTTTCCATTGCTTCTTCCATGACTAGGTTGACCCAAAAGAAAGCTAGTTCGTGTGATCAGGGAGTGTGAAAATAATTTCCAAGCTTTGAAGAATAAGCTTATCTCCGCTCCTATCTTGTTTTTACCGGTTGGGTTGGAAGGGTTTGTTGTGTATTGTGATGTCTCCTGGATTGGTTTGGGTTGTGTGTTGATGCATGATGGTTAGGTGGAAGTCTATACTTTTAGATAATTTGAGATGTGTGAGAAGGATTATCCTATCTATGACCTTGAGTTGGCCGCGGTGGTTTTGCTTCAAAAAGTTGGTGTCATTGGTTGTATGGGTGCATGTTGATATGTTTACTGTTCACTAGAGCCTCCAATATGTGTTCAACTAAAGGGATCTTAGCTTGAGACAAATAGGTGGTTAGAACTTTGTAAGGATTGTGATAGGGTGTGTGTTATCATCCCAGTAAGGTAAATATTATGGCAGATGCTTGAGTAGGGTGTGTATAGGTAGCCTAGCTCATGTTGATAGTGGTGATAAGACGATGGCTAGGGATGTGCATCAGTTGGCTAGATTGGGGGTTAGGTTGATAATGATAATTTTGTTATTGTTGATAGTTCTATGTCTTCCTTAGTTGAGGAAGGGATAGAAAAGCAAGATCTTGATCGCTCCTTGTTAGAATTGAAGGCCTTGGCAAAGGAGGGCAAGGTGGAGTTTTTCTCCTAAGGGAGAGATGGTGCCTTAAGTACCAAGGTAGGTTATGTGTGCCTTGTGTTGATGGTTTGAGAGAGAAAATCCTTCATGAGGCCATAATTCTTCTCATTCTATTTACCCTGGTTCTACCAAGATGTATAGGGATTTAAGAGATGAGTATTCATGGAGAGACATGAAAAGAGACATTGCCAAATTCATTTTGGGTTATCATGTTGTCAACAAGTCAAAGCTGAACATCAAAGGCCGGGTGGACTAACCCAAGACATAGAGATTCCTACTTGGAACTGGGAGGAGATTAATATGAATTTTGTGGTTGGGTTACCCAAAACTAGAAATGGGTTTGATTCTACTTGGGTTGTGGTTGATAGGATGACGAAATTGGCTCACTTTTTACTGGTTAAAACCACATATAGGGATGAAGATTATGCTAGGATTACATTCATGACTTGGTAAGGTTGTGTGGGGTTCCTTTGTCCATCATATTGGATCGTGGTGCTCAATTTATTTCACACTTTTGGAGGTCCTTTCACAGGGGTCTTGGTACAAGAGTTAAAATTAGTACAATCTTTCACCCTCAAATGGATGGCTAAGCCAAATGAACTATCCAAACACTTGAGGATATGCTTAGGGCTGGTATTTTAGAGTTCATGGGTAGTTGGGATGATCATCTTCCATTGATTGAGTTTGCCTGCAACAATAGCTATCATTCTAGCATCGGTATGACTCCTTTTGAGGCTCTCTATGGTAGGGGTTGTAGATCACCAGTTGGGTGGTTTGAGATTGGTAAGGTGGTTTTGTTAGGACTAGATCTAGTTTTGGAGGCTCTTGAGAAGTTAGGATGATTAGAGAAGGGTTGAAGATGACCTAAGGTCGTCAAAAGTCATATGACCATGAGTGGAGAACGGATCCTGAATTCAAAATTAGTGATTGGGCCTATTTGAGGGTTTCACTCATAAAAGGTGTGGTTTTCCCCAGTGCAAAGGGAATTGAGTTCATGGTTTGTGAGCCTTCATAGGGTATTAAGGAATATTAGTAAGGTTGCTTATGAAAGGGGAAGTGCCTTTGGATAAGGTTATGGTTTGTCCAGTTTTGTATGTTTCTAGGATTGAGGAGGTATGTTGGTGATTCAAGTGTTATAAGACTTTTTGAGGTTATGGACGTTGTGGGGCATGAGTTGACCTATGAAGAGGTTTGGTGGAGAAGTTGGATGGATATGAGTAAAGGTTGATTTGTGAAGGTATAGTGATTGTCAAGGCCCATTGGGAGAATCGTCAAGTCGATAGTATCTCTCGGAGAGCTGGAGTGGGCATGGAGGAGCAATATTCATACCTCTTTCATTCTATTCAAGCTTATGATAACATGTCAAGTCCTTTTATGATTCTAAATAGTATGTTTCGGCCCTTATGTCATTGCATACATTAATGATTAAATTGACGAGTGCATAATGAATTTACATGTATAATGAGATTTTGAAATGATGTTTAAGTGCACTATTGCATCTTTATGTGGGCTGAAATTATCATGTTTACGTCTTTCATGAAATGACCCCAAAGAGTGCCCAAAAATTGTCTTGGAAGTGCCTAGAATTGTAATTTCCATATATTTCAAAATCCTTGCGTTATTTAAAAAATTTGACTTTATATTCGTGATCAAGGGGTCAAATTGAGTGGGGAATGGGTCTAACCCTGATTTAAGAGCAAATGATTAGCAATTTCAATTTCCAAAAAATTGAATTTCCAGTAAGTGGTACGCGTCATTAGCGCGACGCGCCACTGTGCTATTTTTGGTGTCAATTTTTCAAGTCCGGTCCAAGGCTTTGAGTCTTGGGCCTAAGTGTTCCCATACGTGAAAATACCTATACTTAGTCTTATTTCAACCTCATATCATCCAAGACATTCCCACATACTTTCTTAAACACTTAAACAATATTTCATCTCCTAAATTCAAGTCTCAAAACCCTCTATGGATCTTAAGGAATTCAACCAAGCTTCAAGTCTCCATCTCCAACCTTCATCAAGCTATTCTCCAAAGCTAAGGTATGTGGATTTCTTTTATGGGTTCCTTTCACCCATGATGCCCAAGCTTCCTTTTACCTAAAATTGAATGATTTAAAGTTGATTTACTCATAGGTCTTACTTATTATGAAATTCACTGCACATTATGTTAAAGTTTATGAAATTCTGATTGTTTTAACATGTTTTGGGCTATGAATTTAAGATCTATTATAAGATTTCATGGTTTTGATATATATTGCTTTGAGGGTGTTACTAAGTATTGATTGATGGTTTTACATGGGATTTCCTTGCATGATTTCATCCCTAAATTGCATGATTTTACACTAGCACTACACACCTACCAAGTATTTGATAAAATGTCCGCTTATGATTTTCTTGAGTATTTCAAGGCCCAATGCATATTTTGTCAGTTGAACGACCATATGAATAAATATATGTATATGATATTATCCTATATAGTGTTGGAATGTGACCATGCCCTACTCAGCAATTGTGTGTCGGGTAGCTTGTCAAGGAGTTCATACCTTGATAACCACATATATGCGCTTGTACTCCGGTTACCACGGGTGCAAGGGTGCGACGATCCATCAACCTTGTCAAGGGGGTTTGTACCTTGATAACCACATCAGGGATTTCTTACTCCGGTCACTACGGGTGGAAGGGTGCAACAATCCACTAACCAATTGATGGGGTTTGTACCTCAATCCCCAAGGGTGGTAGCGTGCGACGATCCACCAATCGTTTAGTGGTCATTTCTTACACATATAATATGTTCTATATAGCTATTGCCTATCTCTATGCATTTTGCCTATGATGCCTATATCTTGTTGATTGCATCCTGCATACTTAGTACATTCAAATGTACTAACGCATATTCTATGCCTATATGATGTCAGCATGTAAGAACCAGAGCCCCACTTGAGCATCCTCCTCCACATGGCTAGTACGATATCACTTAATTTTTTTGGTGAGTCATCCATTCTGAGGATGATGCTTATGACCTTATGCTATATTCTACGACTATTTTTATTTTATGTATATATTGGCTATTTGAGAGTGAGCCCGATTGCTTGTCTTGGCCGCCGCTATTTTCTATGTAGTAGAAATATTGTTGGACATGTTATGTATCTATGTTATGAGCTTTGACTCTCTCTTTGACTCTTGATGTTGATGCTATGAAGTTGTCCCTTAGCCCCATTATCCCTATTTACCACTTCCTGATGTATTTTATTGCTACCATGATCAAGGATGTGCAATGATATGTTAAGAGGCTTGCTTAGGGTTCCTTTAGTTTTCTCTATGCGTCGTGTCACATCTAGGCCCTAGGTTTGAGCTGTAATATAAATGATCTATGACATTACAAGTTACAAGTTAAGCCCAATTTTCAAGATTTTTACCTCTTGTAAGCCATTCATGTTAAAGCAAGGGTTCTTGTATTATTATGATTACTCTCATGTTTCAAGTTTATGAGCTACTAAAGTCATGTTCTCAGAAGCTATTCATGCTATGATTAATGTATGATTATTTCAAGTATTTCATGGGATTAGACTTAGTACCGATTGATTGGATGTCAGTGTGGACTATCTTCATGGGTCCATACTCCTTTCCTCAAACTATGTACTAACTTAAGATCATGATTACTACCCTTGCTATACTAGTGGATTCATTTAGTACACTTTATCATGAAATCCTTTTCAAAATGGTATGGGCTGTTGAAAGGAGGGTTACTTACGAAATGGGATAGGATCCTATAAGGTGAAGTATGATTTACCTTAGCAAGTAGATCACCTCTTTACCGATGAGGGGTAATCATCGGGATTCCAAGTTGTAGCTTGCTTGGTCTTTCTTTTGTCAATTAGGGTCTCTTCCCACACATGTATTATGTTCTATACAAGTTGAATAATTACAAGCATGTTTTACTTCAAGCATTGATCATGCATGCCATATTGAGATTACACTTATCTTTGCTAATTATTATGCATTTTGACTATATTAGCTTATGTCTTATTGTATTGCATCCTACATACTTAGTACATTCAAACATACTAATGCATACTCTATGCCTACATGATATTATCGTGTAGGGATTGGAGTACCTTTTGATCCTCCTCCTCCACGTGGCTAGTACGATCCTTCAGAGATAAGCTTTGGTGAGTCCTCAAGTCCAAGGACACTATCTATGTTACTCTTTCTATGTTGAGACTTATTTATGTTGAACACTTGTTACTATGAAGATGAGCCCGGAAAGTGTCTTAGTCGTTACTCCATTCCATGTTGGAGGTGTTGTTGGAATATTATGATGTACTTATACTATGAGCCTTGACTCTTCAAGCTTTTATGATTATCAAAGACTTCCCTTAGTCCCGCTTCCCTTGTTTTATATCTGTCGTTGTTGTTTATTTTGTTTCCTTGACCAAGGATGCGTGATTGAAATTCTAAGAGGCTTTTTGGGGTCCCTTCAAGTTCCCCATTTGCTGTGCTATGTCTAGACCCTAGGCTTGGGTCATGACAAACTTGGTATCAGAGCACTAGGTTGTAATGATCCTCAGAATCCAACAAACTACATTAATTAGAGTCTTATTCATGGTTGCGAAGCGCGCCACAACTATAACTGAGGGCTATAAGGCATTTTAGGAAATGTTTCACTTCTTTATGGTCTATATCATTCTTTAGATATAAGTGTAAGGGTTTCCCCCTTACGAATGCTCTTTCCTCTTCTAGATCATACCAATTCTAAGAAGGAGACTAAGGAGAGCTCATGTACACAAGGAGCAACCGACCCCTCCCTTTCTCAAGCTCCTCAAGGAGGAGGGGTAGCCTAAGATGAGTTCCGAGATACTATTACAATGTTGGCACATGCTTTGACCAACAAAATTAACCAAGGGGCCCAAGCCCCTCATTCTCCTACTCCAGCTTCTAGGGTGAGGGATTTCACAAGAATAAACCTACTAGAGTTCCATTGATCCAAGACGGATGAGGATCCCCAAGAGTTCATAGATGAGGTGTACACGGTGCTATCCATCATGGAGGCCAATTCAGAGGAAAAGACGGAGTTGGTGGCCTACCAACTCAAAGGGGTGGCTCAAATTTGGTTTACAGAATGGAAGTTAGAGAAGGAGAACAATAATGCTATCCCTTGGGAAGAGTTCAAAGCCATATTCCTCAACCCATTCTTTTCTATCGAGCTACAGGAGGCTAAGATGATGGAATTTATGAACCTTAAGCAAGGTTCCATGAGTGTGAGGGAGTATGCCCTCAAGTCCAACCAACTCTCCAATTATGCTTCATAATTGTTTACCATCCTAGATCAAGGATGAACAAATTTGAGTTAGGAGTATCCAACTTGGTTAATGAGGAGTACCGTACCGCTATACTAGTAGATGATATGAATTTGTTCTGCCTCATAACATATGCCGAATAACTAGAGGGGGAAAAGCTTAGGAAAAAAGAAGTGGTGAGTCTAAGAGGGCTCATTTTGAAGGTAGTTTCCAAGGTTCTAAGGGTGTCCAGTTTCCATAGCACCACAAGTTCCAAGAACAAGGGTCTTCCAATGCTTCTACTTGGAGGATAGCCAATGATAGAGTCACCAACCCAAAATTCCAAGGTGGTAATTGAGGATTGGCAAAACCTTGATGCCCAAGCTGTGGAAAGAATCATAGTGGTCTATGTTTGAGGAATTGTAATGCTTGCTTTGGTTGTGGTGAGATGGATCACAAGGTTATCGATTGTGCTCATGAGCAAGACAAAGATAGAGATGGCCGTCCACAAGGCTAGGGTGTAAATGCGGCTCAAAAGGGAAGAGTAGGCTAGTAAGGGGGTGCACCAAGGCAAAATAGATTCTATGCTCTTCAAGGGAGACAAGGGTTGAATGAGGTGCCCAATGTCGTCACTAGTATGTTAAAGGTTTTTCATTTTGATGTGTATTCATTGATAGACCCGGTTGCCACTCTTTCTTTTATCAATCCTTTCGTTGCCAATAAGCTTCATGTTAGTCCCAAATTATTGTCTGAACCTTATAAAGTTTTTACCCCCATTGGTGAGTCCATTGTTTGTAAAAGTGTCTATAGAAATTATCTCGTGTTCATATTGAATAAAGTCTTGCCTTATGATTTTGTTGAATTAGATATGGTGGATTTTGATATCATTCTTGGGATAGATTGTTTGTATGCGTATTATGCTTCTGTTGAATGTAGAACCCGTAGGGTTAAATTCCAATTCTCTAATGAGCCCATCCTTGAGTGGGAAACTTGTGATGTGGTGGTCAATATTAGATTCACTTCTTGATTTAAAGCCCAAAAGTTAATTTCTAAGGGTTGTCTTTATCATCCTGTGAGGGTTAGGGATGTTTGGTCCAAAGTCCTTCGTATTGAGTTAGTTCCGGTGGTTAATGAGTTCCCTGATATCTTTCCCAATGAGCTTCTCGATTTTCCTCCTGAAAGGGTAATATACTTTGGTATATACCTTCTTTCGGATACTCAACCCGTTCCCATTTGCACTTACCGTATGGCCCTGATGGAGTTGAAAGAGAAATTGAGGGATTTGAAAGGGGTTTCTTAAGGCCTACTAAGTCTCCTTGGGGTGCACTGCTGTTATTTGTGAAGAAAATAGATGATTCTCTTAGAATATGCATTGATTACTGGCAACTTAATAGAGTCACCATAAAGAACAAGTACCCTCTACCAAGGATTGATGAGCTTTTAGACCAATTTCAAGGGGCTAGTGACTTTTCTAAGATTGATCTTCAATCCAGGTATCACCAAGTGAAAGTGAGAGAGTGTGATATTCCAATATGACTTTCTAGACTAGGTATGAGAACTTTGAGTTTGTGGTTATGTCTTTTGGGTTGACTAATGCACTGGCTATATTTATGGATCTTATGAATAAGGTCTTTAAACCTTACCTTGACTTTTTTATGGTGATTTTATTGATGATATCTTAATTTATTCCCGTAGAAAGTAGGAACATGTGAATCACTTGAGGGTGGTGCTGCAAATCTTGAGGGTAAAGAGGTCGTATGTTGAATATGAAAAATGTGAGTTTTGGTTGAAAGAGGTTGCTTTTCTAGGACATGTGGTGTCGGGTGATAACATTAAGGTAGATCCTAAGAAGACAGAGGTGATTAAAAATTGGCCTAGACCTTTGACTCAATAGGATATTAGAAGTTTCTTAGGTTTGGCGGGTTACTAACAGAGGTTTGTAAATGGTTTCTCTTCTATTGCATCTCCTATGACTAAGTTTACCCAAACAAAAGGCAAATTTTGTGTGGACCGATGAACGAGAAAAGAGTTTCTAGACCTTGAAAGATAAGCTTGTCTCCGCTCCTATTTTGGCTCTACCAGAAGGGTTGGAAGGATTTTTGTGTATTGTGATGCCTCAAGAATTGGTTTAGGGTGTGTTTTGATGCAAAATGGTAATGTGATAGCATATGCCTCTTGGAAACTTAAGATGCATGAGAAGAATTATCCCATCTATGATCTTGAATTGGAAGGCACGATATTTGTTTTGCAAATTTAGCATCACTACTTGTATGGGTTTTATGTTGATGTGTTTACCTACAACAAGGGTCTCTAATATGTGTTCACCCAAAAAAATGTTAACTTGAGACAAAGAAGGTAGTTAGAGTTCTTTAATGATTATGATATGAGTGTGCATTATCACTTTGCCAAAGCTAATATTGTGGCTGATACTCTAAGTAAAGTGTCCATGGGTAGTCTAGATCATGTTGATGATGTTGGCAAGGAGGTGACTAAGGAGCTTCACCGGTTGGCTAGATTGAGGGTTAGGTTGGATGAAGTTGATAATGGTGGTGACTAGATTGGGGGTTAGGTTGGATGAAGTTGATAATGGTGGTGACTAGATTGGGGGTTAGGTTGGATGAAGTTGATAATGGTTGTGTAGTGATTGTTGATGGTTCTAAATCATCCTTGATTGAGGAGGTAAAGGCAAACAAGTTCTTGATCCCACCTTGCTAGAGTGAAGGACTTAGTGAGAGATGGTAAAGTAGAGGTTTTCTCCTAAGGGAGAGATAATTTCCTTAGATATCAAGGTAGACTCTCTGCCAAATATTGATGACTTGAATGAATTTATCTTGAAGGAGGCCCATAATTTATCCTATTCCATTCACCCAGGTTCTACAAAATGTATAGAGACTTGATGGAAGTGTATTGGTAGGGTGGTATGAAAAGAGATATTGCCAACTTCATATCAGGATGTCACAATTGCCAACAAGTAAAACCTGAACATCAAAAGTCAGGTGACCTAGCCCAAGATATAGAAGTTCCTACTTGGAAGTGGGAAGATATCAACATGGATTTTGTGGTTGGGTTGCCTAAGACTAGGAAACATTTTGACTCTATTTGAATTGTTGAGGATAGAATGACAAAGTCGGCTCACTTCCTACCAATCAAAACCACTTATGGTGCTGAAGATTATGCCAAGTTGTATATTCATGAGTTAGTTAGATTGCACAGGGTGCCCTGGTCTAGCATTTCGGACCGTGGTGCTCAATTACTTCTCACTTTTGGAGGTCCTTCCAAAGAGGTCTTGGTACCAAGGTTAAGCTTAGCATGGCTTTTCATCCTCAAACAGATAGTCAAGCTGAGAGGACTATCCAAAGTCTTGAGGATATGCTTAGAGCGTGTGATTTGGAGTTTAAGGATAGTTGGGATGAGCATCTTCCACTCGTTGAGTTTGCCTACAACAATAGCTACCACTCAAGCATTGGTATAGCTCACTTTGGAGCTTTATATGGTAGGCATTGTAGATCTCTAGTTGGGTGGTTTAAAGTGGGGGAGATGGTCTTGCAAGGTCTAGATTTGGTCTTGGAGGTCTTGTAGAAGGTGAGGTTTATAAGGGAGATATTGAAAATAGCCCAAAGTAGACAAAAGTCCTACTCCGATGGGAGGAGAAAAGATCTTGAGTTTAAGGATAATGATTGGGTTTACTTGAAAGTATCACCTATGCAGGGTGTGGTTTGATTTGGCAAACGGAGGAAATTGAGACAAAGATTTATGGGTCCTTACAAGATTTTTAGAAGAGTGGATAAGTGTCAATCCTACGGCGTAGAAGTGACACGATGTATGAGGAACCGAAAGAACCCCAAACAAGCCTCTTAACTTGTCATTTCACATCATTGGTCGCGGAAGCGTATAAAAGATATAAAGAGAAAGCATAGGGGAAAAGGATCTAAGGGAAAATCTTGCATAACATCATAATCAATAGGAAAGGAGTCGAAGCTCATATCATAGATACATCACATGTCTAACAAATACCTCTTATACATAGATAATGGCGGAGGCCAAGACAAAGCAACCAAGCTTACCCTCATAGTCAAAATAGAAAATAAGAAGAGTGTCTCAATACATAATAAGAGCAGTATAGACTAAGGTCCCCGAAGTGGACGACTCACCACAAGATTGAGTAGTACCAATCTAGCCACATGGAGAAGGATGATCAACTAGGGCACCAGTTCCTACATGGTGATATCATGTAGGCAAGAGTATGCGTTAGTACGTTTGAATGTACTAAGCATATAGGATGCTACGCAACAAGAGATAGGTACCGTAATCAAAATGCATATAATAGGCAATAGGCATAATATATCAATATGGTATGTGTGATCAATACATAAGGAAAACGTGGTTAAGTAACTCATGCTCATTTATGATATCATATGTGTAGAAAAGACAAAGCTAGATTTCCAAAGCACAAAACCCTTGGTTGGTTGATGATGGTTTCACCTCATCATCCCAGTGGTATCGTACAAACCCCTCATATGGTTGGTCGTAATTTCACCTTATCACCATGGTGGCAAAGTATAAACCCCTCACATGGTTGATGTGTACAAACCCCACCTCGGTTATTCGGGCTTTTGTTCCCGCGGATTGGGCATGGTCTAATACAACACTTTATATAAAGTATATCATATACATAAGCTCATTTCATCATCATAGTCAATCATATCATATCTCATGCTTTGGACCTTCAACTCCTTAAGAAACCACATCAAGACATTTTATTAAACCACATCAAGACATTTTATTAAACACTTAGAGGGTGTGTAATGGTAGTATACAACCATGAAATATAGAGATGAAATCATGTAAAAAATCCATTGTAAAACCATCAATCCACACCTTGCAACAACCTAAAGCAATATACATCGAAACCCCTCCTCAAATCTTACAATAGATCAATGATTTATAGATCAAAATATAGCAAAGTACACATAATTTCACATAGCTTTAATATAGTGTGCAGTGAATTTCATAATAAGCAAGACCCATTTGTTAATCAATTTTAAATCATGCAATTTGTATAAAAGGAGGCTTGGGTATCATGGGTGAAAGTAATCTATGAAAGAAACCCACATACCTTAGCTTGAAGATGAACTTGGTAAAGAGTGGTGATGGAGACTTGAAGCTTGAAGAAGAAACTTGAAGGAAAACCTTAGTTTCGGATGAGGGTTTGAGACTTGAATTTGGGAGTGAAAATATGGCTAAGTATTTGAGTGAGTTTTGGGGAATGTTTAGGATGATATGAGGGTGAAATATGGCTAAGTATTGATAAAAAAGCATTTGGGAACACTTAGGCTCTAGACTTAGAAGACTTGGACCAAACTAAATAAAACAATCACAAAATAAAGCAGAGGCGCGTCGCGAAAGTGTCGCGGATTGCTCTCTCAAAATCGCATTCTTGAAAAATTATAATTTCTAATCTTTCGCTCTTAAATCAAGGTTAGACCCTTCTCTCCCTAATTTTAACCCCCCAAAATAAGAATATGAAGTCAGATTTTCAATATCACACACAGATTTTGAGATATATAGTATTTAAAATTTTGGGCATTTCGAGGCATATTTTCGAGCACCTTTTAGGGACATTTCAATATCTCCCCCTTGGCAACTTTTGTCCCCGAATGCAAAAGAGACATAAAAGACAAAAGTGATTATAAACAAATCAGCCCCAACAAGAATGCAACATTACATTTAAAAATGATTTTCAAAATCTCAACATAAGTGTAAAATGATCATAAACTTGCCAACTTAAACATGAATGCATATGAATGACATAGGGGATGAAATACAAGACTTGAAATCACATAAGGGACTTAAAATTAGTACATTAGGCTTGAGTGGAATATAAAAGATAAGGATATCGCTTTTGGAATTTACCCTCAAAGCGGGCCCTCTTGGCCTCATGCCCCCTTCTCTTCCACAATTTCTCCTATACCATTTGCTTTGCATAGGTAATCAACCGATACAACTCCTTGTCACTAATTAGTATGGCGGATCGACATTCTTCACTTACCAAGTCGGAGACACCCATCACAAACTTATTCATCCTAGATCTAGGATCGACCACAAATGAGGAGTATATTTTAAAAGTTGATTAAACTTGAGGGAATACTCCCTCATATTCATAGAACCTTGTTTCAAGTTCATGAACTCTACCAATTTAGCTTCCCTAAGCTCAAGAGGGAAAAACCAATTAAGGAAGGCCAATTTGAGCTCCACCCAGAGCACCACACTACCATTTCCCTTCTCACCATTCCATTGATCATACCATATTTGGGCTATCCCCTTGAGTTGGTATGCCGCCAACTCTGACTTTTTATTTGGCCCAACACCCATGATATTCAAGATCTTGAAGACCTTATCAATGAACTTTTGTGGATCTTCATCCACCTTTGACACATAGAACATTGGAGGATTTATCCTTATGAAGTTTCTTACCCTAGCTCTTGGGGTAGTAGCATAAGGGGCTTGGGACCCTTGGTTGATGTGGTTGGCCACACCTTGGGCAAGCATAGTGAGAGCATCTCGGAGCTCACCATTGGTACGTTGCTCCTCGGGAGTTGGGCCCTTCTTCCTTGAGTATCTGGCATGATCTAGCATAGTAAAGAACAATTGTCAAAGGGGAAAAACCTACTACAACTCTATAGAACGAATAGAACATAAAGGGAAGCCTTTCCTAAAACATCTCATAGTCTCCTACTCATAGTCATAGCCCACTACACAACCATAAATAGGACTTTAATCGACGCGATTTGTTGGACTCTGAGGATCTATCAACCTAGTGCTCTGATACCACGTTTGTCAAGATCTAAGTATAGGACCTAGATATGACACGATGAATGAGGAATCCAAAGGAACCAAAATAAGCCTCTTAACTTGCCATTTCACATCATCGGTCACGGATGCATATAAAAGACATAAAGAGTAAAAATAGGGGAAAAGGGGGTAAGGGGAAAGCTTGCATAACATCATAATCAAGAGACAAGGACTTAAATCTCATATCATAGATACATCACATGTCCAACAAACACCAATAATACATAGATGAGAGCGGGCTCCAAGACAAAGCAACTAGGCTCACCCTCATAGCCAAAAGTAAAAATAAGAAGAGTGTCTCAATACATAATTAAAGAAACACAGACTAAGGTCTCAAAAGTGGAGGACTCACCACAAGCTTGAGTAGTACCGGTCTAGCCACATGGAGGAGGAGGATCAACTTTAGCACTAGTTCCTACATAGTGATATCATGTAGGCAAGAGTATGCGTTAGTACGGTTTAATGTACTAAGTATGTAGTGTGCAATGCAACACGAGATAGGCATCTTAATCAAAATGCATACAATAGGCAATAGGCATAATATATCAATCTGGCATATATGATCAATGCATAAGGAAAATATGCTTAAGTAACTCATGCTCATTTAGGATATCATATGTGTAGAAGAGACCAAGCTAGATTTCCAAAGTACAAATCCCTAGGTTGGTTGATGATAGTTGCACCCCATCATCCTGGTGGTGTGGTACAAATCCCTCACATGGTTGAGATAATTTCATCTTATCACCATGGCGGTGAAGTACAAACCACTCACATAGTTGATGTGTACAAATCCCCACCTCTATTTATGAGTACAAACCTCCACCTTGGTTATCCAGGCTCATGTCACCCCGAATCGGGCATGGTCTAATGCAATATTTTATATAGATTATATCATATACATAATATAATTTCATCATCATAGAGTCAATTATATCATATATCATGTTTTGGATCTTCAATTCCTCAAGAAACAATATCGGACATTATATCAAACATTTAGAAGGTGTGTAATGCTAGTATAAAACCATGAAATATAGAGATGAAATTATACAAGAAAATACATTGTACAACCATAAATCCACACCTTGTAACACCCTCAAGCAGCATACATAAAAATTCCTCATCAAATATTACAGTAGATCAAAGATTTAAAGCTCAAAATATAGCAAAACAGTCATAATTTTGCATAGCTTTAACATAGTGTGCAGTGAATTTCCTAATAAGCAAGACCAATTTTTAAATCAACTTTAAATCGTGCAATTTAAGTAAAAAGAGGATTGGGTATCATTGGTGAAAGGAAACCATGAAAGATATCCACATTCCTTAGCTTAGAGATGAACTTGGTGAACATTGGAGATGGAGACTTGAAGCTTAAGAAGAACCTTGAAGAAAACCTTATTTCCGGATGAGATTTTAGACTTGACTTTGGGGGAGAAAATATGGCTAAGTGTTTGAGTGAGTATTCGAGAATATTTAGTATGATATGAGGGTGGAATATGGCTAAGCATAGATAAAAAAATATTTAGAAACACTTAGACCCAAGACTTAGAACTCTTAGACCGAACTAAAAAAAATAGTCACAAAATAAAGCAGAGACGCGTCGTGGAAGCGATGCAGATTCCTCTCTAGAAATTGCATTCTTTAAAAATTATAATTGCTAATATTTCACTCTTAAATTGGGGTTAGACGCTTTCCTCACTAATTTTGACCCCCTGAACAAGAATATGAAGTCCTATTTTCAATATCGCGCACAATTTTAAGATATATGGAATTTAAAATTTCAGCCATTCCAAGGCATATTTTCGGGAACTTTTTGGTGTTGTTTTAGTAAGGTTGGATATGATTTAGAGTTGCCTATGGAGATGAATATGGTTCATTTGATATTCCATGTGTCCATGTTGAGAAAGTGTGTGGGTGACCCAAGTGCTATAGTGCCCTTGGATGTTATGGGTGTTGTAGAAGATAATTTTACCCATGAGTAGGTAATAGTGGAGATTTTGGATAGACAAGTGAAGATATTGAGAAACAAACATGTAGCTTCTGTCAACGTCCTTTGGAGGAATCAACAAGTTGAAAGTGCCACATAGGAAGCCGAGGCGGACATAAGAAAGCGATATCCATATATCTTCCACTTTACTTTAGCCGAAGGTACCAATTTCAATCCCCTATATGATTTCAAGTCCCAAGTTTCAGCCCCTATGTCATTTTGCATATATTCATGTTCATGAAAACAAGTTTATGGTGATTTTTAACACTCATGTTGGGACTTTTGTGAAAATAATGTTCAAATGTGTTTGTTCCATTCATGTCGGGCTAAAATCTTCATGATTACTTATCTTATGCACGTTTCATTGACATTCAAGGATAAATATTCCTAAGTGGGAGATGTTTAAATGCCCCAAAAATGTGCTTCGAAAATATCCATGATCGTAATTTGTATATATCTTAAAGTTCGTGCGTGATATCAAAAATTCAATTTCATATTCTCGATCAGGGGAAAAATTGAGTGGAGGATAGGTACAAATTGGATTTTAGAATAACCATAGTGAAAAATGATTTTTGCTAATTTTCGTAAAATCTTGTATGTTCGCCCAGGCTCCGATTCGCCTGGGGCGCGAACTAGTGTTAACTCTTCCTCCATGATGGGTCCACATCGCAGACTAGTTCAACTTTTTCCTTAGTTTTTCCTATGCACCCAAGGGTATTGGGGTCATAACCTCATGCCCACTTATGCGTGAAAACACTCATACTTAGCCATTTTTCAACTCTATATCACTCAAAGCCCTCACAAAAACCTCTCCAAGACTTAACCAAATATCTCATTCAAATTTCAAGGATTTCAAGCTTAACGTTAGAACTCTTGGATTCTCTTCAATCTCTAAGTTCTCTTCAAGTTCATCTCAAGAAAACCCAAGTTTGAGGTATGTGGGTTCATCCATTGGGTTCTTTCACCCATGGAACCCAATCTTTCTTTTTATGAAAATTGCATGTTTTCAAGTTGTATTACCTACGGGTATCTCTTTTTATGGATTATGATTATAAATTATGTTGGGATTTTATGAAATGTTGATTATTTATTCATGACTATCTATTTCAAACTTATATCATGAATTGATTTTGTCTATTGAGACTATGCACGTTTTGAGCTATGAAGCTATGATCTATTATGAGTTTTGATGATGAATTTGAAGGTACCCTACATGAGGGTTTTACTATATGTTGGTGGATTGATTTGCATTAAGTTTACTCCTCCTATTTCACTCTTGAATTGCACAATTTTGATTAAGTATCATGAACCCACCATGTGTTTGATAAAATATCAAGTCAAGAACTCTCAAGTCATTAATGATCTATTTCATGATTAAGTCAAGTGACTATATGATGATTAAGGGATTTCAAGTATGTATTAAATTTTTGAAAATTATCTATGACGTTACAAGTTAAAATTTAAGCCCAATTTTCAAGATTTTTACCTCTTGTGAGTCATTCATGCTAGGCTCATGTTTATGATTACTCTCATGTTTCAAGTTAGGCTCACCATTAGAGGTCAAGCATGTTTATGAGCTACTCAAGTCATGTCTTAAAAGATATTCATCTTATGATTAAAGTATGATTATTTCAAGTATACTGTGGGATTAGACTTAGCACCGATGTATTGGATGTTAGCGTGGACTATCTTTAAGGGTCCATACTCCTTTTCTCAAACTATGTGCCAACATAGGATCATTATTACTACCCTTGCTATACTAGTGGATCCATTTAATGCACTTTTTCATGAAATACTTTCTGAAATATGATGGGCTCTCGTGAGAAGGTTACTTCATACGAAATGGGACAGAATCCCATAAGGTGAAGTATGGTTTACCTTGGCAAGTAGACTACCTCTTTATCAATAAGTGGTAATCATCGGGATTCCAAGTTGTAGTCCGTTTGGTCTTACTTTTGTCAGTTATGGTCTCGTCCCAGGCATGTTTTATGTTCTATGTAAGTTGAATGATTTACAAGTATGTTTTACTTCAAATATTGATCATGCATCTCATATTGAGATTACACTTATCTATTGCTTACTACTATGCATTTCGACTATACTGGTTTATGTCTTGTTACATTGCATCTTACATACTTAGTACATTCAAACGTACTAACACATACTCTATGCCTACATGATATTACCATGTAGGGACCAGAGAACCTTTGATCCTCCTCCTCCATGTGGCTAGTACGATCCATCGGAGATAAGCTTTGGTGAGTCCTTAAGTCCAAGGACACTATCTATGTTACTCTTGCTATGTTAAGACTTCTTTATGTTGAACACTTGTTAGTATGAGGGTGAGCCCATAAAGTGCCTTGCCCCCGCTCCTTCCATGTTAGAGGTGTTGTTGGAATATTATGACGTACTTATACTATGAGCTTGACTCTTTATGCTTATGATTATCCAAGACTTCCCTTGGTCCTTCTTCCTTTGTTTTATATCTCCTGTTGTTGTTTATTTTGCTTCTGCGACAAAGGATGTGTGCTTAAAATTCTAAGAGGCTTGTTTAGGATCCCTTCGGGTTCCCCATTCATCATGTCACATCCAAGCCCTAGGCTAATTGGGTCATGATAGTGCCACTTCATTTCCCAACTTAATAGATCCATGAAGTCTATAGGCCCCCATCGGTCTTTATTTCCAAACTCAATTGTTCCATGAAGTCTACAAGCCCCCAAGACAGTTGCATCAGCTTCAAAAGGCATCTTCTATATGAAGTCGTACACTTCTTGCAGTATTCCATTATTTTCAGATCAACCACACAACCATTATGCTTTATCTTAGCTGCAAGTTGAAATTCATGTGACTCAAAATTGACAAGCTTTGAACATACACAAGCTGATAGAACTGCTACAAAGATAATATCATTTAGTTGCAGCTCCGTATGCCCTCATCTTGATATACGTTGTTAATGTTGATCAGCAAAACCTCTTGCTTTCGGCCTTTTTCAAACTGAGAGTTTTGATGAACTCCCATCAAATATACCTATAGATGCTCGTTTGAATTGAGTTAATGGTGTAATTAGCATTTGGGAACCATTATCAGTGCAACCTGCTACAATTTTAAGCCCCAGTATGAAAGAAGTAATATTACTTCCCAAAATAAATGATGATTATCTCTGTTACTACTTATATTTCGAGCTAGAAAACAAGAAGTACAGATTTCTTTACTCAACAAAACATGGTTGAGGAAAGTTCTTTCAAAGCATTCACCCTTGTTCTATGCAAGCCCGGGATTTGCATCAAATGAGTTGTTTATACGGTTTTTTTCTATGACGGACATGCTATAGCTGCAATTGAGGTTAAAACTAGAAATTCCAAACTTATTACAATAGGGAATATATCCACTTGCAGGTTTCAGAAAGAGGAAGAATTGGTCTAATTCCTTCTAATGTAAGTGGTCTGCAAAACCTACGAGAACTATACTTGTCGTCAAACCACCTGAATGGGACTATACCATCATGGGTATTCTCCATTCCTTCACTATGGTTGTTAAACTTGAGTGATAAACATTTCAGTGAAAAGATTCCTGAGTTCTACTTGTCCAAAACATTTTTTTTCCATTTCTCTAAAATAAAATCAGATGGAAGGTCCTATTGCAAAGTCATTCCTAAACCAGAGTGAGCTATATTATCTTCTCCTTTCATAATAATCTTAGTGGAGGGAACAATCCCATTTTGTTTGGGTGAGATGAGCCAACTTCGAATTTTGGATTTAAGCAACAATAGTCCTAATGGGACAATTAATACAACCTTTAGTATAGGAAACCAATTTATAGTCATTAAATTTGACGGGAATAAGCTTGAGGGGAAAGTCCTGTAATCTTTGATCAATTGCATATATTTGGAAGTTCTTAATTTAGGTAACAATGAGTTGAGTGACATATTTCCTAAATAGTTGGGAACCCTACCTTATTTGCAGATTTTGAAGTTGAGATCAAATAAGTTCTATGGCCCTATAAAGATTCAACTTGTTTGCTCAAAATTAAGTCATAGATCTCTCATCCAATAGATTTAGTGGAGATTTACTAGTGAGCCTTTTCGAGAATTTTGAAGCCGTGAAAATAATTGGCGAGAACAGTGGAACCCGAGAATATATGGAGAATATGAATTCTGATTATTACTCAAATTCCTTGATAGTGAAAATTTAGAAAGGGACTGGATGTTGAACTTCCTCGAGTTTTGACTATAGAAATAATTATTAGTCTCTCAAGCAATAGATTTGGAGGTCATATTCCAAGCACTATTGGATATCTCATTGGACTATGCACGTTGAAATTATCTCATAATATCTTGGAAGGTGAAAATACCAGTGTCACTGCATAATTTAACTATACTTGAGTCCGTGATATATATAATGTTGTTGTGGACTTGTTATTGGACTGTCCGTGATATACATAATGCTGTCAACTCAATATCCAGCATGGCTTTCTAGGATGTTTGAAGAAGTGGAACACAAAATTACAAAGAAAATGCAAAAGCACAGAAAAGAAATTAGTATGCATATTGAAACATTGCTTCGACGTTTTTTATGCTTCCAGAGGTGAGTTGGAATACCCAAACAGATTTGACTATGAGATATTATGCTCTTTGATTCTTCATTGATATGGGGAGACAAAAAGTCATTAGTCCGAAGACGTGGATTTGGTGGTGGACTCAATAATGACAATGAATTCAAATTTATCTTTGTGTCTTTCTGCTCTTCATCTATGATGAGTAGAGGTACATTTATGTTCGATCCCAGTGGAATTTCTGGCATGGCCATTGATGAGGCTTCAAAATCCAAATCAAAAGATTTAGTACTTCTTTTGAAACATTACTTCAAAATCAACAACATTAAAACTTCAGTTTGTGAGTTCAATTGGACCCGTACCAACATTGCTACATTCGCCCTTGAGCACGACTATATCAACCCCGAAATTGAGGGCTAGTGCATTTGGCGTGTTTTATTTTTTCCCTTTCCCCTCCTCTCTCATGATATGACTCTATCTTTTCATGTTTGAGTGATATTTCTCGTGACACACTCCACATGGAATTTTTCTTTTTAAGTTATACGTAATGTGAGACCCCCTTTTTCTTGTTTGAGTGATATATCTCGTGACATGCTCCACGTGGCATGTTTCCTTGTAGAAGTCCATATAATGTACGTGACCATTCTTTCAAAAGCATATTTTCATGTTGATTTGTTACTTTTACCTACCAAGGAAAAGCAATTACATTCTTTTCCTACTGTAATTCTTGACACTTGAGACTTTGGATCACCTACTTTGGACTGTTGAAAATTAAACCAAATTCATTAAAGAAGATCGAAAGACTTAAAAAAATTAAATAAGGGAGGAGTAACGTAGTCCAAGATACATATATCTAATCAAGAGTCTCTTTGTTTTATGACTATTCAAGTTTTATGTTTATCTCTTTGAAAGTGAAATTTTTTTTTAGTCTATAAATAGGTGCATCTTGTAATTGTTTTCAAAAAGTAAGAAAAGTAAATAAAGTGCTAAGTTCAAAATTCCTTTTCCTCTTCTTCTTGTGTGAGACAATTGTGTGAGTGTATTCCGCTGTGCACTTAATATTTGGCATCAGAGCCTATGGCGAGTGTAACCAATAATATGCTATTGCCCCGATTAACGAAGGTGAATTATGAGAATTGGAGCATCCAAATGAAAGCTCTTCTCGGTTCAATGGATTGTTGAGAAGTAGTTCAAGAAGGTTTCATAGAACCAAAAACTACCGCAGGATACTCGGCTGCTCAAACTAAGGCATTGAAAGAAACGTGATCAAAAGATAAGACAACTTTGTACATGTTATTCAGAGCTGTTAATGAGTCTGGCTTTGAGAAGATTGCCGGTGTGAAAACTTCAAAAGAAGCATGGGACATCTTGGAGATTGCGTACAAAGGAGCTGATAGAGTTAAACAAGTTCATCTCCAAACTCTTTGTGGTGAGTTGGAAGGCATGAAGATGAAGGAGTCCGAAGGAGCATCTGAATACATCATGTGTGTTCAAATCGTGATAAATCAATTAAATCAAGAAGGACAAAAGTTGTCCGATGCATGAGTTGTGGAAAAGATTCTGAGGTCGTTAACCGATAATTTTGAGAATGTTGTATGGGTAATAGAAGAATCAAAGGATCTAGCAACGCTCACTGTTGATGAGCTTGCTGGTTCCCTGGTGGCACATGAACACCATAAGAAGAGGAAGGAGTAGAAGACGCTGGAGCAAGCACTTCAAGCAAAGCTGACCATTCAAGATGAGAAGGACTAAAAGAGAGACCATGTGCAAAATCGAGCATCGACTTATGATCGAGGTCGAGGCCAAGCTCGATTTCAATGAAGAGGATGTGGACAAAGCAGAGGAAACTATCATTAAAATGATGATTAATCCCAAAATCAAAGAAGTGTTCGTGGTCGAGGAAGAAATTCGCCAAGTCTACGGTATGACAAATCTAAGGTTCAGTGTTATAATTGCCATAAACTTGGCCATTATGCTTCTGATTGTTGGCATAAAGAAAGCAAAGATGTTGAAGAGAATTCAAATTTGGTGAGTGATACCGACCAAACTCTTCTATTGGCCTTTAAAGAGGATGATGGAGAAAACAACGAATTATGGTAATTGGATACCGGTGCAAGTAATCACATGTGCGGGAGAAAAGAAATGTTCATTGAATTGGATGAGACTATCAAAGGCAAAGTCTCATTCAATGATAACTCCAAGATACTTGTTGAAGGCAAAGGTACAATTCTAATTCAGTTGAAAAATGGTACACATCAGTTTATGACTAATGTGTATTATATTCAAAAAATGACAAGTAATATTTTGAGTTTGGGACAACTTCTGGAGAAAGTATATTCTGTCCATATGGAGGATCTCAGTCTTGTACTAAGAAATCAAAATCGTAGAGTCATTGCAAATGTAAAGATGTCAAAGAATCAAATGTTTATGCTAAACATAAAGAATGAGTTGTCTTGATGTCTCAAGGCATGTGTCGATGATCCTTCATGGCTCTGGCATTTGAGGTTCGACCATCTTAACTTCGCCAGACTCAATTTGCTCTCGTAAGAAGATAGTTCATGGATTACTATATATCGATCACTTCAATCAATTATGCGAAGTATGTGTCTTTGGCAAGCATCCAAGAAGTAGTTTTCCCAAGGAAATAATATATCGAGCGAAGAAGCCACTAGAGTTGATTCATTCCGATGTGTGTGGACCATTCACACCCCAGTCATACGGTAATCGTCGATACTTTGTTACATTTATTGACGATTTTACTCGACATACTTGGGTGTATTTTTTGAAGGAAATATCAGAAGTGTTTGCGAAATTCAAGCAATTCAAATTACTTGTTGAAAAGGAGAGTGGTTTTTACATCATGGCATTGCAAAGTGATCATGATGGAGAATTCACATCTACTGAATTCAATAGATTCTGTGATAGTGATGGAATTCGAAGATTATTGACGGCATCATATTTGCCTCAACAAAATGGCATTACTGAATGAAAAAATAGAACCATTCTCGACATAGTTCGAAGCATGTTGAAAAGCAAAAACTTGCCCAAGGAGCTATGGGCTGAAGCTGTCGCATGTGCCATCTATCTTCAAAATTGATGCCCCACTTATGGACTTTATGATGTAACTCCTCATGATGCATGGACTGGAAGAAGACCAAGCGTTGCACACTTGAGAGTATTTTGGTCTGTTGCTTATTCTCATGTCCCGGATCAAAATTGTTCGAAGTTGGAAGACAAGAGCAAAAGGCTCATCTTTATCGGGTATGACACTTTATCGAAAGCTTATTGATTATTTGATCCTGACACTTTGAAAGTGCATATTAGTAGAGATGTGAAATTTGATGAAGATGACATGTGGAAGATGCTTCAAATGAAGAAGAAAATGTTCATGGTGATGTCGATCAAGTGGAGTCGACATCTTCTCTTCTAATTTTATCTCCAAGTTCATCTTCACATGAAGTCGATAAACCGCAATCTCCAAGAATGAGGAGATTGTCCAAAATTTATGAAGCTACCAAAGAGCTATATCTTGTGTGTCTCCTTGCAGATTGTGAACCATTTACATTTGAAGAAGCATCGAAAGTAGAGAAAAGCCATGAATGAAGAAATTGACGCTATTAAGAAGAATCAAACATGGGAGCTTTCTACTCTTCCAAAAGATAAGAAAGCTATTGGCGTCATGAATTATTTCCTTGGCATTGAAGTAAATCAAAGTGCAGAGGAAATTTTTATTTCCCAAAGAAGATATGCTAAAAGTATTCTTGAAAAATTTGGCATGAAAAATTGTGCATCGATCAATACTCCAATGGAGCTTGGAGTGAGATAATCAAAGTTCGATGATGGTAAGGATGTCGATCCAACTTACTATCTAAGCTTGATAGGGAGTTTGAGGTATTTAATGTGCATGAGATCGAACATCATGCATAGTGTCGGAGTTGTGAGTCGATAAATGGAGAAACGAAGTCGACTCATCTCAAAGCTGCAAAAAGAATATTTCACTACATCAAAGGTACTATTACTCATGGCTTGCATTATTATCAAACTGCAGATTTTCGACTTAAAGCTTATGCGGATAGTGATTATGGGGGAGATATCGATGATCGAAAAAACACTTTAGGCTTTGTGTTTTTCTTGTGTGACACAACTTTCACATGGTCATCAAAGAAGCAAGATAGTGTTACACTGTTGACATGTGAAGCTGAATATGTAGCTGCATCGTCATGTGTTTGTCATGCAATATGGCTTAGAAGATTGCTCAAAGATATTCATGTGGAGC
>JAOTQJ010000001.1:2657593-2677467 GCA_025642045.1 Solanum sejunctum | reverse complement strand
GAGTACCCGTGAGACAACACTTAGCCTCAAAATTGGTATTGGAACACTTGAGAAATTGTTAGCATCGACATCACTTTGACAACCAATTTCATAGACCGTGTGGTGTTACATGGACCGTGAAGTGGTTTGTCCAACTGTGCTTGGTGGACAAAATAGGAGCAGGAGGCTCCACGCTTGGCCAGATGGTTCGCAAGCATGCTACAACCCATGAAGATAGCCGTGGCACATACCTTAGCCATAAAACTCTCCCTCATGTCAACCTTGTCTCATTTGCACACTTCACGACCCTCCACACAGTCAATGGCAAGCCACACGACCCATGCTACTGGCCATGTCATATTCCTTAGGCCCAAAATTGCCTTTCCCTATCCCAGCTGATCCATATGGCCCGTCAAAGGTATGACTGCGCATCAAGTTATTCGTTTGACACAACTGCACAACAGGGTCTCACGAAAATGATCAAAACTACTTTATCCGACATGGGTATAAGGTGAAACCAAGTGTGTTACGAAGATAACTCAAAGGGTATTCATTTGGTTTGTCATGGGCCACCTAGTTCCTTTTGTGCTAAGATATATGCCCCTTTAAACTTGATCCTTCTATCGGTACTTGTGTCAAACTTAGCCAACAAAAATCCCTTCGAACTTGGCTTGATGTAGGGGACCCATGATGGCCTTAAATAATATAAATGAGAATGAACTGAAGTCTTGAAAGTGAACCTAGATTGAGCTTGGATGTTCCATAAGGTGTCACCTTGGTCCAAAACTTTTCAAAATCCAATCTCAAGCGTCACTAAAGATATACAAAAATCTGAGTCCTTACATCATCTCTCCCTTGGGAACATTCATCCTCGAATGTGGAAGAACAAGGCTTGAAAGGCTTGAATTAGAATATGGAACTACCAAAAACAAGGTACAATGCATAATTCACCATTTGAAAATTATCAAATCATTAAAACTCGTATCAAAACGTATTCAGATCATTTGAAAACATCATAAAATAAATTATTTTCATGCACATGTATGCATGCCATATCATAAGACTCAAGAGCGAAAGAATTAGGACCATTGAGAATAAAAACCTAATACCATGGGCTTGAGTAGACTAGAAAGGATAGAGGTATCGCTGTATCCTATTTGATTCCTCTTCCCACATAGCACTTTCAATATGTTGATCTCCATTGCGAAGCCTCCCTATTTGCCCATCCGAGACCTCAATTAGGACTTTCTCATAAGAAAAGTTATCATCAACCTCAATGCCTTCCAAAGTAACAATAGCACTAGTATCACCAACCAACTTCCTAAACTTATACATATAGAAAACCAAATGAGTAAAACTCAAATCCAAAGGCAAATCCAATCTATAGGCCACATTCGCACATCGCTCAATAATCTCATGAGGGCCTACATACCGAGAAACTTAACTTGCGCTCCTTTCCAAAATGCATCACACCCTTAATAAATGATACCTTCATATCCACCCAATCACCAATACCAGACTCATGATCCCTCTTTCCATCATCCAAGTAAAATCCTTGGATAGCTTCGAACCATCTTCAACTTTTCCCTAACTAATCTCACTCACTTCATAGCCTCCAACACTAAAGCAAGGCCCATAGAAGTCATCTCATCTAACACAAACCATCCCACCAAAGAACTACACCTTCTACCCACAAAGCCCCAAATGGAATCGTACCAATGCTAGCATAAATGCTATTATTAGAAGCAAACTCAATTAGCGATAGATGATTACCGCAATTAACCTTGAATTCTAACACACAATACCTTGTCACGTCTTCCAAAGTTTGAATTATCCTCAACATTGAAAGTAGTCTTAACTGATAAAAAATAAGCCGACTTAGTCCTCCAGTCAACAAATACACTAAAATGAACCAAATTACCTTCGGAGCAGAGGCAAACCTACCACAAAATCCATGTTCGCCTCTTACCACTTCCAAGTAGGAATTTAAATATCTTGAGTCAAACCACCAGGTTTTTGGTGTTCTATCTTCGCGCTTGGACAATTAGGGCAGTTTGACACAAACTTGGCTATATCCTTCTTCATATTATACGACCAATACTCTTCTCTTAAATTATAGTACCTCTTAGTAGATCTCGGGTGAATAGAATAATGAGAGTTATTGGCTTTACTCATGATCATACCCTCTTCGGATAACCCACACCAAGAACACATAATTGACCTTGATACAAAGCATACCATCTCTCTCTTAGTGGGAAACCTCCTCCTTATTACTTTGGCAACCAGCCTCTTCAATACAACCAATGATGAATCCCAGATCTTACTTAGCCTTATCATTGACAATCACTACAAGTTCGGCCCCATTCTTAACATAAATGCCACTATCATTAGAGTCGGTCAACTTAACACTCCAATCTATCGAAATGGTAAACACCTTTTTTTGCCAACTCTTTCTTCCATTCCTAAACAAGAGCCACACTTCCTATAGATAGCCTACTGAGAGTATCAACTATAACACTTGCCTTGTCTAGATGATATTATACACTTATATCATAGCCCTTCAGGTTTTCCAACCTTGCATTTTCCTAAAGTTAAGGTCCCTTTGAATGAACACCTATAGCAAACTTGTGTGATCGGTGTAGACATCATCATGCACTCTATACAAATAGGATCTCCAAATCTCAAAACAAATAGCAGCACCGCTAACCCAAGATCATGAGTCGGGTAATACACTCTTGCATCTTCAACTACCCTGACGCATAAGATATCAACTTACCATGTTTCGTAGGTACACAACCTAACCCAATATGAGAAGCATCACAACACACTACCGAACTATCTGGATTATCTGGTAATGTCAAAACAGGAGTCAATGTCAACTAACCTATCAAAGTCCTAAAATAGTTCTCACACTTATCTGACCATACCAACTTGACCTTATGTTGAGTAAACTAAGTCAATGAAGGTGAAATAGATGAGAAAACTTCAACATACCTTACATAATAATTAGCCAACCTAAGAAAACAATGAGTATACAAAGGAACAAGCTTGTCAACCAATGCACACCCTTCATCAACTCCCGTCTAACCTCATCTGTAAGATCAGCTATAATATTCTCCTTGCCTGGACTACATTGCAAGGCCAAAGTAAATTTCCCTATTTATTAGGGTGGGATGGAAATAGGAAATCTTAAGACATGTTCCATGGCACAACAAGGATCATCAAAAAGTGAAACATTTCCTAAAACGCCTTGTAGCCTCTTACCCATAGATGTGGCGTGCTTCATACCAATGAAGAAGACTCTGTTGGACGCGGCATGTTGGACTCAGAGGACCATTTAGAAATCTAGTGCTCTGATACAATCTCTATCATGACCTGGACCTAGGGTCTAGGAGTGACATAGTGAATGAAAATCCAAGAATCTCCAAATAAGCCTCAAAGTATCCAATTTCACATCATCAGTACGGAAGCACATTCAAAATTAAATACACAGTTCTAAGGATGGGTAAGTAGGACTCACACTATGGGGATATCCTAGGTAAAGGGATTAGCATGAATTCACATAACATATAACACATAATTACTAAGGAGTAGATAAGTATGACTCATACTATGGGGGCAAATTGGGACTTAGGATCTTCCACACTTCCATATCAAACATACATATATAGCATCGTTCCAATAATAAAACTATAATAGACATAACAAAAAGATAACCATGATCGTGAGGTTCAAATACAACACATAACGCATTGATCCGACTAGAGTCTATAAGATGTCCAATAATGCCTCTAGTCATAAGATAGGACAGGGGTCAAGACGCGTTCTTGGCTCACTATTAAGGCGTAGATAACATAAATAAAAACAACTTAAGGTAGAGGAATAATGGCTTGTCCTTGGAAGATAGGCCTCACCACAACCAATGTATTAAAATTCGAGCTAGCCATCGAATGGTGGATGAAAGTAATCTCTGGTCCTACATGGTGAGATCATGTAGGCAAAAATGTGTGTTAGTACATTTGAATGTACAAAGTATGCAGGGTGCAATGCATGAAACTTACTGAAACTTGCGTATCAATGTTGGATGATGAGGGCACATAATGTAGAAAGAGATTTACAGTAGTGAATGTAATATAACAAGATGCAATGAAATTCATGATGCATGAATGCAAATGTGCTCATATATAATAGGGACGTGACCTTAACTGATATGAGTAAGACCAAATGAGCTATTAATTGGAATCCTGATAAAATCCCCTCATTGGTAAAGAGGTGGTCTACTTGTTAAGGGTAGACCATACTTCACCTTACGGGACAACTCTCATTTCGCATGAAGTAACTTTTTTTACGGGACAACTCCTTTTTCATATAGGATTTTCACAAATCACAAATCAAAATCCAAGTATTTCTCTCCTTATGGGATAACTCCCATTTCAGAGGCATCTTTCCTTATGGGACAACTCCCATTTTGAAAAGGAAACCTGTGCTAGGCATATAGTTCAAGGAAATAGAGCAAGCCCTTCATCCATCGGTGCTAAATCATTGTCCCAGAAGTAGAAATATGGATACTTTCAAAGATAATATTCATTTCCAAGATCATTTCAATGCATACTTAATCTTCAAAGACAAACACCATTACTAGAAATTTATACTTAGACTTAAATACCAAAATCATAGCTTCATAGTCAATATACTCATGCATAAGAATAGTCCATTCATATAAAAATGGTGCAAGCACCCAAAACGCTCAAAGAGCCATATTCTATAGACATATATGTGATAACATTCTTGTCATATTCAAGATTTTATCAAAATCATATTCTACAACATAATTGGGCTTAACCCATAACATAATTTTCATAAATTCTAATGAACATGAATGCATATGCTATGTATGATATGAAGAAGGCATGGGTAATTAGGATTAGATCCAAAATCAATAATATTTTGTGAAATTAAAGTAAATACACCATTAAATCAATATCTAAATCCAACATAAGTTCACCCATGCATAAACAAGCTTTTAAGAAGGGACATGCCTACTTGGAATTTCATCAACCCAAAGTAAACCTTCATATAATAGTTTAAATCACATTAGAATCATCAAATAAACACTACCCATGCATCAACAGCATTTTAGGAATCATAACATTCAAAACCTCAAATTAATGTAAGCAAAATCCATATGACTCATCAAGCATGCCACGACCCATGAAGATGGTCGTGGCACAACACTAAGCCACAAAACTCTCCCTCATATCAACCTTGTCTCATTTGCACACTTCACGACCCTCCACACAATTGGTGGCAAGCGACACTTCCCATGCCACTGGCCATGTCACATTACTTAGGCACAAAATGGCCTTTTACAGTACCAACTAACCCAAATATCTCATCAAAGGCATAACCGTCCGTCAAGATGTTCGTTTGACACAACTACACAACAGGGTCTCACGAAAATGATCAAAACACCTTCATCCATCATCGTAATAAGGTGAAATCAAGTGTGTTGCAGATCTAACTGAAAGGACTTCCCATTACTTAGGTGAAAAATGGCCTTTTCTAGCTCCAAGACATTCAAATGGCCTATCCAAGTCACCACTATCCGTCAAACTATACGTGTGACATCAATGCACAAGAGGGTCTCATAAAAAGGGTCATAACTCCTTCATTCAAATTCAAAATGAGGTGAAACCAAGTATATTATAAATCAACTCAAATGGATTTTATTTGGAAAAGTAGTGGGCCACCCAATTCTTTTTATGCTAAGAGATTTGCCACTTTAAATTTGGCCCTTCTACCGATACTTGTGTCAAACTTAGCCGATGGATATCTCTTCGAACTTGGCTTGATATAGGGGACCCATGATAGCCTTAAACAACTCAAAAGAGCTTGAACTGAAGCATTGAAAGTAAACTTATATATAGCATGGATGTTCCATAAGGTGTCACCTTGGTCAAAAACTTTTCGAAATCCAATCTCAAGCATCACTAAAGCTTTACAAAAATTTGGGTCCTTACACCCAGTTATGCTAATTATATGATTATTGATAAGACTATGGTTATGATAAGAATGTGACCACATACATGTCTATGATTATGGCTCCTTGAGCATTTTGGATCCTTGAACTATCTTGTATATGAATGGGCTATTCCTATGCATGAGTAATATGACTATGAAATTATGAATTTTGGCATTTGAGGTATGAATTATTATGAATGGTGTTTGGCCTTTAAGCCCAAGAATACATTGAAATGATTTTAAAAATGACTATTACCTCTTTTAAAAGCATGTATATGTATATTATGAGTATTCTTATGGGTTGATGACTTAGCACCAATGGATTGAGGGAGTACTCTGTTTCCTAGAAATATATGCCTAACATAGGTTATGTGAAATCCTCTCCAAAATGGGATGTGTTCTCATAAGGAAAGTTTGCTTCATATGAAATGGGATAGTTTCTTGTAAGGTGAAGTATAATGTGACAAGATATGCTATATGTGGAAATCCTATCCAAAATGGGATATGTTCTCATAAGGAAGGTTGCGTCATGCGAAATGGGATGGGTTCCCGTAAGGTAAAGTATGGTTTACCTTTGGCAACTAGACCACCTCTTTACTGATGAGGGGAATTTAACGGGATTCCAAGTAATAGCTAAATTGGTCTTACTAATGTTGGTTTAGGTAACATTCCCGCTATATATATTAGCATCAAGCATTTTATGCATCATTGGTTTTATGGCTTCTTGTTAGAATATTCTCATTATTATATCTTGCGATATTATATGCCCTTGTCATCTAATATTGAAATACAGGTTTAGTAAGTTACATACATTGCACTCTCCATACTTAGTACATTAAACTGTACTAATGCATATTTCTGCCTACATGATATTACCATGTAAGGACCGAGGACTTTGATTATCCACCATACGATGCCCAACTCGGATCTTAAGTTTGATTGAAGCAGTAAGTCCTATCTTCCAAAGACGAAGCACTATCCTTCTACCTAGGGTGTTTTTTTATATCTATTTTTCTTACTTAGAGGGTGAGCCTGGGAAGTGTCTTGTCCCCTATCCTATCTTATGACTAGAGGAATTGTTGGACATCTTGTAGACTCCTCTACGAATATATATTTTATATTGTATTTGGAGCTTATGGTTATTCAATAGATATGGCCATTATGTGATAGTTATTAGAATTGTGATATGCATATGTATATAGGTTGATGCAGAAATGTAAAAGATCCTAAATCCCGAATTGCCCCCACAGCCTGAGTCCTACTTTCTTGTCTCTTAGAACTATGTGTTTGCTTTTGCATACGCTTCTGAATCGATGATGCGAGTTTACGTATATTGAGGCTTATTTAGGGACTCTCAAGTTCCCATTCCCTGGGTTACACCTGGACCTTAGGCCTACGTCATGACAAAATATGATATCAGGGCCCTAGGTATGTAAAATTCCTCGGAGTCCAACATATCGCGTCAAGTAGAGTCCTATTCATGGGTGTGAAGTTCACTATGCCTATAAGTGGGGGGCTATGATGACGTACTAGGAATTGTCTCACTTCTTCATGTCTTATGTCATACCATAGATAGTATGTTTGGTTCCTTGATCTTTATGGTATCCTTGGTCTATTTCAGAAGATACCTCGTGGTAGACCAGTCCCATTAATGAAGGTCAAGCATCTTAAGGGCCTATGGATGAGCCTATCTGTAATGGTGAATTTTGTATGGCCTTTGCTATCCTTGTCCAGGTGGTGTCTACTTAGACTGGGCAGGCCAACCTTCCCCGGCATCCCTCTCTAGCTTCTAAAGTGAGGGATTTCACCCAAATAAATCCTCCAGAGTTCTTTGGGTCTAAAGCTAATAAGGATGCCAAGGAGTTCATTGATAAGCTCACTAAGGTGTTGAATATCATGGGTGTCACTTCTGAGGAGAAGGCTAAACTGGTTGCCTATTAGTTGATGGATGTACCTAGGTGTGGTACACTTAGTCGTTTATGGAGATAATTTGTGGTGATACTATAATTGGGAGGCGTTCAAGCTTGTTTTTCTTTAACGTTTCTTCCCACTTGAGCTTAGGGAAGCTATGATGAATGAGTTTATCAATCTTAAGTAGGGTAATATGAGTGTGAAGGATTATGCCCTCAAGTTTACTAAGGTCTCCAAGTATGCTTCGACACTTATGGCTGACCCTCGTGCAAGGATGCACAAGTTCACTTCTTGTATCTCTGACCTACTTGTGAAGAAATGTCGTATAGTGATTCTCATTCGAGATATGGACATATCTGGGCTCATAGCTTATGTGGAGCAGATTGAAGGGTAGAAACTGATGGAGAGGAAAGTCCATGATCCCAAAAGGGCTTATTTCAGTGGTGAGTTCTCCGATTCTAGAGGTAATAGTTTTGGTCGCTTCCACTAGGGCAAGGTGTCAATGCTCGAGCAGCTAATGTAAGAGTGCCTCCACCTAAGGTACCAATTCATTGTGGAACAGGGTATCCCAAGTGTCAGAAGCATCACATGGATGATTGTTGGAAGAGTCCGGGCACTTGTTATGGATGTGTGACAAGGGTCATAAGATTGTTGATTGTCCTAGAGCTTTTCAAGAGGGGCAAGGTGAAGTGGTGCGGGGTTCTCCAGGCCAACGAAGAGATCCTCAAGGATGTGCCCTAAGGAACAATAGGTTTTTCAATCTTCAAGTTATTCGAGAGATTGAGGAGACCCCAGATATTACTACTGGTATGTTGAAAGCCTTTGTGTTTGATGTTTATGTTTTGCTCTCCGTGGAGCAAATTTATCTTTTGTGATTCCTCTATTTGTTGTTATGTTTGATTTGAGTCTCGAGATCTTGAGGGACCCCTTTTTCAGTTGTTACTCCCGTGGGTGAATCTGTTGTTGCACATAGAGTTATCATGGCTATCTGCTTTTGTGTCTCGTAAAGTCTTTCCATGTGACCTTGTGGAACTGGAGATATTTGACTTTGATATGATTATTGGGGTGGGTGGGTTGTCGAGGCGAATATAGGCTTTTCCCTAAGGAGGTGATGGTGTACTTCGGTATCAAGATTGACTATATGTTCAGAGTATAGGTGATGTTAGAGAGAATTAATTGGTGACCCTAGAACCATCATGCCTTGGGTAGGTGTTGAGGTGGAGGAGAACTTGTCTCATGAGGAAGTTTCGGTAGAAATTTAGAATAGGAAAGTAAAATGGCTTCATAATAAGGATGTGACTTCAGTTAAAGCAATTTGGGAAATCTACATGTGGAGAGTGCTTCATAGGAGGCGGAATTGGACATGAAAAAGTGATATCCCTATTTTTTCCAATCTACTCAAGCCTAAGGTGCTAGGTTCTTCCTTCTCCAAGTGGCCCTAATCCTTTCAATTCTTGAGCCTCATGGCATGACATGCTTACATGTGCATTAAAATGATTTTCATGATGCTTTAAATGATCTGAATACGTTTTGATATGAGTTATAATGACTTGATGATTTTCAAATGATAATTATGAATTATACCTTGTGTTTGGAAGTTTTTCAATCTAAGTCAAGCCTTTCAAGCCATGTTCTTCCATATTCGAGGACGAATATTCCCAAGAGGAGATGATGTAAGGACCAAAATTCTTGTATAGGTTTAGTGACACTTGGAATTTGGTTCCGAAAAGTCTTGGGCCAAGTTGACACCTTATGGAATCCTCCACGGGCTGTGTGACCCCTATATGGGACCCCCAAATTAGTTTAAACTCCTTCCTTGCTATTTATGTTATTTTAAACACTTAGTTTCTCATTCAATTGGTCAAATGCTTTTGAATCCTATTTTTGAACTCTAACCGGGGAATTCCTATGGAACCTCCAAGCTCAATATAAGTTCACTTTCAATCACTCAATTCAAGATTATTCGTGTTGTTTAAGCCCATCATGGGTCTCCTACATCAAGCCAAGCTCTAAGGAAATCCATCGGCAATGTTTTTCATAAGTACTGATAGAAGAGTCAATTTTAAAGAGTCATATCTCTTTGCACAAAAGGAACTGGGTGTGCTACAACATATTATATTAAAGATCTTTGAATGATATTTTCCTATGCACCTAGTTTCACCTCATTTAGAGATCCAATGAAAATGTTATGCCCATTTTCGTAAAGCCTCTTATGATATGTTGTCACCATTTCTCTAAGGCAAGCCACACTGGCACCCAAACGGGCCATGTGGTATCCCACGAACTATGTTGATGGCCTTGGACCTGAAACGTCCACTTTTTGACTAAGTAATGCGCCACGACCAGCCACACAAATCGTGTGGTGTGGTACGGTCCATGAGGTCCTCCGTAAGGCTTCCAGAGTGAATTTTTCTAAGTGTTGAGCCAAGTTCCAATTTCCAGATTTTTGCCTAACTGTAGTCTCATGAACACTCCACATGGACCGTGGAGTGCGACATGACCCGTGTAATTTCATGTGAGGTGACTATGGCCAAAAATTCTTTCCTATTCATTAATGTCATTTTTGTAAATATGGTCATTTCTATTGGTCTTTTGGTGATTCCTATGCCATTCAATGGTCATCTAAAGGCCAAAAACATATTTCAAATATTCAAAAACTCACTCCTCATATTTTAAACTCTCTGAAAATAACTCTCGAAAGAACTCATGGAGATAGAGAACTCAATTCTCCTTTAAATTCTTTGGGGATTTCATCATCTTGGTAAAGATATGTGGGTTTTGATCATTGGTTACTTCCAATCAAGGAGACCCAAACTATTTTGAATGAAATCTACAAGAAGTTTGGTTACTTTAGTCTGGAGTTTTAAATAGCATGATTCCTTAAATTCTAATAATGATTGGGTTATGTTTATGTATTGATTTTAAGTTAATTTAATCTTTGAAATATTCGATTTCATCATTATTATGTATCTATGATTGTGCATAGTCCCTTTAAGGCTTTGATTTAAGCATGGGTGATTTATATTATAATTTAAATATGGATTTAGTTATGGTTTTACTTAAATTTCATATTATATTATTGATTTTAGATCGAATCTCAATTGCTCATGTCATTCTTATATTTTTCATAGCATATGCATTTCATGACCATGGATTTATAAAATTATGAGGTGGGTTAAGCCCAATTATGCTAAGTATATGATTTTTGACAAGATTATGGTTATGACAAATATGATCACATACATGTCTATAATTATGGCTCATTGAGCATTTTGGGTGCTTGCACCATCTTGTATATGAATAGTTATTCCTATGCATGAGTAATATGAATAAGAAATTATGAATTTTGCCATTTGAGCCTAAGTATGAATGATTATGAATGGTGTTTGGCCTTTAAGCTTAATAATGCATTGAAATGGTTTTGGAAGTGACTATTGCATCTTTTGAAAGTATGTATATGTATATTATGAGTATTCTTGTGGGATGACGACTTAGTACCGATGGATTGATGGAGTGCTCTCATTCCTAGAACAATGTTCCTAACATAGGTTATGTGAAATCCTATCCAAAATAGGATATGTTAAGGAAGGTTGCTTTGTACGAAATAGGATAGGTTCCTGTAAGGTGAAGTATAATATGACAAGATATGCTATTTGTGGAAATCCTATCCGAAATGGGATGTGTTCCCATAAGAAAGGTTGCTTTATGCGAAATGGGATGGGGTTCCCGTAAGGTGAAGTATGGTTCACCTTTGGTAAGTAGGACACCTCTTTACAGATGAGGGGATTTTGTCGGGATTCCAAGTAATAGCTAAATTGGTCTTACTCATGTCGGTTGAGGTCACATCCCCGCTATATATATATGAGCATTAAGCATTTCATGCATCATTGGTTTTATGGCATCTTGTTATACTATTCTCTTGATTATATCTTTTTATATTATGTGCCCTTTTCACCTAACATTGAAATGCAGACTTAATAAGTTGCATGCATTACACCTCCCATACTTATTCAAATGTACTAATGCATATTTCTACCTACGTGATATTACCATATAGGGACCGAGAATTTCGATCATTCACCGTATGATGCTTAGCTTGGATCTCAAGTTTGATTGTAGTAATGAGTCGTATCTTCCAAGTACGAATCACCATCCTTCTACCTAGAATGTTTTTTTCAAATCTATTTTACTTACTTTGAGGGTGATCCCGAGAAGTGTCTTAGCCCACGTCCTTTCTTATGACTGGAGGCATTATTGAAAATCTTGTACACTCCTCTACATATATGCGCTTTGTGTTGTATTTGAAGCCTATGGTTATGGTTATTAAATAGGTTAGCTACCCATCAACTTTCCAAATTAAATACTGTCCTAGATGAATTTTTGACTATCTATTAGAGAAAAAAGAACAAACAGATCTTGTAGGATTCCCAAGAAATTCTTTGATTTCTTTTGAAAATAGATGATTAATCATCTGCTTCTCACGTTTCATGAATAGCCGGGACATTGAGGAATATCCAGAGAGGCATTCTATCTCTTTTCATTTTGTTTCAAGAAAGGAAGGATCCCAATGGTTATGAGAATTGTGATATATATATATATATATATATATATATATATTTGTTGATGCGAAAATGTAAAAAATCCTAGGTCCCGAATTGCTCCCATAGCGTGAGTCCTACTTTTTCGTCCCTTAGAACTATATGTTTGCTTTTGTATACCCTTCTGAATCGGCGATGTGAGCTTTGGTATCTTGAGGCTGGGGACTCTCGAGTTCCCATTCGCCATGTCACACCTAGACCCTACATTCGGGTCGTGACAGATTCTCTCATAAATTAAGCTTGGAGGGTTGAAAATGGTCGAAAATGGCAAAACTCGCTATTTTGAAAAAACATATTATTTCAGACAATTTCACAATTTAATGCTCTGTGAACGCGAAGACCAACATGATCCAACATTCCGCGAATATGGAGAATCACCACACTCTGTGAACATGGAGGGCAACACCTCGAACGTGGAGTACTAAATTAGCTGCACTAGATTATAGCAAAAACACAGTACATGAATTCACAAAATGGACTCTCGAGATTCAATTGAAATCTCGTAAACACAAATAAAACCAGTAATCCTACCAGAAATGATGTTACGAACTCAATAGAAACATCAAAAATTGAGTTTGAGGCCTCCTTGGCCCAGTACCCAATAAAACTTAAAGAAACTAGTTTAAACTCAAAATACCTAAACTACCCTCTGAAACTCTATAAATCACAACGAGATCATTTCTAGTCTTAGTTTCACACCCGAAATAACTGGAATAGTCAAATTTCTGATTAGAACTTTCGAACTCCAAATATTACCAAAGTCAAACTATTATACAAAATCTTCTGAAAATGTGATTTTGGTTCCAAAATCTTCATTTTAACTCCAAATTCATTTTCATAAGTCTCCTAGACCAGATTCTACATTCCAGAGCTGATGGAATCGAGAGAATCGCATTTCGACACTTGAAACTCAAGATGACCATAAAACATAAATTTCCAACTTTGAGCCTTTAAAAACTTTTTCTTTAGCCAAATTTCAACTTTTTCACAAGGTATTCAAAATATGACTTTTTGGCTTAACCAAAAATGAGCCAAGGCAACTTTCAAGAAGGACAAAATGGTAATTTTGTCAAGAATGTTAAAAATGACCTTCGAGGTCATTACAAATAAATCCAGACTTCATTATTTTGAGCTCTTTCAGAATTTCCTGGGTACAAATTAATTCCCTGAGATGTGGGAACACAAAGTAGACAAATAAGCTCAGCATATTTTTAGTAGCCAATCATGGATTTATACGTATAATATGTTTAGTTGTTAAAATATATTTTTCCAGCAAACACAGAGTGAAATGCTTGCATATGCATACTGAGAGGACAAGTTGGAAAAACGAAGAAAGAAAGCAGAGTAAAGGATAACTGTCTTTCTTATTTTGTTTTGGTTGTTAAGAGAGCATGCCAAAACAAAGACATTTTATGTGACAAAATCCATTTGAATCTTTCTTGAATTGACTTGAGAAAGACTATTTGAGTGACACATTCAATGTGGATATGTAATTGACAACTCTAAAATTGATCGAAAAATGACTAGGTGACCTTCGTAGAGTTGAATATCTGCAGAGCAACACTTAAATGTGCAGAGTAAATTTTTTTGCTTAATTCGTGCTTAATTGATTACATTTTATGAAGTTAGCAAAGACAATTTTTGTGATATCATTGTCTAATAAGGTATCTGAAAAAATGCACGTGCTTTTACAAATGATGGAACTTATCTTGACATAGCTTATATAGACCAACATCGCTAGAACAAATTATATACTTGGAAGGAAAGAACTCGTAGCATGGTGTGACGTTATCCATTTTGAGAAAAGCTTTCATAGTTTCCCCCTAAATGTCTTTCATCATTAAGAATGATTATCTCTACTCTTAACATACATTGCTGTGGCTCATACCTTATTTATCTTTAAATCAACTCTCTTCCAGTTCCTAAATTGTGAAAATCTGAACCTGGAAAAGTAATTAACAAACATTAAACAAATTCATGATCTATTAATTTTCTTGCATTACGAATATGACATTAAATAACACATCAATTGAACACAAATCTATTCTCTCCTCTTTTTTTCTGATTTCTGATAATATTATAATTGTTATTATTTTAATAAGCAATTAAATTGGGCTCGGTATTTTTATTAGAACAAAAATTCATTATTTTATTAAAAGTTGAATTAGTCAACACATAGAAGGTGAAATTCTTACATGTGTATTAAGAAGAGAAAACAAATTAAATGGAGAGAGAAAGCAAAATAGAAATTTTTCTCTTTTTTCTTTTCGTAGTTGAAAAGGATTGTTGTGTGTGTGGATAGTTGGTAAAGAGAGCCAAAACAAAATCTTTTTTGTGGCATCTTTGTCTATGATAATGTACCAAACAAGATATATGTGAAACTCTTACATATTGTGTGACGCACTGAAATTGATTGAAAATGACTAGGTGGCCTTCCTAGAATTGGTTACTAGTCTAAAACAACAACTAAATATGTATTATTTTAATCATGGTTAGGACCTTGATTTAGATAATTAGATATCAATCTTTAATTCTTTACTCGAACACAAGTCTCATGTCCAAATAGGAACTTGGGGAAATAGAAAGAATAAGAAATGGAGAGAGCCCTATCCATCTACGATAAGGTACCAAATAACATACATTATCTATACTATATTAAAAGAGGAAAGCTCTTAAGCCAAATGTTCAATCTATATCTATATCTATACTATATGTAAAGCGGGAAGCCCTTAAGCTAAATATTATTTAGATGTCAACAAGAATTCTGAGAGAATATGTACTAATATAGATGATTAAAGTCTTAAGAAGAATGTGTATCTTGTATTTTTTTTTCTTTTTTTTTGTATTTTCTTTCTATTAGAATTTTTTAATGTACTTGTTGATGAATTTCTTATTGTTATAAGTATGTCATTTTTTTTAATTATCAAGTTAGTTATTTGTGACTTTATTGGAAGTTTGCTAATTACTAACCAAAATTCAAACTATACAGGTGGTGTTAAAAAAATTAATTTTAAATATGCAAATACACCACTCAATTGGTATTTTTGGTCACCCATTTAAAACTTTATTTATAGTTGTTGTATGTTTACTCATTATAAGCATGTTGTCATACTACTTTTATTGTTTTAATGGATCTATAAATATTTACATTGGATAAACCTGCAACACACTTATCTAGAAACAAATACATATAAATGGTTTGAGACAAAAGTTATTGAATTCACGCATTACATGTTAGATTTGCCAATTTGAAATCTTTTGTCAAACATCCATATACTTTCAAAATTTCGAGTGATGACATTATATATAGCATGTGAAACACTAACATTTGTAGCATGAGCAGGAGAGAAGAAGTGGGAAAGGAAATGTTGTGTTTTGTATATTTATTTGACTTTGGATAGCCTTTACATATTTGAATGAAAATGATTGCGTGAACAAAAACACAATTAAATTTTTTTATCTTTGCTATATATATCTCATCAAAATTTTGAATAAAGAAAATATTTCTTGACTTCCAACTTAATTAGTTTTCAGAAAAAATGGATGATCTAAAACTTATATATTTTATGCTATTTCCCTTCATCTGTCGACTTGCTTTCCCCTCATCCTTACCTCATTTGTGCCCCAAAGAACAAGCTCTTCCCTTTTTACAATTCAAGCACTTGTTTATTATAAATGCTTCTGCCTTTGTTTATTGTGATTCTCTTATCCAAAAACACTTTCTTGGAACAAGAGCACAAATTGCTGCTCACGGGATAGAGTTTATTGTGACAAGATGATGGCACAAGTGATTGAACTCAACCTCATTTGCAGCGGAATTCAAGGCAAGTTTCCTACTCACAGTAGCCTCTTTTAACTCTCCAATTTTCAAAAGTCTTGATTTGTCTCGTAACAATTTTTCTGGGTCCTTCATTTAACCTAAATTTAGTGATCTTTCTAGTTTGACACATCTTGACTTGTCGCTTTCAAGTTTTACAGGTGTAATCCTGTCAGAAGTCTCTCACCTTTCTAAATTAAATGTTCTTCATATCAAATGTTCTTATCCATATGACCTTAGTCTTGGGCCTCATAATTTTGAACTACTCCTTAAGAACTTGACTCAATTAAGAGATCTCAAGCTTTACTCTGTGAACATCTCTTCCACCTTTCCTCTGAATTTCTCTTCTTATTTAACAACTCTATTTCTACCCAAAAGAGTTTTCCACGTTTCCAACTTGGAATCTATTTATTTAACATCCAATCCCCAGCTCATTGTTAGGTTTCCACACAACCAAATGGAATACCTGAATCATTAGTTCCTCTAACTTCATTGTGTTCATTGGGAATAGCATCCTGTAATCTCTCACGGTCGACTCCTAAACCTCTACGGAATCTCACCAACATAGGGGAATTGGACCATGCTGATAACCACCTTGAAGGACCAATTTCTGATTTCTTTAGATTTGGAAAGCTCAGGTTGATATCACTTGGTTATAACAAATTTGATGGCCAACTTGAGTTCTTATTCTTTAACAGAAGTTGGACGCAACTTGAATGATTAGATTTTTCATCCAATTTCCTAATTAGTCCAATTCCTTCTAGTGTAACTGGTCTGCTAAACCTACAACATCTGTACTTGTCATTAAACCACTTGAATAGGACTATACCATCATGGATATTCTCCCTTCCTTCACTAACTGATTTAATGTTGAGTGCTAACCATTTTTCTCTGGAATGATTCAGGTGTTCTAATCCCAAACATTATCTCAAGTTAATTCAAAACAAAATCAGCTAGAAGGTCCTATTCTAAAGTCACTCCTAAACTAGAGAGAGCAATATTTTGTTCTCCTTTCGCACAATAATCTCAGTGGACATATTGCTTCAATCATCTGCAATCTGAAAATACTGATTGTGCTATATTTGGGCAACAATAGTTTGGAGGGAACAATCCCACTATGGTTGGGTTAGATGAGTCAATTTTAAATTTTGGATTTAAGCAACAATAGTCTTAGTGGGACAATTAATACAACTTTTAGTGTAGGAAACCAATTGGAAGTCATTAAATTTGGTAGGAATAAGCTAAAGCGGAAAGTCCCACAATCCTTGATCAATTACACATCTTTGAAAATTATTCATTTAGGTAATAATGAGTTGAGTGATATATTTCCAAAACGGTCGGGAGCCCTATAAAAGACTCAAGGACTGACAACTTATTTTCCCAAATTTGAGTCATAGATCTCTCATTCAATAGATTTAGTGGAGATTTACCAGTGAGCCTTTTTGAAAATTCTGAAGCCATGAAAATAATTGGTGAGAGCAGTGGAACCCTAGAGTATGTAGAAGATGAGTTCGAAGGGATTGGATCTTCAACTTCCTCAAGTTTTGACTACAGCAATAATAATGAATCTCTCAGGAAATAGATATGAAGGTCAAACCCCAAGCATTATTGGGGTTCTCATTGGGCTTTGTACGTAGAACTTATCTCATAATATCTTGGAAGGTGATATACCAGCATCACTGCATAATTTATCTATACTTGAGTCATTGGATCTCTCATCCAACAAAATCAACAGAGAAATTACATAACAGCTTGCATCCCTCACATCACTTGAACTCTTAAAACTCTCTCATAATCATCTTGTTGGATAAATCTCAAAGGAAAACAACTTGATACGTTTGGGAATAGTTCATACCAAGGGAATGATGGGTTACGCGGATTGCCGATTTCAACACATTGTGGCGGTGATGATAAGTTACCACAAGTGACAACTCCAACTCTGCTAGAAGATGAAGAAGAAGAATATATGTCAATAATGATCAGTTAGGAGGCGGTTCTCATGGATTACTGTTATGGACTTTTTATTGGACTATTCATAACATACATAATACTGTCCACTCAATATCCAACATGGTTTTCCAGAGTGTTTGTAGAAGTGGAAAATAAAATAATTCTAACAATGCAAAAGTGCAAGAAAAGAAATTAGTGTGTAACCTCCAGGCATTCAATTTGATCCTTATCGGTTTTAAGATTATTTTATATGTGTCATGAATATGCTACCTTCATCCTTAAAGCTCTCAACTTAAGTTCTTTTTTGAAAATTGCGGGATTCAAGTCCAATATTTTATTAGTGATGCAAAATAAGCTTTTACCTTTCACAATCTTTGATGTGTCTAAATTGTTCTTTTTCCTATGAATAAAGACATGAGTTTTCTTCCATTGAGCTCAGGATATTCTAAGGAAAATAAGCCGATTGTTTTCATTTTCTTAATTACATTAAGTAATTTCAATGTGAAAGAATATGATGATTTATCTCAAAAACTTAAGGCAATCAAGAAATTAAAGTAGTTTAAAGATAATATAAATCTCTCAAAAAATATTTGTTAGGATCGAGAACTCGGAAAAGTGAAATTTAGCCAAATAATGTTATGATGACAATAACAAAAATAACAGTGAGTTGATAATAGCTAAAGTAAAGCAAATAAAAAAGCTAGAAGTTTAACATGGCTTGGTCAATGTGACCTATGTCCATAAATAGAGAGAGAATTTTACTATATCAAAAAGAGGACAAAAGAGAGTACAAAATTAGAGATAAAACTCTAAATAATCCCAAAGACTCCAAGAGAATAACCTCACAAGATCGCTCCAAAGAAAGGGTTCACACAAGTGGTTCCCAACACTAACTCTCTTATAGAATTACTCTAAATGGAAAGACAAAGAAAGAAAGCAACGAAAAGGATTTTCTTATGCTTCAATGGTGCCTTTCAACTAATGACTAACTTTCCATTTATAAGGAAAAAATTAGCTTGTTGACGTCATGGGTGATTCCATTAGAAGATATATATATATATATATATATTACGACATCTTGAACATGATAATTTTATGTAAATGTGTTATAGGAAGTGTAATTAAAATGAAAGATATTTTTACTATGATATAGAATATTATAAATATCTTATGTTACACTGCTTTAATAAAACGATAGAAAAAAAGTGAACGGTGAAAGTACCTCTAATAAACAGATGAGGGCTCGATTCTTAGATTTTAATCTTTGATTCTATATGTCTATCAAGTAATCAGATAAACAAATAAGGTTTGTGCAACATTTCTATTATATAGATAGATAAGTATCAAAAACACACGCTATCACATTTTTTTGAGTTTCATACCTAAACTATTGAGAGTGTGAGTTTCATACCTAAACTATCATTTATTAGCTTGAGAAACACACCTCTGTAGTTTGTATAATACGCTCTCTCTTTTATTGAAAAAAAACCTTGCCACATGGATAAAATGTTCCACATTGACAAAAACTAAATAAAATATTAATATTAATTAAAAGTTAAAGATTAAATTATAAATATTATTCTAAAAAATACTTTTTG
>JAOTQJ010000001.1:2642595-2657493 GCA_025642045.1 Solanum sejunctum | reverse complement strand
ATATTTGGTAGGTATTTTTGGAATGTATATTTGGAAGGTAAATATTTTATTTATATTTTTGGAATGTATATTTGGAAAATAGATATTTTGTTTTTATTTAGGTCCTTCGAATTAGCTTTATATATATTCGGACTTTTTATATTGTTGATGGTCAAGAATAATATTTTTCTTTTATCACACACTACTAATCACAAAAATATCTTGTTTATACATGATAAACCATATTGCTATATCACAATTTATAACAAATTATGCATTGGGTGACAAGAAATAATTTGTCCCAAAATGGTCTTACTCATAACGTAATTATATTTTAAAAAATATAATTCAATATTTGATGACAATTGCAATTGTCCCTAATTAATACAACATATTATTGCAAAATATTAGTCTTCTCACTGATAGCATCAAATAGTTTTCCACTCAATCTTTTTTGCCTTTAAAGACGAACAAATTTGTTACTAATACAACGATTTAGAGATGAAATTTTCGTTCGTACATGAAACATACACCTTTTCGTGACACAATTGCACTCTTTTAACTACAAAATTTTGCATAGCTTTAGGGACAATTGGCATCGTCAATAATTAAAATTATAATTAGTGACAAATTATTTTTGCCGGTATTAAAGATACTTTTAGTGTGACGATATAGTATTTTTAACTACAAAATTTATACTTTTCTTCTACAAATAAGTTTGTCACAAATATTATACATTTAGAGACAAATTTCCTTTTTCGTAGTTAATAAATTTAATTTAGTGACGAAATACTAAATCGTCTTTTTATATTTTTAGGGACCCACCTTTAGAGATGAATGATTGACAATTTTTTTTGTCACATAAAATTTTTTGTGACAAAATATGATTTTTGAGTGACAAAATAATTTGTCACTGATGATCAAATTTGTTATAGTACCACTTTTAGTTATATATGATATGATGATGATACGATATGATATGATGATATGGTGGTGATGATGTGATATGATATATGATGTATGACGATGATGATAAGATTAATATTGCATAATAATTAGGTAAGGACTACTATTTCAGACCGGTAAGAAATCAAACAAAATTATATATTACCGGTGATTAGATTTTTATGTTGGAAGTTTTCTATGACTTAGACTTGATAATTTGGAAGTTTTGAATTTTCTAGCATCCATTTGGATTCTTGTGCAATGAATTCTACATTGACTTGAGATTTTTGTGATTAGTTTAATTACAAATGTTTATTACCTCAAATATTTTACTGAATCCTTCATTTTATTTTATTTTTTGAAATTCTTGGTTTGTGATGTTTCGTCAAGTCTTCATTAACCTTTGAATAAATACATGAGTTTTCTTCTATTGCCGCTCACTAATTTGTTTTCACTTATCTATAATATGAGATAAATTAGTGATTAAAATACTTTTTTTATATTAGATAGTTGGGTGCATAAAACATTCCACGTTAATAGGATCTGATGCACAAAACGTCTTTACATATTTCGTGAGGATATCCTACCATAACCTCATTTAAAGCCAATTAATATTGGTGATCTTAATTGAGCTTGATATCAATATCCTAAAAAATAAAAAATTGGACTTTTTTATTTGTAACGTTGGTGTCAAGGTATATACACCAAGCAATACACTTATCATTACTAATTAAAACTTTTGTGAATCTTCACCTGTAAGTCAAGGTCTACACACCAAGTAATCAATAAAAATTTGAAGGATTTTTTACCTGAAATATTGTAGACAAGCCAATGTAACAATTTTGAAATTAAAAAGAATCAGATTTTGGATTATTATTGTTCTTAAGGAGGGGTATATTTTCCTTTTTCCTAGTAAATTTCTTGCTTAATTTGTGCTATATATATCTCATCAAAATTATTGAATAGAAGAACAAAGAGAAGATTATATTTCTTGTCTATCAATTTCATTAGTTTTGAATATTTTAGTGTAGAAATGGGTTACGTAAACCTTGTATTTTTTATGATGTCTCTCTTTCTCCGTGAACTTGCTTTCTCCTTATCTTTACCTCATTTGTCCCAAAAATATCAAGCTCTTGCTCTTCTACGATTCAAGCACATGTTTACTACAGATGCTTCTAATCCGAAAACACTTCCTGGAACAAGAGCACAAATTGTTGTTCATGGCATGGAGTTTATTTGCAACGAGACAATGGGACAAGTGGTTGAACTCAACCTCACTTTCACTGGACTTCAAGGCAAGTTTCATTCCAACAGTAGCCTCTTTCAACTCTCCAATCTCAAAAAACTTGATTTGTCTGGTAATAATTTTTCGGGGTCCTTTATTTCACCTAAATTTGGTGAGTTTTCTAGCTTGACGAATCTTGATCTGTCATTTTAAAGTTTTGCAGGTATAATCCCTTCAGAAATTTGTCACCTTTCTAAATTACACATTCTTCATATCGAGAGTGATCAATATGAGCTTAGTCTTGGGCCTCACAATTTTGAACTGCTCCTTAAGAACTTGACCCAATTAAGAGATCTTGACCTTAACCATGTGAACATCTCTTCCACCTTTACTATGAATTTCTCTTCTTATTTAACAACTCTACAACTTTCAAAGACACAGTTATATGGGATATGACTCAAAAGAGTTTTCCACCTTTCCTACTTTGAATCTCTTGATTTATCGTTCAATCCCCTGCTCACTGTTAAGTTTCCCACAATCAAATGGAATAGCAGTGCACCACTCATGAATTTATATCTCTATGGTGTGAATACTACTGGTAGGATACCTAAATCATTTGGTCATCTAACTTCATTGCATTCATTGGGAATAGAATCCTATAATCTCTCAGGGTTCACTCGTAAGCTTCTATGGAATCTCACTAACATAGAGGAATTGCTTCAGTATGACCATCTTGAATAGTTTGCAGAAGGTGAAAAGCCTATAAAAAAAGCCCTAGCCTCCACGCTTTTTCCTCTCTCGACCTTTCGGTGTCGACGTGATAGCGGCCATGGCTGCTTCACCCTATCCCCAGCCTATGGCTGTGGGAGAGACAAACGTCTACCATAATAAAATCTATGCAGCAACCCTTAAACCACAACAAACAACCCAACATCTATCAAAAACCATACTAAAACCAATTGAGTTTATTCATTGTGAACCTATTGTGAGATTTACTATGGAGGAAAGCGAGCAGTTTGCTAGGGAAAAAGATTTATATCAAGCAGTGATTATCAAATTTACATATGGTAAACTAGTGTTATCCGAGTTACGGAAGCTTTTACCAAAGCAATTTGATGTTAAAGGAAACTGTAACATTGGACAACTTTATTTTGTCACTTGTTAATCAGGTTTGATTTATATGAGGACTTTGTACGTGTTTTGTCAAGTTCATATGGCTATTTTAAGTTTGATGGGGAAGAGTATTTATTTAGAATTTTTCTATGGACGCCATCATTCAATCCCAAGGAGGACACAACTAAAGCTTGGGTATGAATTTTGATTGCCAGAGTTACAAACAAATCTCTTTGCAAGGAGATCCTTATTATCAATTGCTACGACTGCAGGGAAGCCTGTTGCAGTGAATAAAGCAACCCAAGATCGCATCAGGCCAAGTCGGCTTGGGTTAAGGTAATCCTAAACCTACTCGACAAACATCCAAATTGAGTAAGATAAAAATTTTTGGACAAAGAATCGAGTAAAGTTTTTTAACATTATCAAAGAATTATCTGTGACATCTTTCACTGTATTGTACTCATTGTCAATATCAAGGACATGAAGAAAATAAATGTCATTTGTTAATAGGGATGACATTATCCCAAGATGGTTGTCTAGCCGAGGAAGCTAGGTGAGATATTGCAATTATGCAACTAGATTTTGCGGCTAATGGTGTGGAACAATTAAAAAGGGAAATGCGAATGATTTTTTGAACTCTACGATTGTTGCGAAAAAAGATATGAAAGGAATAGTTGGCCTAAATTTGGGCCAACAATTGGTTGGGAATCATAATTATTTGGCAAATGTTACGAAGGAAACTAGTGTAGTTGATGGAGTCTCAAAGCTGCATACATGTCCTAACAAGATTGGGATTGATACTTTATCAGGTTCAACTACTAAGCTACTTCTATTAGCGAGGAAGCAATAAAAGAGTCTACAAACCAATAGGAATTATCTGAAGCATCAAGGTCAATGAAGAACAATTCTGATCATACCATCAAGAAGGGTATGGTTCTTAGAGAACAAGTTGATATAGGCATAGGTTTAGGTGTTGTTAAACCTATAAAAACAACACAACCTCATGGGTCAAATCAGAAAAGTGGTGTTTCTGACATTGGGACTACCATAAATAAGAGGAAGGAAACTGATGGTATAGTAACAATAATGCTAGACAAGGATTCAAACAGAGGGAAAGAAGTTGGTAGTGATGAGAACTGCAACATGGTTACAAATAGGAAGTCACCATCAAATGTTACTCCAAGCTCACAAAGCGATTCCGTAGATGAATTATTATGTTCGAATAGTTTTGATACTTTATTGAAAGATACTGGAAAAGAGGATAATGTTATGTCTCCAACATTACACTTTTCTAATCCTTAAGTAAATAAGATAATTCAAGAATGTAAGGCTGACATGATACTTAAATCCAATCTAGCGATAAAGTCACCCATAGTCACATTGAAGGCCTTAGCTCAGGAGGTCCCTTCTTAATCTTTGGAGTCGGTTATAGAACTTCATGGGAAATCTGGACAGCTCCTATTGTCCAAAGAGAATGATAAATATTTGATGAAAGGCATTTCATCACCTTATCAAGATAATCTCACAAACGTTTTAAGTATTTCGAAGGAAAAACAGAGTGAAAGGAGTGCTCCTAGGTGGGCTGATTTGGTTGATGAAGAAGAGAAGGTTTCACCTCCTTTTTTGAATGTCAAATTAAGCACACAAGTTCAAGATTTTGTTCCTAAAAGTGTGATTGCAAAGAAGAATAAATCAGAGACTTTAGCAGTAGAATTTAGTTCCACTAATAATAATGCTATTGATATGGACAGTGAATCTTTTGATGAGGACGAGGAAGATAATACGTTGGATGAATGCTTTGATAAAGTGGCTAGAAATGGAGATATCTCACCTAGGCGTCAAAGAAGTGGAAACAACAAAAGCAAAAAGAAGAAACATGATAGGCAACATAGTTGGGATGACAAAATGACTGGAGAGTTTGTTCCTAGGTATCTACTAATGCGTCTGGCAAAACAAAATCATATGATAGTATCGACTGATTTAACAAAAACCAAAAACTCTAATAAGAATTGATGAACTATCAAGTTGTTTTAGACATATTTGAAGAAAAAGAGAAGAGGAAAACAATTCAAGTTACTTTAGATGGGTTACCTATATTTTTTTATTTATACTTTTGTAAAAGGAAGATGGATGTTGATAACTCAACTTTCTTCTTGGCTTTATATTTTATCATTATTTAAGCATCCTCATTTGTAATATCATCATTGAGTGTATTACAAACTCGATGATGATCGTAGAATACTTAGTTCTCTCTAGTTCTTATTTTTGTTCGTGCTTGTTAATTAGTAGATATTGACCTTATTAGGATCGGTAAGGTAAGGACTAGCCCCCCTTGCTTATACTTTTCGCTATTGAGGATTTTTATATTAATAAAAGGCCGCTATAGCGATATAAAGTTGAAAAAAAATAAAAAAAATAAAAAAAGTATAACCATCTTGAAGGACCAATTTCTAATTTCATTAGATTTGGAAAGATCATGTCAACATAACTTAGAAAAAACAACTTTGATAGCCAACTTGAGTTCTTATCCTTTCATACAAGCTGGGCGCAACTTGAAACCTTAGATTTTTCATCCAATTCCCTCAATGTAAGTGGTCCACAAAACCTACAATTTCTCTACTTGTCATCAAACTACTTGAATGGGACTATACCATCATGGTTATTCTCCCTTCCTTCACTATGGATTTTAGAGTTGAGTGATGACCATTTCAGTGGAACGATTCAGAAGTTCAAGTCCAAAACATTATTTGCCATTTCTCTAAAGCAAAATTAGCTAGGTCCTGTTCCAAAGTCACTCCTAAACCATAGTGAGCTACATTATATTCTTCTCTCACATAATATATATATATATATATATATAATCTCATTGGACAGATTACTTCAACCATCTGCAATCTGATAACACCGGGAATGCTAGACTTGGGCAACAACCATTTGGAGGGAAGAATCCCACTATGTTTGGGTGAGATGACTCAACTTGACATTTTGGATTTAAGCAATAATAGTCTAAGAGGGACAATTAATACTACTTCTAGTATAGGAAACCAACTTGAAGTCATTAAATTTGACAGGAATAATCTAGAGGGGAAAGTCCCACAATCTTTGATCAATTGCACATCTTTGAAAGTTCTTAATTTAGGTAACAATGAGTTGAGTGACACATTTCCTGAATGGTTGGCAACTACCTGATTTGCAGATTTTGAAGTTGAGATCAAATAAGTTTTATGGCCCTATAACTGACAACTTGTTTGCTCAAATTCAAGTCATAGATCTCTTATCCAATGGATTTACTAGAGGTTTACCGGTGAGCCTTTTTGAGAATTTTGAATCCATGAAAATAATTGGTGAGAACAATGGAACCCGAATGTATGTGGTAGAGTCTTTTTATTACACAAAGTCTTTGATAGAAACAATAAAGGGACTAGATCATGAACTTCCTCGAGTTTTGAATACAGAAATAATTATTGATTTCTCAAGCAATAGGTTTGATGGTCAAATCCCAAGCATTATTGGAGATCTCATTGGGCTTCATACGTTGAACTTATCTCATAATGTCATAGAAGGTGATATACCAACATCATTGCATAATTTAACTATACTTGAGCCACTAGATCTCTCATCCAACAAAATCACCGGATAAATTCCACAACAACTTGCATCACTCACATTTTTTGCAGTCTTAAATCTCTCCCACAATCATCTTGTTGGATGCATCCCCAAAGGAAAACAATTTGATACATTTGAAAAAAGTTCATACCAAGGGAATGATGGGTTACTTGGGTTGCCACTCTCAAAGGATTGTGGCGGTGATGATAAGACTTGTTATTAGACTATCCATGATATACATAATGCTATCAACTCAATATCCGACATGGTTTTCCAGGGTGTTTGTAGAGTTGGAACACAAAATTGATACAAGAATGCAAAAGCGCAAGAAAAGAAACTAGGTATTCAACTTAATCTCTATCCTTCAGAAAGATTACATTTTATATATCCATAGAGTTTCTACCTCCCTTCATACTTAATGCTTTAAACTTTAATTCTTCATTTTTCGAAAATTGCAGGATTCAAGTCTAATGCATTGCTAGGATGCAAATAAAAGCTTTTGCTTTCATATTTTTGATGTTTCATGAAGTGTTTATTATCCTTTAAATAAAGAAACGAGTTTCCTTTTGTTGCGACTCGAACAAATTTGACTTCACTTATGTGTAGAAATAAATTCAGCATAACCAATTGCAACCATGATACAATTTGCTAGAAAATTGACAAATAACAGAAGAAAACCCTTTAAAAAAAAATAAAAACAATTCCAAATTGTCGTGTACTTTGAAATAGATATTGATCAATATATAATAACTTGAATAAGTATTCATTAATATTGATCAATATATAATAACTTGAATAATGAGACACAATAGAGGCAGTGTAGCAGTTAAAAAGTTGGAGAAACAACCTCGGATACCTATGTTTCAAATCCTAGAAGAGGCAAAACTAGTATCATAGTTATATGGGATTTGATACAGTAGAACTGCTAAATTTGGTGACCTCGTCGAAAATTTTGCAATAAAAGCTACTTTAGTTATCAGCTCTGCTAAATAAAACTATGTATTCCAGCATCTAACATTGCTTTTCTCAAGGGAGCTGCGTGATCCCACCTCTCTGTGCCTCAAGCAATAATTGTTCTTGAGAGTTGAACATAACACCCAGAATAATTCAGTTGCGACTCAAGCAATTTTTGTGCTACTTCAATTCGCAACTCTATTCGGTCCACAAGCACCCAAGACAGTAGCATCAGCTTCAAAAGCATCTTCTATATGAAGTACACTTCCTGCAGTAGCCCATTATGTTCCATCTTAGCTACAAATCCAAATTCATGTGTCATTGCTTCAAACAATTGAAAACCCAAATTGACAAGCTTGGAACAAGCACAAACTGATAGAACTGCCACAAACACAATCCCAATTGGTTAATGCCCTAATTTTGACATTAAGAAATCATAGCAGTCCATTCACAAACCTGTTCCATCGCATCAAATACATGTGTTACAAAATACAAGCGAGGGAGATGATAATACAAGGTACTTTTACTCTGTTATTAAACACAGGAAGATATTAACCAGGGTATATGGCAGGATGACCCTGATATAATTGCAAGCTTATTTGTTAAAATACTATAAAGATTTGCTTGGACAAAAATTGACTGGAGAGTTAATACCTTATGCTATTTTTCTCAAACAGGAACCTATGCGTTCAGTGATGCATCATAGGGCATTAATAGCTCCTTATTCTGACAAGGATGTGAAGTCTGCTCTATTTCTAATTAATAGTTTAAAGGCCCTGGCCCTGATGGCTATAGCAGTGGTTTCTTCAAGGCCGTGAAAACAATTTTTATCGATGCTAATTTGCAATTTTTTAAAAATAGTAATCTGTTAAAACAACTAAATGCTACAAATATTGCTTTGCTAACTAAAGTTGCAAGATGATATTTGTTAGACTATTAGCCTCATTGTAGCAGAGAATCAAGCAGCCATTGCACAAGGGAGATCTCTGGTCCATGATGTGCTTATCTGTCATGATTTGCTTAGACATTATTACAGGAAGACATCACCAAGATGCTTGATGAAGATTGATTTGAAGAAAGCATATGATATGGTTGACTGGGGATTACTGCAAGAAGTACTTATAGGATTCCTGCTGATTTTGTCAACATTGTTTTGATTTGTGTAACTTCTCCCTACTTTACTGTCAAGGTTAATGGGGAAGGTCATGGTTATTTTGATGGAAAAAGAGAACTAAGACAAACAAGGTGATCCCATGTCTCCGCTACTATTTGTATTAGTCATAGAATACTTGACAAGGGCCTTGAATAGTACGAGTGATTTACCTGATTTAAGGTTTCATCCTACGTGCAAAGATTTAAGACTGACTCACCTGATTTTTGCTGATGATGTCATGATATTCTGTAACAGGGATTTCCATTCTGTCAATAGAGTTATGGAAGCCCTTAAACACTTGAGTTCATCATCTGGATTAGTTGCAAACACTACTAAAAAACTGTGAAAAAGCGACGGACTGCATCGCTTTTTCGGCAAAAAGCGAGGGAAAAGCGACGCAAATGGTTCCATCGCTTTTTCCCTCATCGCTTTTGAAATAGCGACGGACAGCGTCGTCCGAAAAAAATATTAGAAAAAGCGACGGACAGCCGTCGCTTTTTTACTTTTTATTTTTTATATTTATTTTGTGACGGACCGCGTCGCAAATTTTAAGAAAAGTAATATTTTTTAAATTATTTTTTTAAGAAAAAGCGACGGACTAGGCGACTCAGTCCGTCACTTTTTCGCAATTTAAAAAAAATGCAGAAAAGCGACAGACTTAGCGACCCCGTCTGTCGCTTTTCTGCAATGCTTTTGATAGCAGAAACCTACAATTTCTGCTGCCCACCTGCATTAAAATTCAATATACAAAATATTCCAAAACTGGTTCAATATACCAGTACAACACAACCAACAACAGCTAAATAATTCAAAATACGTCTTAATAAATACAATTAAACATAAAGAACATACAAATTCATAATTTACAAAGTTTTAAATAGTGTCAAAGTTCACAAATTCTAAATTGTCCAAAACTAAAATAGAAGAAAACTAGGGCTATTTTCAACAAAATCATCCGTACTCTCGTCGGAATCATCATGGTGTGGGGACTGTCGTCAGGATAGGTTGAGCATTTGTTGCTTGAGATCGGCATATTCCTGGGACCTTCGTGCTTCAGATTCTACCAATGCACGTGTAAGTTCTTCAACTCTCTGACTCATGATAGCCATCTTAGTCCTGTCAATAGCCTTAGCTTGACGTGATGATCCAATGCCTTGTAAATCGGATTGGAGTTGTCGTATATTATTTTTGGAACCCAATCCATAAACACGACCTTTATGGCTCCCGCCTACAACCTTTTCCATCCAAATTTGATTGGACAACTCAGGGGTTAGCTCGACCAAATCTCCAAGTTCTTCTATGTACCGCTCATAGTCACGCTACATATTAAAAAAATAATAGTTAGACTCAATGTGTATATTAAAAGCAAAAGTTAGAATCAAAATAAATTATACTTAAAGTTATGTTAAATAACTTACATAGGCTTGTTCGGCCCTTTCCTCCAACCACTGATCCAGATCCGAGTCATTCTTCTTTTTCTTCATATAATACATCCTAAAGACTTCATCATGTAAAGGAGGCCACCCCAATTCCTTTTTCTATAATTTGAAATAATTAATAAATATATATTTTGTATAAATTAAATAATATAATTAAGAATAATATATTACTTTAAATGTAAAACTTTAAAAATCTTGCCATCTCCCTCGTAATAGTACCGACACTCTTTGCACCTCCGACGTGCAACGAGCCACCCTTTAGGCTTCCTCTAGCCTTTTTAGCTTGCTTGGACATAGCCTTAAATTTATTGGTTTTTCAATACCAGAGCAAATCTTGATATACATACGGAGGTATCCAAGAACGACTTTTTTCACCACCCTCCCTTGATTTCTTCAACCAGTTAGATAGCTGGGTTCTCGCTTTTTTCTCAAATGTGCTTGCAATGGAGGTATTATTCATGGGATGCCAAGTACATAAAGTCTAGCAAAAAAAGCAAAAGTGTTAAGAAATCCTAGTTAAGTAAGTAATACTCAAAATATTATGTAATATTATATATACCTTGAATTCATTCAAGATCATTGGGTGAATATTATTTGGAATCTGCCCCCAAGAGGTGTATGGCTCTGAGTATAACCTCCTAACACTCTCCTTAAGAGCATCCGCAACCGTTTCGAAGGATGCCACCTGCAAGACACATAATAAACATGCTATTAGTCGCCTATAATTTGTTAAGGTAGCAAAATAAATTTATTAAAATAAAAACTTGCAATGCTCCATTAGGATCAATCATGACTCTCCCACGTCTGTCTCTCTATCCAGGAGCTAAGTCAAGCACAACCTATGAAGGCTCAAATACAGTTGTAGAAGCAGGTGTAAATGATGATGGAACATATGTGTGATGCTGAGTCGGTAGTGTAGGGGCATTATCATTACTGGAAGAATCTCTAAGTCTCAGATTAGATAGGTGGAGAGACTGAGAAGTAGGAGATACATCAGTAGGAAATGGAGTAGTTAAAGGTGTGGATTGATGAACTACTAGTGGCGTTGTAGGTCGAGGAGGGATCTGATCATACAAAGGGAATCTCGGCTGTGTAGAAGAAGATGTGCCCCGTGGTCGACGTAGCTAACTCTGTAAAGCTCGATGATCCATACTCCTAGAAGACACAGAATGACTAGCGCCTAGGGTACCCTGAACATCAGGTGTCAAAGAAATAAAGCCTAGGATATCCTCAGAATCAATTGATCTCCTAGATTGCTTCTTTTTTGTCCTACCAGAATAAGTGATCCCAAGATGATCCTGAGATCTATCACCATCACCTGATGACATCTGAATGTAAAATAACACAAATAGAATATATAAGAAAAAATCAAATGAAATAATTTTTGTATTAGCAAGATAAATTAAGTTATGCGATAGTTATAATCTACCAGTCTATTTCTTTTTGCTTGTTTCATTATTTACTTCATCCTATTGTTCCGATTCCTTATTTGTTTGAAATTCATCATACCCCAATTTTTGCTGGTGCAATAATTCATCATCTTCCTCCTCCGATGATTCATTATCTTCATCTACTTCTTCTTGAAAAAATTCATTATCACACACCTCTTCCAATATGTGTTGAGGATGTTCTAGTGTGGTCTCTACCTCAACATCAACTTATTGTTGAACAATTGCAAGATCATTTTGGTATGCCACATCTTCAACATTCTCAATTTCAATTCTTCCTACTGGCTTTGTATTAATGACAACCCTCCAATCAGCCTTATCTCTTTGCAATGGATACGAAGCGTAGTAGACCTGCTTAGCATTTTGGGCAATGATAAAGGGATCATATTTTCCATATTGTCTGGTGTGCTTAAATTCAATTATATTATGTTGCTGGTCCACCCTTGTGCTCCTATGTGATAGGTCAAAACACTTACACCAAAATAATACTATCTTCTTTTTAGGCCAACCTGAATATCGAATTTCAATAATCTCCTGAATAACACCATAATATTCAATAGTTTGACCATTACCATCAACATTACCTTCAACGAAGACATCAATATTATTGGTTTTCTTATATGCAGAAACTTTCTCAGTTTGAAACTTAAAGCCATTACAATAATATTTATTCATTGTCTGAATTTGAGATTTAGGCCTGAGTGCAATTTCTCTCACTAATGGTGAATGCTGATTAGTTGAGTATTTATGAAAAACCTACAAATTGTATCCCAAATAATATAATTTAGTCTTAAATAAATACAACATTCGTACTAATTCAATATGATTAGGCTTTCAAACTTACATAGTCCTTTAACCATTTGGTAAACCTCGTGTATATGGCTTCATTGCCCTAGGTGTTTATGAACAATCTGATATTGACATGTACATTTTTGTTAGTTAGCAAGTACTAGTTATTTTGTAATTTGACAATATAATTTATTTAGCACTTACTCAAGATATGGCTGAATTTCTAGATAATTAAGTAGAATATGATTCATAGCCGATTATCTTTCCCTGGTCGTGAAGCCTCTTTTTCCATGCATTTTAGATCCTCGGCTACTTTGATTAAAAATTGAAATAGGGGAAACATCGGATCACTCTCACCTTCATCATTCTGATTTGGCCTATTTTACTTGCATGGCAATTCATCCCCAAATTAATAAGAGTAAAAGTCACTTGTTTCTCTTCCATGCCTTTAGCAAAGAAATTGTGAACCGTCCTGATATGAGCTCGAACAATTGATCCTTCGATCTGTCCCCTTTGTTTAATTGTCCTTTTGCAAGTTCCAATTTTTCTGTACATACCAATTCAAATGTGTAAATTATGAAGTTTATTATTAGTTTATAGATTCATTATATTAATTAATCATAAAATATTACCTTTCAAATGGATATATCCACCTTGTTTGAACAGGACCTCCAAGGCTAACTTTATGTACAAGATGAATTAGAAGATGCTCCATCACATCAAAGAAGCCAGGTGGAAAAATCTTCTCCAGCTTTGTAGTAATAACAAGAATGTTTTCCTTCATCCTGTCTAAACTACTTTCAAGCAATGTTCTAGAACATAAATCTCTTAAGAAAAGACTTATCTCTATGACTAGCTTTCATATCCTCTCAGGCAGGTGGCTAAAAGCAATAGGAAGCAAATTTTCCATGAATGTATGACAATCATGACTTTTCATATCTATCAACTTCTCTTCATTCAAGTCTACCCACTTGCCCAAATTTGAAGCATATCCCTCTGGAATCCTCAAATTTCTAACCCACTCACATATTTTATGTTTCTCCTCCAAGGTGAATGAAAAACTGGCTTTAGGCTTAAGAATTTTGCCAGTTGGTTGTTCCTGCAGCCACAATTCTTTCCTCTTACAATATTCCTTTAAGTGTATTTTAGCTCTTGGGTTGTCTTTTGTCTTGCCTTTAATATCCATCACTGTGTTGAATAGGTTATCCAAATAATTTTTCTCAATATGCACCACATCAAGATTATGTCTTAGGAGATTATCCTTTCAATATGGCAACTCCCAGAATATGCTTTATTTGGTCCAATTATGTTCAAAACCGTATCCAGGAAGTCTACCAGGTGGAGCAACCCAAACTTTAGGCAGTTGAGAAACTCTCTCCCAAATTTGATACCCTGTCTATGATAGTGGTGGAGGATCCATTTCAACCCTATTTTTTCTGAATGCATTCTTCATCTTTCTAAACTCGTAGTTCATTGGCAAGCATTGACGATGACAATTAAACGATGAATTTTTTCTGCCATGATTCAGGGTGAAAGCCTTACTATGTTCCATGCAATGAGGACAGACAAGCTTTTTAGCCATCATCTAACCAAATAACATACCATATGCAGGAAAATCATTAACAGTCCACATTAAACAAACACGCATAACAAAATTCTGTTTAGTTGATATGTCATAAGTCAGTACACCTTCAAACCATAACTACTTAAGCACATCTATCAATGGTTGTAGAAAGATATCAATCTTACTTTTTAGGTTACGAGGACCCGGAATAACATAACTTAAAAATATGAATGGACTTGTCATGCATATTTCAGGAGGAAGATTATATGGAGTAAGAAATACGGTCCAGCAAGAATAACGCATAGCAGAATTTGAGAATGGTGTGAAACCATCTGCACACAGCCCCAATATGACATTCCTAGGTTCTCTAGCAAAGTCAGGATATATAGATGTTAGACCCCGTTTTTCTTTAAATTAAGGATAATTATCCAATTGGGAAATATTTTTGTGGATGTCGTGTAATTTGAACTTAAGTATATTTACGATGCATGATTAGAGTATCAAGTGAATTTGGCATGCGTAATTAAGTTGGAGTCGGAAGTCCTCGATTGGATTAAAAATAGAAAAGTTTGAGGCCTAATTGAACTATAGATAAAATTGGAGCCTTTATGTGCAATTTTGGAAACTAAGGTTTCTATATATACCCCCTCTTATGTAGAAATTTGAAGAGAGGAGAAGAAGAA
>JAOTQJ010000001.1:2629835-2642495 GCA_025642045.1 Solanum sejunctum | reverse complement strand
GTTTGATACATTTGAGAATAATTCATACCAAGGGAATGATGGGTTACGTGGATTTCCACTCTCAAAAGATTGTGGCGGTGATGATGGGGTATCACAAGCGACAACACCAATTGAGCTAGAAGATGAAGAAGAAGTAGAAGATATACCAATGATCAGTTGGCAGGCAGTTCTCATGGGTTACGGTTGTGGACTTATTATTGGACTTTCCATGATATACATAATGCTGTCAACTCAATATCCAGCTTGGTTTTCCAGGGTGTTTGTAGAATTGGAACACAAAATTATTACGAGATTGCAAAAGCTCAAGAAAAGAAACTAGGTATTCAACTCAATCTCCACACTTGCATTTTATATATCCATAAAGTTTCTCTCTCCTTCACCCTTAAAGATTTTAACTTTAATTCTTCGTTTTTTGGAAAATGCAGGATTCAAGTCTACTGCATTGACGGGATGCAAATAAAAGCTTTTACTTTCATAGTTTGTGATGTATATTAGCCTCCAAATAAGAAACGAGCTTTCTTATGTTGTGACTCAAACAAACTTGATTTCACTTATCTGTAGACTTAAATTCAGCATTATCAATTGCAACCATAGAATTTCATAGAATGGGAAGGGGTCAAAATAAAAACATGATGCAATTTGCTAGAAAACTGACAAATAACAGTAGAAAACGCATTAAATAACCTAAAATAGTTCCAAATTCTCATGTTACTTGAAATAGAAAAAGTATTCATAGATATTGATCAATATATAATAATGTGAATAACTATGATCACAATAGAGGTGGTGTAACAGTTACAAAGTTGGAGAAACAACCTCGGATACTAAGGTTCGAATCCTAGAAGAGGTGAAAGCAGTTATATTGGACTTGACACTTCATTTAGGAAGAAATCCAGCAGAACCGCTAAATTTGATGACCTCATCGACATTTGGGAATAAAAGCTGCTTCAGTTATCAGCTCTGCTAAATAAATCCATGAGGGTTTGGCCCAAAGCGGACAATATCATACCAATGCGGGGTTGGTGTGTGGGAATCCGTGAGGGTTTGGCCCAAAGCGGACAATATCATACCAATGCGGGGTTGGTGTGTGGGTACGCGCGATCCCTAACACTAACATTGCTCTTCTCAAGGCAGCAGCGTGATCTCACCTCTCTGCACCTCAAGCAATAGTCGTGCTACTTCATTTCCCAACTCGATAGCTCCATGAAGTCCCCTTCGGACCCCCAAGACAGTAACATCAACTTCAAAACGCAGACCTTTTATGAAGTCTTAAACTTCCTACAGTAGCCCAACTCTCCCCAAGAGATCAACTACACGACCATAATGTTCCATGTTAGCCAAAGTCCGAATTTACCTGACATTGCTTCAAACAATTTAAAACCGAAATCAAGAAGCTTGGCACGCACACAAGATGATAGAACTGCCACGAAGGTAATCTCATTTGGTTGTAGCCCCTTTGCTCTCATCTTCTCATACATCGTTAATACTTGCTTCTCCCTATCATTCAAAGCTAGGGAAGAAATCACAGCATTCCAAACTCAAACCAGCTTGCTAACCATCGCATCAAATACCTTTGAAGCATATACCAAACAACTCATCTTCCCATAAAACGCAATCAACACGGTCATCATAAAGTCACTCAACTCCTCATTCCTTACCATGTACTAGCCTCCCTACATATAACACTACACCAACATCCAAAAACGTGCAAGAAGAAAGAATACTAACAGAGGTAGCCTCATTTGGCATCAATAAACCACACTTCACGAGGATTTGTACCATTTTTTTCTCGAAAAAACCTTAACAGCAACCTCAGATTACCCATTCTTCATGTACCCATGAATCATACTAGTCCATGAACAAACATCACTATAAGTCATGCAAGAAAACATCAAGAACCCCAAAACCCATATCCCCATTGCCCTCACATGCGTCAAGTGTATTAGTTATACATACCTTAAATATCAAAATAAAGTGTATAACTAGTACTTAGTTATACATCGGTTAAAAACTGTATCAAATAAGATACTGGTAATCCACAAAGTTACCACATGAATAATCGGATCTATAAGGGTGGCAGGTGTTCAACTGATTCGCTACGCAAAAACTACATAGTATATAAAGTATGTATATGTATGTGTGAATTTGACTAAATAGTTTAAGAGTCCAAAATTTAAACTTTATAAACTACTTTTTTTTAACCCTTAATAAATATCTTGCATCCGTCTCTGGATACATGCTTTGTAACATTTAAGGAAAAATTATGTAGATAAGCAAATATATACTAATTAATTAGTTAATATAGTTATAGTTTGAATTAATTATGGTTCGTGACAAATATCTAGCTGTAATATAAATTTGAATTTTGTGTAATTCAAACAATTTATGAGGGGCATTTTTGGACATAACCCTTTTGTTATAAGTCCGTTTGGATTACCCAAATTTAAGTAGCTTACAAATTTTGAATGTTGAAAAATATTTTTTTAAGTTTTCAAACTTAATTTATATTTGATAAAAATAATAATTTACAATAAAAAAAATTAACAAATCAACCAAAACAAAATCATTATAAAGTTAAAATAAGCTAAAAACAATAAGTTAGACACTCTCAACTTATTATTTTAAAAGCACTTATTTAAGTTACTCAGGATTTTACGCTTAAAAAAATTGGAAAAAGCTTAAAAGTAGCTTTTAAGCCCATCCGAACGGGTATATAGGGAAAACTTAAATAAGTCTCATAAGTTGAGGAGCTAATTTACTTAGATACTCTCTAGTTAGCAATATTATGTATATTGTCATATGTTTGTGGATCCAAATATTCAGATACATGTATCTCCATATACATGGATCAAAATTGGGTGTAATTTGTTCTAAATACACTGTATCTCAACGAATTTGCGTGTATCCAAGATACATAACAAATCTTGTTCTCCTCCCTCACTTCTCTTCTTTCTTGTTCACCGCTCTCACATGTATTTGGTATTTTATATACACGTGAATCACACCAAATACATATATTTATATGTATCTAATGTAATTTGCATATATCTAGAATACATACGAACTTCTTTCGCCTCTCTTCTTATTTTAGTATATCTGATGACAACTACAATACATGTATATCTAAGTGTATTTTCCTCAATATATGATAGAAAATTCTTAATTAGTGGTAATATACGTAATATATTGAAAGTACAGGTAATAATAGTAAATATGATAATGAAGTATGTGTAATTACGCAATTTTTTCATTATTATATGTTATAGAAGTATTTTGATAAATAGCTTAGGTTTTAAAACTTAATATGATCAAATAGTTGTATTTAACATAATTACATGGCATAACCTTAGCTATGTGACCTGGAGGGGAATAAAGAGGCAAGGAAAATTGAGAGATGGAGGAGAGAAGCGAATTGTATATGTATACATATTTGTCAAATAATTATATATGTGTAACTAATATACATATGTATTTGTATATATGAAAAATGAGACTGGGAGAAGGAGAAAAGAGGAAATTAAGATAGAGAGAGGGGAATTATATATGTATATCTATCGAATTGATTATGTATATTTGTCAAAATAATTATATATATGCAGCTTATATACATATGTATTTGTATATCTAGCAGAAATTGTAGAGAGAGAGGAAGAAAGTAGAGAGAAAATAGCAACAAAATTCTAACTATAGTTATAAATTACTTTTTTTCAAAATATAATTATATAATATAAATATATATCATATGTTTGGTTAATTATGTTATTTTCTATGTTATAATAGGGCCTTAGAGCCCAAACTAGTCCAAAATGAAATGGACCTAAGCCCATTATTATGAGTATACAAAAAAAAAAAAACTGCTGTTGATTCTCTTCTTCTCTTGGAGTACTTTTTGCACTGGTTTTTTTAGCTTTTCAGATTTTGAAGCAACAATGGATGTAATCAAATCTCAGCAAATATCTTCGAGGCCAATTGAGAAGGTGATAGTTCATCCTCTTGTGCTTCTGAGCATCGTAGACCATTACAATAGAGTTGCAAGGGACACAAGGAAACGTGTTGTTGGAGTTTTGCTTGGAACTTCATTTAAAGGCACTGTTGATGTTACCAATAGCTATGCAGGTATCGTTTTCGCTAACACTTTTCAGATCTGTTCGAATTTTTGTTTCGTGTGGTTTTGATGTTTTTGATGGAATTTGGAGTTTGTGAGGGTTCATATGAGTTGAGTTTATGATTTGAACTGTGGATTTTGGAATAGGTAGCTAATGTGCTGGGAAATTGTGAGATAGTAGTTAATTTTGCCTTAATTCTATTGGGAACCGCGTGTGCCCACATTGTCCCCTTTGGGTCAAGCCCTCACGGATTTATTTTTGTACATCTCCCGAAAGGCCTCATACTAATGAATTGAGTTAAACCTATTTAAATTAGTCATTTGCTCGTTGGGGCTCATGCACCGGAGTGAGTAATAAAATTTAGTAAGAAAAATAAAGCAAAGTTGACACCAGGAAAACGGATTGGGTTGAACCTTTTTAAATTAGTCATTTGCTCATTGGGGCCCATGCTGCGGAGTGAGTAATAAAATTTAGGAAGAAAAATAAAGCAAAGTTGACACCAGGAAATTTAACGTGGTTCACCCAAAACTTTTGGGCTACGTCGACAAATCAACACTTTTACTATATTTCTTCTACTATTACAAATAGTAGCCACAAGTGTACAATTTTTTCTACTATTACAAGTAGTAGTTTCTCAGAGAAAAATATCAAAAATAGTGAACACACTATTTCGATTAGGAAAAAATATTTTCTAAGCACACACTCTATTTATTTTATAGTCTATGGTATACCTCACAGAAGAAAAATACTCTATGTATTTTTCTCTTCTTCTGTGTCTCTCTACATATTTTTTCTCTCTTCTGATGCAGAATGAAGGAGCTGAAGCGCTCCTTTTATAGGCAACTTTTGCCTACTTTTGTTGACATTTCAAGAAAGAAAACACGGTTGGTAAGTTGGCCAACCAACTGTGTAAATAACAAGTTGCTTGCCAAATTGCCAATTTGAAATCAATTTGGCAACCATTTTTGACATTCAAAAAACGTGTGGGCCCTCCAGTTGGAGGGACCCACTCAACAATTCTCCCCCTCCCATCAAATGGAGGGTTCTGTCATTCCTGCAGTTGTTCGACAATATTCGAACTTCTCCCTTGGCAAAATCTTTGTCATCATATCCGATCCATTTTCATCTGTGTGGATCTTTTGAAGTTGTAGCATCTTCTTCTCCAATGCATCAGTTATCCAACGATATCTTACATCATATGTATTTTTGCAAAGATGAATGGTACTTTGATTGTCACAAAACATCTCAAACTTGTTTTGTTTGACATCAAGTTCTTTAAGAAATCCCTTCATCCATAACAACTCTTTGCAAGCTTCTGTTGCTGCTATAAATTCTGCTTCTGTAGAAGACAATGCAATGCACTAACCCCGCGCAATGGCTTTCTCATACCCTGAAACTTTAGGTCAAATCCATTTTTGGATCACCTTTTTCGGGTTTAATCATTGCTTGTTGGATGTGTCCAAGTAAAATGCAACTCAGTCAGTGATGAGAGAGTCAGCGTGCTAAACCTACTAAAGAAATGCTTACCCATTGAACTCGGAGACGGGAGTTTTGCAATTTCGATTGCCAAGACACAGCTCCCCCTGCAAATGTAATTAGGTATCCAGATGTAGACTCTGTTGAGTACACGTTTTTTGAATGTCAAAAATGGCTGCCAAATTGATTTCAAATTGGCAATTTGGCAAGCAACTTGTTATTTACACAGTTGGTTGGCCAACTTACCAATCGTGTTTTCTTTCTTGAAAAGTCAACAAAAGTAGGCAGAGGTTGCCTATAAAAGGAGCGCTTCAGCTCCTTCATTTTGCATTAGAAGAGAGAAAAAATATGTAGAGAGCCACAGAAGAAGAGAAAAATACATGGAGTATTTTTTTTATGTGAGGTATAGCATAGACTATAAAATAAAATAGTATATGAAGAAAAATAGAGTGTGTGTTTAGGAAATATTTTTTCCTAAAAGAAATAGTGTGTTCACTATTTTTGGTATTCTTCTTTGAGAGCCTACTATTTGTAATAGTAGAAGAAATTGTACACTTGTGCCTGCTATTTGTAATAGTAGAAGTGTTGATTTGTAGACGTATCCCAAAAGTTTTGGGTAAACCACTTTAAATTTCCTGGTGTTAACTTTGGTTTATTTTTCTTTCTAAATTTTATTACTCACTCCGCTGCGTAGGTCCCAACGAGCAAATGACCAATTTAAATAAGCTCAACCCAATCCATTAGTATGAGGCCTTTTGGAAGATGCCCAAAAACAAATTCGTGAGGGCTTGGCCCAAAGCGGACAATATCATACTAATATGGGGTTGGGGTGTGGGCACGCGCGGTCCCCAACAAATTCATGGGATGCTTTTTTTTTCCCTTACGTTATGATCGAATTTGAAGTTTGTTAGGGTTCATTTGAGCTGATTTTGAGAGCTGAAATGGAAATAGGTAGCTAATGTTTTGGGAAATCGTAGAAGAACAAACAATGTCTTTATTTATGGGAGTAATAATTGGGTTGCTTTTGTTCTTTTGCTTTTTGATGAAATTTGAAGTTTGTTAGGGTTTGTATGAGCTAAATTTAAGATTGGAACTGGGAATAGATATCTAATGTGCTGGAAAATGGTAGATTAGCAGCCAATATGCCTTTATTTATGGGATCAAGAACTGGGTTGCTTCTGTTCTTGCATTTTGGTGGAATTTAAAGTAAGGTGGGTCTTTTATGAGCTGTTTTGTGATTTTACCTAACATCTCCGGCTGTTTCGTGCAGTGCCGTTTGAGGAGGATGACAGGAACCCAAGTATCTGGTTTCTTGACCATAACTATCATGAATTGATGTTTTCCATGTTCCGAAGGATTAATGGTATAGTTATTTTTTACTTGTGTGATTTGCAATTCATGATTCTTTTTTAAAAGTATTTTCACCTGTTTGAATGTTCGTACTTCCTTTGACTTAATTGCATCAGCAAAGGAGCATGTTGTTGGTTGGTATAGCACTGGTCCCAAACTTCGGGAAAATGACCTCAACATTCATGGGCTTTTTAATGAGTAAGGGCATTATTATTTATGTATTCATTCAGAGGTCCTATTTGGCATATTTAGTTTGGCAACAGCCAATCTTTGGTGATGATTATGCCTGGATGGTTTTTTCCAAGCTACAAGCTTTACTTATCAAATGAATCTGTTAGAGAGATCAGGAAATGGCAAAAGGAAAACCTCGGGAGAGAATTGTGTACAGCACTAGTTAGGGGTATACCTAAAATGGAAACAAATTAGTAGACTTTACAGGCAGTGCCACAGAAAAATGGACAAATCATTGAAATGCACTAGTCAAACTAGTTTGCTTCTTTCTTGATCCCAGTCACTTAAGATAACAACTTATCTTGTTGCCCCCCTAAGCCCTTCATGCAATTCAAATTGCATTTCATGGATAGACAAAAATTTCAACTAAGAACAACCCTTTTAAAGTTTCATGGTAATAGATCACCTTCTGGTGAGAAACACAAAATGACTATATAGATGAGATTTTCTGATAAATTTCAATAAGTCTTACTTGGTTTTGATTTTGATTATAGTATGACGTTAGCAAATAAGATGTCTGAGAGAAGAGTGTGGGAATTGTGGCTTGTCCTTTTCCTCTTTGCTAGTTCATTTTAAGGAAGCAACTTATATGCAAAAGCTTCCTAGATATTTCCAATGGGGTATTTCTACCTATTGCTTAGAAAAGGTTCTCACAGTTTGAATGTGAGTATGAGTTCCATTACATATTCACTTTACTAAATGTCCTCCTGAACAAAATTAGCAGCACATCCTTATTTATTTTATTTAATTTAGGTTTTGCCTTGTCCCAAGTCTTTGGAGATTTGCCATGGTGTGATCAGTGGTGGAGCTGCATGTTGTTGTTGTTGTTTTGGGGGGTGGGGGGTGGGGCAAGTGACACCCCTTCATTGGAATATTATATTTAGTTAGATAAAAATATTATTGTTATGCATATATATTACATATTAATCCCCTTAACTTCTTAGTGAATTTATTTCTTTGTATTTTGACACTCCATAAAAGTTCTGGTCTGCCTCTAGGTGTGATATTTCAAATTTCAGAAAAGCTCCATTTAAGTATAAGCTAAATGAATGAGTAGTAAGAACTAGAAAGCTGGGTTATTGAATATTATAGTAACGTAGACTTCTCTAGTTAAAAAGGGGAACCTTTTGTTCAAAGCATCCATCCACTCAGGGTCCGTAAGGTAACATAGACTTCTCTAGTACAACATACCCAGTAAAATCCTGCAAGTGGGGTCTGTGGAAGGTAAAATGGACTGACCTTACCACTACCTTAATAGAAATAGAGAGGTTGCTTTCAAAAGACCCTCGTCTCAAAAATACATAGACTTCTCTAGTATTATGGTAAAATATGTTTTCTTCATTTTATGAAGAATTAGCTGTCCACCCTCTTGGAGTTCTATTTGAGTGTCATTTCTATTAGGGCAATATGATTGCTGTATGAATTTTCCAAAAGTTCTCATCCTTGTTTGGTCACTTCTTTACCTGCTATAAGCCTGCTCTATGCTGATGCACCTTAATGGACAGGAAGCTACTATTAGAGGTATAATTTCCCATCAGGACCGTCTTCTCTAATCATTATAGAAGCTACCAAGTTTTATGCTGGTCATCCTAGGAAAAGTTACTTGTCTCTGACCTGGATTGATTTTCCTCACGCACCTTGATCTTGAGGGTTAGCAAGGACATTGCAAAATCAACCTGCCCAAGCCAAAGAAACCAAAATTTCAGCTATGCTGGCAGTTACATCTTTGAAAACCAGCTTAAACTGAACTAATCATGAGATACATACTATAGTGTGAGACATGGGAGGGGGAGCGGGGTTCATATTGGAGATTAAATATTGCACACAGTACAAATTAGAAAGTCACTTAAATTGTTCCTCGTTTTCAAATGAGTAAATTTATTTAACATGTGGCTGCAATGTTTTAAGCTTTGCATCTCTTATGGTATAAGGTTTCTCAACCAATTATGCTGCTTATTATTGGTGGTGTTATTGCAGCTATGTCCCTACTCCAGTCTTGGTTATAATTGACGTCCAGCCTAAGGAGCTAGGAATACCAACTAAGGCATACTATGCAGTTGAGGAAGTTAAAGAGGTAACAACGTAGATTAATAGTTCATTGTGTAGAAGGGTTTGGTGCTTGTTGTTTTTGCAATGTGCTTGGATGGGTATACTTGCAGAATGCAACTCAGAAAAGCCAGAATGTGTTTGTGCATGCACCTTCAGAAATTGCTGCTGACGAAGTTGAAGAAATTGGTACAACTCCAAGAATTATTTTTTACACTTTTAGTTTACCATTGTTTTACTTTTAAAATTCAACTTATTTCATTTGCTTGAATTGTTAGCAGTTTCCTGTCATTCTCCATTGCAAGTGACATTTTAACTGTGTACATTAAATTTTTGCATATCATGTATTCTAATGGACAGGTGTTGAGCACTTGCTAAGGGATGTAAAAGATACTAAAATCAGTACTCTTGCCGCTGAGGTTCCTTTCAGAACCTTCTTAGGACCTTTCAATTATAGAAAATTGATAATAATAAGTTTGGCTGCTTAACAAGTAGAGAACAATAAGAACTTTCCAGGTAACTGGGAAACTGGCAGCTTTGAAGGGATTGGATGCTCGACTTCAAGAGATACGGAGTTATTTAGATCTTGTCATTGATGGGAAGCTCCCCTTGAACCATGAGATTCTATACCATTTGCAGGTTAGCATTACTATCAACTTTCCTCCTTTTTGGCATGATGATCATTCTTTCAGTTGCCAACTGCATCTACATTCTAAAGGTGGTTGATATTCATATGGAATTCTTTTAAGTAAAAGGTCTACTGAATTTGTAGATATTCCGAAAAAATAGGAGCTTAATTTGTTCAAAATAAGGTCATTAAGCAGAGGAAGTAGTTTCTGCAGCTTGTTGTTCAAGAACCTTATTTTGTACAGATGATAGGTTTGAGGAATGTATTGTTCTTGGCTATGAGTGGCAACATGTTCCCCATAAAGGATTTGCACATACGGTCATTGCTTCTTGTGATCTTCCCGAATCATTTTATGGTGATTTTTGTTTTAGTAAGATATTGTAATCTTTGGCACCAATGTTCTCCTAGGTCAAATCTATTACTAACACACACAAAAGTGTTGCTTTCTTGATCCGCCAGTGTTCTCTTCATTTTATTATGTTGCCAGTAAGGCTGATTTTAAGCGGACTTCATGTCCAATTCAACGATGCTAATACGTTGAATTCTTAATAAAAAATTTCTTGCAGGATGTCTTCAACCTATTGCCAAATCTGAATGTTGCTGAATTAGTTAAAGCTTTTTCAGGTAAATTAGCTGGAATTCCATCTCTGTTTCAATTAGGAAAGCTCCACCACCAATATATGTCTTTCAACCTTTCGCGTGCCCATTTGATGTCTTGTTGCAGTGAAAACGAATGACATGATGTTGGTCATATATCTATCTTCACTTATCCGAAGTGTATTTGCTCTCCATAACTTGATCGACCAAAAGGTAAATTTGAGAAAACTCCTCGAAAAATACAGGGCGAGAAAGTACATGTATATGCTTCATAAGACGAGAGGAAGTTTGAAACCAAAGTAAAGTGATTCTCCATTATGCAGAGAAAGCAAAATAGAATTTTTTTTCTTGGTTCTTTTTATAGTTGAAAGGGAATGTTGTGTTAAAGAGAAGCCAAAAAAGTCTTTTTTGTGACATCTTTGTCTTTTTCCTGTTGTCACAGAAAATAACCTCTCTACTTCTATGAGGTAGCGGTAAGATCTGCGTACATTATACCCTTCCCAGACCCCACTTGAGGGATTCGACTGGGTATGTTGTTTTTGTTGTTGTTTGTCTTTGTCCTATTGTCTAACAAATGAAGCATATTTATTCCTTTTCTTAACAAACTTATGTTTGTTGAATTAAAAGAAAATTACAAGTGGTAATTTTCTCATTCCAAAATTATTAACAAATGAAGCATATTATTATATTTATTTATTTTATTTTATAGTAGAAAAGGATTGTTGTATCTGAGGGTTAAAGAGAGAAAAACAAAATTGTGACATCTTTTTTTTTTCTTTATTGTTTATTTTTTATATTGTCCATCAATCTCGGATGGAGTTAAAGATTGACTATTTTTCGGCTTTGGAATATGATGGAATAAAGCAAAATGACTCTTTAAACTGTCTGCGCTTCTTTCATTTGTGAAGTAGCAGTTAATCAATGCAATTTTCGATGTTCCTCATGGGTCATCTGGAAACAGTCGCTTTATGTTTTTAGACATAGGGGTTAGGCTGCATACATCCGATCCCCCCTCACCTCGCAATGAGCAGGAGCCTTTCGAGGCACTGGGGTATGTTGATGATGTTGATAATGATGTTTATTTTTTGTATATTCTTTCCATTAGACTTCTTTATTGTACTTGTTTATGGATTTCTTATTGTCATAAGCATATAGTTTTATTTGTGCTCAAGTTAGTCATTTGTGTCTTTATTGGAAGTTTGTTTATAACTAATTAAAGTTCAAAATATACAGTTGGTTGTTAAAAGGAATTAATTTTAAATATTGAAGTACACCATTCAATTAGTGTTTTTGTCATCCATTTAAAGATTTATTTGTAGTTGTTGTGTTTTTACTCATTTCAAGCATGTTTTCATAGGATTTTTATTATTTTAATGGATCTATAAATATTTACATAGGATATATGTCCAACGCACTTTATTTAAAAACTAATTCATAAAAAACGTTTGTAACCAAAGCTATTGAATTCACGCATTACACGTTAGATTTGCCAATTTGACATTCTTTTGTCAAACATCTATATGCATTCGAATGACGACATTATATATAGCATGTGAAACATTTACATGTGTATCATGAGGAGGAGAGAAGAAAATTGAAAATCAAATTAATATCTATTTCTAATCACATTGTAACTAACCCAACTTATATCTATAATATATGACATAAATTAGTGATTAAAATATTTTTTCATATTAAATAGTTCGATGAACAAAATATTTGTACATATTTCATAGATATCATATTATTACCTCATTTAAAACCAATTAATATTGGTGATTTTAATTGAGCTTGATATCGTTGTTCGAATCAATAACAAATGAGTAAATCACGTTTCACGAGAGGATGTATTGGTCCAATGTAAAGGTACATTTTCAACATTTCTAGTTTGATTTTACCGTATCTTCTATAATTAATTCTTTTGACCGTATTTTATAAGATCATCAAATAAATAACAATAAACTTAATTTTTATATACTGTTATGATCACCTCATATTGATAAAAAAATCAATCGAATAATTTTTTGTAATATGAACTTAGTTGCTTTAATGTAAACTTAGGATTTATTTTTATGAAAAAATCGATACACGATTATCAAGACAATAAGCAATTAAATATATAACACTATAAAGTATATTCAATACTCCTTCCGTCTCACAATAATTGAATTTTTAAAACTTTTTTCAAGGTTCAAAATAGTTGAATTTTTTAAAGTTCAAGATGAA
>JAOTQJ010000001.1:2604444-2629735 GCA_025642045.1 Solanum sejunctum | reverse complement strand
ATTTGCCCTTGCATTAATTGAACTTTTATATTTTCTAGGAAATCAATTACATTATGTATTTATGATTTTATGAAGGACAATAGTGAAAAGTAGGATGTAAATTTTGTCTTTAAATATTTTTCTTAATATGTGTTTATTACCTTATAAATTCAGTTAATATGAGATAGAGGAAGTATGTTATATCACCATGTTAGTGTTTTAGAGATTAATGATATAGCAATTCATCTAACAAAAGTTTATCTATGTTATAGTAATATTATTTCTTATTAGTTTAGTGTATTAAAAATAATATGTATTGTATATTTTTAAAAATAATTTTTTTTATTTTATAAAAATATCGTTTAGATAAAAGGTGGAAAAGATTTTGAAGAGCAATTTTATCTTTAATCATGTTAACACGAGCATTTGAAACCCTTTTATTAATAATATCATAAATTTTTATACATTAGTTATACATATTTTAAACATAGGGTTTAGGCTGTGTACATCCGATTTTCCTTTATCCCGCAATGGGCTGGACCCTTTAAGGCATTGGAGTAATGTTGTTGTAGTTATACATATTTTAATACCAAATAAAATGTATAACTAGTGCTTGCAAATATTACTTATACGCAAATTGAAAAGTATATCAAAGATACTAATAATACATAAAGTTATTACATGCATAAGGGGATCTAGAAGGGTAATAGACATTCAACTAATTCGCTCGGCAAAGAACTACAATATAAATTATATATATGAATTTTGAATTACTTAAAACTAGAGATTGACTTGATAATTTAAAAGTTCAAAATTCAAACTTCATAAACTATATTTTATTTTTCGAAACCCCTTGAATAAGTATCTTGCATCTGCCTCATAATACATGCGTTGTAAAATTTAAAACATGGACAAAATAAGAAGAGTGGTCTCATAAAATGGTTATTGAGAAAATCAACCACATATACCTTTTTTTTTTTTTTTTGGTTATAAGTCTGTTCAGGTTATCAAATTTAAGTAGCTTTCAAATTTTGAATGATGAAAAATATTTTTTTAAGTGTTCAAACTTAATTTATATTGGATAAAAATAATTATTTATGATAAAAAAGTTATCAAATCAATCAAAACAAAATTATTATAGAGTCAAAATAAGCTAAAAATATAAGTTAGACGTCCTAAACTTATTATTTTAAAAGTACTTACTTAATTAGTTAAAATGAATTTTACATTCAAAAAAGATTGAAAAGGGGTTAAAAACAGCTTTTGAGCTCATCCAAACGGTATTTATATTGGAAAACTTACATAAGTCTCATCAGTTGAACTAGTTAACTTAAGTACTCTCTAGTTTGCAATTTTACATATTTTACCATATGTTTGTGCATCCAAATACATTCAGATACTTTTAAATACATGTATCTTTGAATTCATGGGATGCGGTTTAAATTAGGTGCAATCTATTCTAGATACATTGTATTCGAGTGAATTCGCATGTACTCCAGATAAATAAACAAATCTTGCTCGCTTCCCTCACTTCTCTTTCTTCTTGCTCACCACTCTTATATGTATCTGAATCACGCCAACTATATATAGATATATGAATCTATATGTATCCAGTAGAATTCACATATATTTGGGATACATACAAACTTCGTACGCCTCTCTTCTATCTTACAACAACAATACATGTATATCTAAGTGTATTTTTCTCAATATATGGTTGAAGACTCCTAATTAGTGGTAAGATACATTATGTATTGAAAGTACATATAATGATAGTAAATATGATAATGAAATATGTATAATTACATAGTTTTTTCGTAATTATATGTCAGGATAATTTACGTAATTAGACAAATATATAATATGTATTTACATTATACCACTATAGTTTGAAAAAGTTACAAGTTATAACTATAGTTATAATTGTATTGTTATTTTCTCTCTCCTCTATTTCTCTTTCTCGCCTCGCTCCTCTCTCTCTCTCTGTCATCTCTTACAAGATATACAAATGCATATATATACCAATTGCATATATACAATTATTTGACAAATATACATATTCAATTCAATAGATATACATATACAATTCGTCTCTCTACCCTTTTTTACTCACCTCTCTCCTCCCTCTCCAGTCTCGCTTGCCAGATATCCAAATGTATATATATGTATATCAGTTACACATATACAATTATTTAACAGATATACATATACAATTTACAAATATACACATATAATTCGTCTCTCTCGCCGCTCTCTCTATCTTGTTTACCTCTATCGACCTCATTCGCCTCTATCCTATAATATTTAGCTATAAATCATAATTTTAACAAACTATAGCTATTTTTTATCTTATTATATTTTAAATATTTGTTCTTATTGAAAAATCAACTATATTAAGGGCCTTAGAGCCCAAACTAGTCCAAAATGAAATGGGCCTAAGCCCATTATTATGAGTATCCAAATCAAAACTTGTGAAAAAAAAAATAATAATAAGAGGTCTTAAATATATATATACACAACAAAAAGAGGAAAAAGAAAAGGTTTAACAGAGTTGCTGTTGATTTTCTTCTTCTCTTGGAGAACAAGTTTTTTTCCTCTGCCTTTTTTTAGCTTTCAGATTTTGAAGCAACAATGGATGTAATCAAATCTCAGCAAATATCTTCGAGGCCGATTGAGAAGGTGATAGTTCATCCTCTTGTGCTTCTGAGCATCGTAGACCATTACAATAGAGTTGCAAGGGACACAAGGAAACGTGTTGTTGGAGTTTTGCTTGGAACTTCATTTAAAGGCACTGTTGATGTTACCAATAGCTATGCAGGTATCGTTTTCGCTAACACTTTCCAGATCTGTTCGAATTTTTGTTTCGTGTGGTTTTGAGGTTTTTGATGGAATTTGGAGTTTGTTAGGGTTCGTATGAGTTGAGTTTATGATTTGAACTGTGGATTTTTGAGTAAGTAGCTAATGTGCTTGGAAATTGCGAGATAGTAGTCAATTTTGTGTTTATTTATGGGATGCTTTTGTTCTTGCTTTTTGATGGAATTTGAAGTTTGTTAGGGTTCGTTTGAGCTTATTTTAAGATTGGAACTGGGAATAGGTAGCTAATGTTCTGGGAAATTTAGAAGAACTAGAGAAATTGCCTTTGTTTAAGGGATTAATAATTGGGTTGCTTTTGTTCTTTTGCTTTTTTGATGGAATTTGGAGTTTGTTAGGGTTCGTTTGAGTTGAGTTTATGATTTGAACTGTGGATTTTGGAATAGGTATCTAATATGCTGGGAAATTGTAAAGCAACAATTAATGTGCCCTTATTTATAGGAATTAATTGGGTTGGTTTTGTTCTTTTGTCTTGTCTTTGTATTTGGTTGGAATTGAACTGAATTAAGTTTAATGGGCATGAAGATCATATAGTTGGCCTCAACTAGTTTGACATTTAGAGTAGTTGATTAATGTGGCCTTTTTGTCTTCTGATGGAAGTAAAAGTTGGTAGTTGGATCTTGTCTGAGCTAAGTTAGTGAAATAAAATGGATAAAGTTCTTTGCTTGGAAAAAAGAAAAAAAAGGGTAATCGGTGAACTTCGTACCTTGAAGTAGGTATAAATCAATGGAAAATTCTAAAATAACCCTCGATTTACCTAGATTTTGGAAGGAACAAGGGAGGAGACTGAAGTGGTGACAAATTGGCTCTAGGGACAGGTTGGTTTGGTGGTCAGAGTTGGCTTGCAGTTTAGATGTATGCTTACAATGTAGAGCAAAATATGGGTTCCGAAGAGTGGATGTGCCTTTTTCTTTCTGTTGGGGGTAGGCCTTGCCTGGATCTGAAAAAAGCAATAACTTTTTTGTTTCCATAATGGGGAAGGAGAAGCGAAAAGTAGGTATAAAGGTACTTCTTTTGTTTTAATGTTTCACAGAAATTATCCTACATTTCTGGAGGGAGTTTTGGTGTATTCTGTGTTTTTATAATTCCTTTGATTTGTTAAAGTAGAGTGACAAGTCAAAGGAATTATTAAAATCTTTCTCAAAAGAAAATAATTCCTTTGATTTGTCACTCTATTTTAAGATGTTCTTGCCTCTTTGTTAATCTTGTCAAGGAAGGAAACAACAGTCATGATGAAAGGCTTATTCATGTGGAGTTAATTGGCTTTGTATTGTAAATTCTATTCCAGAAGATTGCGAAAATATCTGCTGGTTTGGGGAAAAGATAATACACATTTAATCCTATCAACTCCTCAACGTATTCTTACAGTAGTCAATGGAACTAAGAGATTCAGAACATACTTCGGTTACCAAACACAGTTAACTGTTGATTGCTGAATTTTGTGGGAAGGACTGACATCTACTTTCTGTGGAGATGTATTGGAGTATCAATTAGACAGCCTACATACTTGGCGAATAAATTATAAGTAATGAGATCTGTGCAGTTTCCTGAGATGGGTTCAGCCCATAGATATGGAATTTGAAGACTTTACCGTTTTTTGTGCTAACTAAATGAAGAATTGGTTCAGCCCATAGATATGGATGTGATTTGTGATTTTACCTAATATCTATGGCTGTTTCGTGCAGTGCCCTTTGAGGAGGATGACAGGGACCCAAGTATCTGGTTTCTTGACCATAACTATCATGAATCAATGTTTTCCATGTTCCGAAGGATTAACGGTATAGTTATTTTTTACTTGTGTGATTTGCAATTCATGATTTTTTTAAGAAGTATTGTCACCTGTTTGAATGTTCGTACTTCCTTTGACTTAATTGTATCAGCGAAGGAGCATGTTGTTGGTTGGTATAGCACTGGTCCCAAGCTTCGGGAAAATGATCTCAACATTCATGCACTTTTTAATGAGTAAGGGCATTATTATTTTATGTATTCATTCAGAGATCCTATTTGGCATATTTAGTTTGGCAACAGACAATCTTTGGTGATGATTATGCCTGGATGGTTTTTTTCAAGCTACAAGCTTTACTTATCAAATGAATCTGTTGGAGAGATCAGGAAATGGCAAAAGGAAAACCTCGGGAGAGAATTGTGTACAGCACTAATTAGGGGTATACCTAAAATGGAAACAAATTAGTAGACTTTACAGGCAGTGCCACAGAAAAATGGACAAATCATTGAAATGCACTAGTCAAACTAGTTTGCTTCTTTCTTGATCTTGTACCAGTCACTTAAGATAACAACTTATCTTGTTGCCCCCCTAAGCCCTTCATGCAATTCAAATTGCATTTCATGGATATACAAAAATTTCAACTAAGAACAACCCTTTTAAAGTTAAGTTTCATGGTAATAGATCACCTTCTGGTGAGAAACTCAAAATGACTATATAGATGAGATTTTCTAATGAATTTCAATAAGTCTGTCTTGGTTTTTATTTTGATTATAGTCTGACATTAGCAAATAAGATGTCTGAGAGGAGAGTGGGGGAATTCTGGCTTGTCCTTTTACTCTTTGCTAGTTCATTTTAGGGAAGCAACTTATATGCAAAAGCTAAATGGGGGATTTTCTACCTATTGCTTAGAAAAGGGTCTCACAATTTGAATGTTGGTATGAGTTCCATTACATATTCACTTTTTTAAATGTCCTCCTGTGCACATCCTTTTTATTTAATTTAATTTAAGTTTTGCCTTGTCCCAAGTCTTTTAGAAGTCCTTGGAGACTTGCCATGGTAGGATATTTCAATTTTCAGAAAAGCTCCATTTAAGTCTAAGCTAAAGGAACAAGTAGTAAGAACTGGAAAGCTGGGTTTTATTGAATACAGTAGTAATATAGGCTTCTCTAGTTAAAAAGGGCATCCCCGTGTTCAAAGCATCCATTCATGCAGGGTCTGTAAGGTAACATAGACTTCTCTAGTATTATTGTAAAATAAATTTTGTTCATTTTATGAAGGACTAGCTTTCCCCACTCTTGGAGTTCTATTTGAGTGTCATTAGGGAAATATGATTGTTGTATGAAGTTTCCCAAAGGTTCTCATCCTTGCTTGGTCACTTCTTTTCCTGCTTTATGCTGATGCACCTTAATGGGCAGGAGGCTAATATTAGAGGTATAATTTCCCATCAGAACTGTCTTCTCTAATCTCTATAGAACTACCAAGTTTTATGCTGGTCATCCTAGGAAAAGTTACTTGTCTCCAAGCTGAATTGATTTTCTTCGAACACGCTGATCTTGAGTCTTAGCAAGGACGTTGCAAAATAAACCTGCCCAAGCCAAAGAAACCAAAATTTCAGCTATGCTGGCAGTTACACATTTGAAACCAGCTTAGACTGAACTAATCATGAGATACGGACTAAAGTGTAAGACATGGGAGGGGGAGCGGGGTTCATAGTGGAGCTTAAAAAGTGGATAATTGATGTACAGCACACAGTACAAATTAGAAAGTCACTTAAAATTGTTCCTTGTTTTCAGATGAGTAAATTTTTTGAGACAGTAACAGAAAAAAATGAGTAAATTTATCTAACTTTTGATGAAGATGAGTAAATTTATTTGACTTGTGGTTACAATGTCTTAAACTTTGCATCTTTTATGCTATAAGGTTTCACACCCAAATATGCTGCTTATTATTGTTGTTGTTGTTGCAGCTATGTCCCCACTCCAGTCTTGGTTATAATTGATGTCCAGCCTAAGGAGCTAGGAATACCAACTAAGGCATACTATGCGGTTGAGGAAGTTAAAGAGGTAACAACTTAGATTATTAGTTCATTGTGGTGAAGGGTTTGGTGCTTCTTGTTTTTGCAATGTACTTTATGTGCTTGGATGGGTATATTTGCAGAATGCAACTCAGAAAAGCCAGAATGTGTTTGTGCATGTACCTTCAGAAATTGCTGCTCACGAAGTTGAAGAAATTGGTACAACTCCAAGATTGATTTTTTACTCTTTTAGTTTACCATTGTTTTACTTTTAAAAATTCAACTTATTTCATTTGCTTGAGTTGTTAGCAGTTTCCAGTCATTCTCCATTGCAAGTGACATTTTAACTGTGCATATGCATTAAATTTTTGTGTATCATGTATTCTAATGGACAGGTGTTGAACACTTGCTAAGGGATGTGAAAGATACTACAATCAGTACTCTTGCAACTGAGGTTTCTTTCAGAACCTTCTTATGACCTGTGATTTATAGAAAATTGATAATCATAAGTTTGGCTTCTTAACCAGTAGAGAATAATAAGAACTTTGAATACTTCCAATCCAGGTAACAGGGAAACTGGCAGCTTTGAAGGGATTGGATGCTCGACTTCAAGAGATACGGAGTTATTTAGATCTTGTCATTGATGGAAAGCTCCCATTGAACCATGAGATTCTATACCATTTGCAGGTTAGCATAACTATCAACTTTTCTTCTCTTTTTTGGAGTCATGATCATTCTTTCAGTTGCGAACTTCATCTACATTCTAAAGGTGGTTGACATTCGTAGGGAACTCTTTTTAAGTAATAAGTCTACTGAATTTGTAGATATTCCTTAAAAGCACCAGCTTAATTTGTTCAAAATAAGGTCATTAAGCAGAGAAAGTAGTTTCTGCAGCTTTCTGCTCCAGAACCCTATTTTGTTCAAATTAAGATGATAGATTTGAGGAATATGTTGTTCCTGGCTGTGAGTGGCGACAAGTTCTCCATAAAGGATTTGCACATACAGTCATTTCTGCTCGTGATCTTCCCAGATCATTGTATGGTGATTTTTGTTTTAGTAAATATATTGGAAGCTTTGGCACCAAGTGTTCTTCTAGGTCAAATCTATTACCATCACGTGAATTTTGACATAAAACATTGAAATGACTCCTTTCTGCATCTACACAAAAGTGTTTGCTTTCTTGATCTGCCAGTGTTCTTCATTTTGTTTGGTGCCAATGGGCTGATTTTAAGCGGACTTGTCTAATTCAAAGATGCTAACATGTTGAATTTTTAAATAAAAAATTTCTTGCAGGATGTCTTCAACCTATTGCCAAATCTAAATGTTGCTGAATTAGTTAAAGCATTTTCAGGTAAATTAGCTGGAATTTCTATCTGTTTCAATTAGGAAATCTCCACTACGGATATATTTCTTTTAACCTTTTGAGTGCCCATTTCATTTCTTGTTGCAGTGAAAACGAATGATATGATGTTGGTCATATATCTATCTTCACTTATCCGAAGTGTAATTGCTCTCCATAACTTGATCAACAACAAGGTACAATTTATGTTTGAACTATGCTTCAAAAGTTTCACTTGTTTGTTTTTCATTAATCTTTAGAAGAACTGTGTTGTGCTAAAGGAAACACAGATCTAAATGAGTGTTCAATGCTTGTCAAAAGAAAAGTTCAATTATGAATACTCCAGCAACCTAATTCAGTTGGTTAGTGCCAATGGCGTCCGTTTTACTGTAATTTAACATGGTTAGAAACCTGTTCCTAGTTAATAGCCTCTCTACCTTTAAAATAGTGATAAGGTCTGCGTACATTTTGCCCTCTCCAGACCCCCACTTGTGGGATTCCACTGGGTATGTTGTTGTTAGTTAGAACCCTGTTGTTTACTTTTCACCAACGGATACAATTGCCGATCTTTCATCGAGTCCTTGGACTGTCCTTGTTACAGCTAGAATTTTGATGTTGTGTCCTGACTTCCACAAGTCTTCTTTTTTAGTCTGTTACTAAATGAATGATATCTTCATATGTACTAAAACAATATAACTTCAAAAAATTCTTTTTAAACCTTGAAAAGATGATTTGTATTTGCACAAATTGTCGCTGGCTTTGTTCTAAATACAAGTTTGGAAATTTGTTTGTTCTTTTTAAAACTCCGTCCAGTCAAAACAATTCCATATAAATTTGGACGGAGGGAGTACATTTCACTGCATATAATATTTGCACAGGCAGCCCATGTATCTATTGTCAGGATAAACTCTGAGGCTTGTGATATCTTTTCAGATGCTTAACAAGGAACACGAAAACAAGGAGGATTTGAAGTCTCGTGCAGTGCCAACTACGGCTGGAACCTAAGCAATCGACCCTCACAATCCTCTTTGGTCATTCACTACTCAGCACTTGCAGCTAGTTGCAATTGGAACCTGAATCGAATCTGCCTTGTGACAAATCTCACAGTTGGAGGAACACTCGATGTTTTCTCATCTGTTCTGTTTTAGCTTTGTTCCTCCAGATTTTATCAGTTTTTGTCCAGCGGGATGTAGTACGACATATCATTTTCTTTGTAGTTTACAGATCAGACTTGTTCCCCCTTCTCTGAATTCAGTTACAACATAGACTGAAAATGGAGATACATGTTGGCGTGTTGCGTATGAATTCATCACAGTATACTCAAAATCGATGAATGCAACTTCTCTAAACTGCACTCTGTGTTGTCTTGTATGGTAGCTGCCTATTTGCTACTTGAGACTCTTCCCCATAAAAGGCTTCTATTAGGGGGGAAGAAATGCATGTCTCACTTGGGAAGTATGTACAAGCCAAGTCAGCTATATGGCCCAACATCATTTGTCTATTTCCCCTCAATTCATCGTTTTGAAATATTTAAGTACGTTTTCCCAATAGCGGTCTTTTGCCATGATTGACAACAGAGTATAAAACAAGATCAAACGGAAATAACATTCAAACAAGACAAAATATTGCGGGATAGATTCTTGCAAAATCTTGGATGACCAAACAAAACATAACTAGCATGAAATGAATGAACAAACCTACATGGAAAAATAGAGTTCATGACATCCTAGGACAGGTAACATAATAAAAATCAAAACATCAAGTAAAACTCTAGCTCTTGAGTAACTGTTGTCTTCGTTTGCCTAACACCTTCTGTAGACTTCCCTGGAATCTGATAGTAGACAAAAGAGAAAGAGTCCTGCAGATATAACCATCTATGATATTTTTTTAACATCACTTTAAGAACTGTAGCTCATAGATATTGCATTTACAGTTTGCTAAGAACTCCTTTGGACTTCCATGGGAAGAGCTCCAGAACTAGTTAGTGGAAAAGAGAGGACAGCTTATAAATATGGATGGTGAGATGGATTAAGCCAGATTTGGGGGATTAACCACTGCACTAGTGTAGAGTTCAGTAAAAAAAAAGGACATGATGACTTAGTGATGGGCTGTCCAGCCAGGTAACTAACAGCAAGGTAGAAGCATCCCCTATGTTGTACAATCTCACAATAGTGTAAGAAAATTCACAAACAGCAAGAAAGTCCCTTTCGATGGTGCATACAGTACAAGGTACTCATATTTCCTCAAAAGGCTTTCTTCAAACAAATTAATAGCATACTCTATCAAACAAAAGGGTTAAGTTCAACATTGCTTTTGATCTTTCGTCAAAAGACGCAGATTCTCTTGGCAAAGCATGGACAAGTGTTGATTATTACTCCTTACTACTTTTCCCACAAGTAGGCTTGTATATCTTACAGGAGGAATCAAAAGGGCACACTTTGAACTAGATCTGGAGGATACACGGTGGAGAATCTAAAACGATTAAAATGATTGTCACAGCCTCACAACAGTAAAACCATTATCACCTTCCCTAACATGTACAAAAATTCATGCCAAAAGAAGACAAGTTCAACGAATACGGAGGATACAAGGTGGAGAAGTTCATTGGGTTTAAGAAACTTGCAAAATTGAAAGTAACAAAATTACACAATTTCATGGAATTGCTCCAAAGAACAAAGATGATAGTCATGACGTAATGGAGAAGGGGGAGGGATGTGGATAAGTTCATTGGTTTTGCAGTTTAAGAGAAACTTGCAAGATTGAGAAGTCAAAAAGTCCCAAAATTTGATGGAATTGTTCCAAAAACAAACAATTATACAAGATAGTCATGCGGTAATGGAGATGAGGGAGGGTATTATGAGGAACTGTTGGGCATAAAGAAAGGTAACCTTTCCATAGCCGTCAGATATCAAGAAAGAATTTGTGGAAGAGGCAACCAACATGTACTAGTTGGTGTTTCATGTTTAAGAGCTCGAGCGCATAGAAATGAAAATCACTTCATTCTACATTGTAAGATGTGCTTCGATACAACAACATACCCAGTGAAATCCCACGAGTGAGATCTGGAGAGGGTAAAATGTACACATACCTTACCACTACCTCAAGTGCTTCGATGTGGCGGGAAATTCTAAGATGGTTTGGTCTTGACTGGATGAGTCAAGCAAGGTTATGGAAGGAGAGAAGAAATTTTGATGGAATACACAACTCTCATCTCTTATTTCTTTTTGGTACCTTCGACTCACGAGGTCCCAATGCGTATAGAAGATTGGATGCCTTCCATAGAAAACAATTAAGGTTTTCTTCTATCTGGTATACTTCTTGTATACAGGTAACTTGCCCTTCATTGATAAAATCAATGAATAACCGACTTAATAATCCACCAAATAAAACCTGATTGACCAAAAATCCAAACAGTACATTTGTTTTTCTATCTAATTAGGTGACCAGAAAATGTTAGATATGACTTTGGAACTTTTGGACACTGACATACACCTTGAACTACCAGATTTAAATCCAAACATAAGTATTATAACTACATTCCGATGGCATCAGACAATGTCAAAAACTAATGAATCAACATGCCAGTTCTCCTTAACTACGGAAAAAAATTCAGAATGACCTAGTCAAAAGATTTTAAGGACAGGCTTCATGCCTCAATTTTTCTGCAAAGCTCATGCATGTTCGCAATCACCTTCCTTGTTAGCATATACAAAGAGTATCATCAGCCTTCCATGCTATTGTAACTGAAATATCTAACGATCTCAGCTATTAAAGAACCAAGATATCTAGACACGCGTGTGTATTCTCAGAAAATGATATCTGAATATGTGTGTACATCATCTATATGGTCATTCCAAATCCTTTCCAATACCTCCAAAGGAAAATATCAAATTTGGATCCCAAATTGATGGGGTTAGTGTGAGCTTATCCATGCAGTTATCCAGTGCATATCCTATATGGTCTTCACTGTCGAAATAGAAGATAATCACGCACCCCCCACCCCACCCCCCAAAAAAAAAAGCTAAACAGATTACTGGTTTTAAACTTATAGGGCAAGGTCATATCATCCATAAGCATCTATTTGCTGCCAACTTAAAAGAAACAAAGAAATGTCTGTGGAAGGCCCACAGAAGAGAGCACAACTAAAGCATCACATACAAGAAGAAACCACACAGCAAATGCACTCATCATATAATGTTACGGTAACTACAGCAAGGAAAGAAGGACAGAAAAACATGATGATATAGATAGAAACATCTAACAACATTCAGTCATCTCGAAAACTATCCGTTACAAGCTTCCAAATAAGATACAGCACTACAAAACTACTCTGTCCGATAATTTGGAGGCCAGGGTGCCTTGATCAGTTTCCACAAAAGGTGATGCACTCATTGCTATGATTGGCTCAATTTACATAATGAAGGCAAGAAAACAGTAACAGAAGTTCCCCTATCACTTATCTTTGGGGGGAATACCATACTTCTCCTGAAGCTTCGTTATCTCGTCCTCCTTCTTCTTCTGGTCAAATTTCTTACTCATTTTCGCTTGCTGGTAATACAGAACTATCAAGTATCTGCCAAATAAAAAAAAACCAAAAATATACATCAAGATAAGTATGTGGGTAGGAAACATAAAGAACCTATAATGTTAAAAAGCCCTCTTTTTTTCTTGAAAAGCATGTCAAGATTAGCAGAAGGACTGCTGCTGGTTTAGAGACATCCATATAACTAATCCAAATTAGTTTAGAATCTACACCAAATATGCTCAACTTAAGTAGGTTTGTGCCTCCAGTTTCAAAAAGGACTCCTGATTCATATTAAAGACAATCTGCTATCCCAACAGAGACCCAAAAAAAACAGTGACTTCCCCTCTGTCATGTCCTTGGTAGACAGAGTTAGCTGGTACCAGGACGTGACAAGTATCTCATGGCATTAGTTGACGTGCGCCAAATCTAAACTGACCGGACACCACCGTTACTACAAAAGCAACTTTCACACCCCTCAAACCTATCCCCTCCCACCTGGTACCAAGGATAAATGGAAAGAACCACCTAAAGTTTTTGTGCTTTCATCTCAGTTAGGATTTGATGAACTTGAGGCTTCATACCTCTCAACCACTTCATTGACCACTAGGCCACTAACTATTGAAATAAACTTTTCAAAAGTTGAGCAGAATAAGATCAACGATTCATAGAACAGACTCCAAATAGTTCAGAGTTGAAATCATTTAATTTCCGACTAATGAAATCTACATACTGCAAATTAAAGAGCCTATTAAGTGTAGATTTAATTTCAAAAATAAACTAGTAATAATGAATCAAAACTGAAATATATAACCTGTATCGTATCCAATACTAAAATTCAAGCAAACAAACCCTAAATCGATTAAAAAACGGAAATAACGCAAACGTGTTTGTTTTCTTACCGATTAGCGACATTGAAGCCGGAGAGATGATCGACGGCGGTTTTTGCATCATATATATCCTCATAGACGACGAAAGCAGTACCACGTGTATCCTTATTTGTGCCAATACGAATCTGTCTTATAGCACCATACTTGCCGAAGATATCGTACATCTCGTCGCTCGTGATGTTGAACGGAAGGTTCCGAACGTATAGTACCCTGTTCACCTCCGGCGGTAGCCGGGTATTGCCCTTTCGGAGACTTAGCGCCGCCATAGTTTCGCCGGAAGAAGAGAGAAGAATACAGCTTTTTAAAACTTCAGATTTTCCTAGGGACTAGAGAAATTGGACAATTGTCGGTCAGCTTTAATTTATAGGGCAACTTTGAGCGAGTTTAATTTAATTTTTAAATTTAAAAAGATTATTGAAATTTGTTGTCATTATCAAAAATAAATTATTATTCCAAAATATGTATCACGTTACACTTTTTGAGATTCAATTAGTATTAGTTGAGGAACTTCAAATCGTACAATTTGCTTATGCTTAAGCAGCTTTCAATTGTTCTGCTTGTTTTAAATGCCTATTTATTCTCATAAATTTTTCAATTTAATCTTTTTAAAATAGTTACATATTGACATATTTGTTTCATCTGCTTAATAATATTTCTTTAACTGCTTCAATTAAAATTTTACAATAATTTTTGAAATATATATAAAAAAATTCATCATTGTAACATAAATCAAGATTAAAAAATAATTTATATTGACTACTTGTTTGAACAACTTCTGATGGACCAATAAAAAATAATTTATGAATTTTTTAATTTAATTTTTTTAAAATAACTGCATATTAACATATCTGCTTCAATGATTTCATAATATTTCTTTAATTGCTTAAATTATAATTTTATAAAATCTTCTAAAATATATAAAAAAAATCTATCATGTCACATAAATCGAGACTTTCAAGAGAAAAACTGGTTTGTCCGTCTTGATATAGTGTCTGTATGATCGTTTATCAAAGTTCCATGGTATTTGAACGCTAGTGCCAACTTTTAAGTGTGTATAATGTAGGCTCAAACAAGGCAAAAACGCCCTCTCCTAAGTTTTTCGAGTTTGGCAGCACGCGTCGATTGAGCCTTCAATCACACTGGAAAAGTCTCCTTCCTTTTTGTCCAACTTACAAAATTTACAAGCCTGTTGAACCACAACTCACCAAGCTATTAATAAAAAGAAATACTCAAAAACACTTTCTGCTAAGCAGATAAGGAAATATGCTTTATTGTGAATCTCTTCAGGTAGGTCACAAAGACCAGAATTGTAAAGCTCATTAGAAATTGCTAAATCTTAGTAAAGATAGTAGAGATTTTCATTCAGTTTCTGTCGTAGAATCTAACAAAGAGAGATGCTAATTCTATGGCAAGATCTGCTTGCAACATAGTAAAGTTACCTGCTACATCTCGAAAAGGAAAAGAATGTTGCTGATACATGTTGATCAATCTATGACCCAAACCTGAGAGATAAACAGCATTTTCTTAGGCACCATATAAGAATTTTGACAGATCTCTTTTAGGCAAAAAAATTGAACTCTTATATTTCTATGTACCTTCCACATGAGCTAGCTAGTTAGTGTTTTTTCAGGGCATTCATTTTGTCCCGGAGATAGTATAGCTTGGCCCTCCTCACTTTTTTCTTGTCCAGCACCTTTATCTCCTTTAGATTGGGAGAGTACCTGCAAACAATTATATCACTTAAACATTGGGAGTCCAATCTTGTGAAAGCTCTATAAGAAAATTATGGAACACCTCTACAATCAATAATTACAACCGTGCTAAACACCCACAAATTTGCAGGAATCCAGTTTCAGTACATGAACTATGCATAACTAACAAGATTTTAGGTGTACATTGTGAAAGTTAAACAACACCTTTCTACAGAAAAACACAACAAGAGGTGCAACTATGAGTTTAATGTAAAGAAAAATGCTTAGAAGGCTAACAAAGGGTAGTGTCACCAGTTACACATATTTTTTATGAAGAGTTAAGTTCACCCACTTTGACGGACACAAAATTGGATGAAAGAAGACAGTTGGTGAGATATTGAGATAAATCTAGCAGTTAAGTGAGAATAGTACATTAGTAGCTGCCACACCTTGCACGTTAACCTTCTGGCAAAGGCCATCCTAGGTTCACCCTTATAGTCTTATATATACTACGGACATATGTTGAAGGTAGTTATGAACTTATGTATGCAGAAAGCACCATCCCAGGTTTCCTGGTGTGTTTTTTAGGCACCTAAGTCATTAAGTTTTACATACCCTACCTAAAAACCTTCATTCCTCTTGGATGTTATCATCTCACTACAAACCAAATAAATCTGCAGATTCAACTATCTTTCCTGGAAAAAAATTTGAATTGGTTTTATTAGAGCAAAATAGCAACCCTATACCCAATGTAATCCCATAAGTGGGATCCGAGGAGAGTAAGATGTACGCAGACCTTACCCCTACCTTTGTGACGTAGATGGGTCGTTTCAGATAGACCCTTGGCTCAAAAATAAAGTATGCATCATAAGATTGTAAGAAAAGAGATAGAAAAGTAGTAAGATACAAACAAATGCAGCAACAAATAGTACTCCTTCAGTTCACTTTTACTTGTCCATTTTGGACTTTGCACACCCTTTTAAGAAACAATGATATAATACCCTTACTAGATCTTGAAAAATTATTTGGGAAATAAGTAACTAATGCAGAGGGTTAAACATGAAAAGAAATTATCTTTTCTTTGATATGTTAAAAGTGACATGAGAATATATGTTTGAAAAATAGCGGAAAATAAAAGTGAACCTAGTAAGCAATACATATCAAAGATTACGAAACTATGCAATAATCGAATGATACTGCTAAGAGAGCAAAAGAAGAAAAGGAGGCTAGCCCACCCCACACTCACACTGAAAATAACACTCAACTAACTACTAACCTTATACCTTAATCCTCAACTCCATACACTCTATCTAAAGTCATGTCCTCAAACATATAAAATTGTATCTTGCCCTATCTACTCATCTCTCCCAGTTCTTTTTCAGTCTTACCTCTCCTAAGTCCTGCTACTACCAATCTCTCGCCCTCCTAATTCACATGCCAAAACCATCATGCCCTTCCTTCCCATAACTTCCACCTTGTCTTGTATGACTTTGTTCCTAATCATTTCTCCAAAGATGACCATGCATCCATCTAAGTATCTCATCTACACTACAATCATCTTTTGAAGGTCACAGTCGCATTCTTCACTGGCCAACACTTCGTCACATATAGCAGTGTCAATCTAACCACCACTATGTAAAACTTACATTTAAGCCTTGGTGACAGAGTCTTGTTACAATACACCGGATACGATCCTCCATTTCACCTGCCATGCTAATACGATGCAAACATCATCGTCAATCTCCCATGTCCTTGGATTATGGACTTAAAATACGTGAAGCTTTCTCTCTTGGATCTGATTTGTTCCTTGATCTTCACTTCCCCTTCCACCTCATGCCACTAAACTTGCCCTCCATGTAATCTGTTTTAGTCTTGCTTAACCTAAAACCTTTATAGTCCAGGGTCTCTTCCACACTTCCATCCAACCATAAACTCCAACATGCATCTGCCAATCAGTACTATGTAATCAGCGAATAACATATACCACGACACCTCTCCTTGAATATTTCATGTTAATCTGTCCATCAGCAAATAGGAATGAGTTAGCAACCTGGTCATGACTGGAAAGTGTTCTGAGTCACCTTCCACTATCTGAACTTGAGCCTTGGCTCCATCATACATGTCCTTAATAGTTATAATGTAAGCCAAAAGTACACCCCTATTGGTTTTATACATTTCCATAGGACCTCCATTTTATATGTCAATGAACTCCATGCTAACCTTCTAAGCCAAAATAAAAACTTAATTTATATTATCACCTGAGCATTTTTCCTTAATGTCATGCCAATGCCAATCATTATCAGAAAAGCATCACACTCAAGACTTCTCTACCACAACAACTCTCACAGTAATGACTTCAATCATGTGAAGCAGACAATCACTTTCCAAACTCAAATTTGCTTATCAGTGCCACACAACAATAACAATGCAGCTAGTTTAATCCCAAAATGCAGTTTGGAGAGGGTAGAGTATACATCAAACCTTAGACCTTACCTTGGAGGTAGAGAGGTTGTTTCTACGTCTTACTTGGGGCTCAAGAAAAAATGGCAAAAAAGACACAAAATGTGATGGACAATAAAAATTAACAATAACCATGAGAAAATAGAGCTAATCGAAATACAAAAAAAAAAAAAAGTAACCAAAATTGAAGGACAAGAACTACAAGAGTGATACTACTACTAATGGTATGAAAGGATAAGATAGGCAATTCACAACTATTGACTACTCCTCTACCCTAATCCGCATTCTCCATAATCTCCTATGTAAGCTAGTGGCGGAGATAAAGCAACAGCAGCTTGTATGGGTTGGACGGAGCTTAAAGAAGCAAGCCCCTATCAGAAAAAGTCATTATACGCTCATGTCCTAGGTGAATTGAAGTTGTGCCATGTCTTGTCCAATCATCTTTCCCTAATACTTCTCCGGCCTACTTTTACCCCTCCTACAACCCAATAAAGCTAATCTCTCACATTTTCGCAACAATAAATGGAAATAGCAACATAACTTAAATCTAACAATCACAAACATTAATTGACAACCAAAAGAGCATTCATTTAACAATGCAGCAAACAAATAAACCTTATGACTTACAAATGAAATAAGTTTTCAACCCCAACTCCAGCCACAAGTCTTCTTAATCTGAATGTAGTATTTAAACCAGCGTTGCGCCTTGCTATCACTATACCTTTGATTGTTGAAACACGTCTCTTATTCTCCGGCACTTCCTGCAATATAACAATCATCATACCACCAATAAAACCACAGTTTTACTTTTTGTTTTTCATAAATAACATAATTCTCTTTTAAGATGGAGCAAGCATACATGAGAAATATATGCAGGAATTTCTTTCTATAAAATCAGTCCAACATGTTGGAGGATCATATGTGCACAAAACATAAATTAAAAATACCACCACCTAATCAAAAACATTTGTTAAATGCTGGTTGTTAAATAGGAATTGAAAAATGAGACATGATCCTTTTAACAAAAGCTTCTATACCAATTTGAGCTGGATAATATAACCAGGCTTTATATCTGGAATCTCCCTCTGTACCCTTACTTCTTCAACAGCTTCCTTATCAAGAATCTACATCATGATAGAAATAGGACTTCCATTAGACATTGATAATATAATAAGTTCTTAAATTGTAACAAAAGAAAAACAAAAAAGAGCAACAAAATAAACATCAGACTGAAGGAAGCTATATTTGGAAAAAAGTTTCCATCTTGTATACCTGCATTATATGTTTTGCTGTTTTATCAAGCCTCTTAAATTTGATACGTGGAGTTGTCAAAGCAAAAGTATCTTCAGAAGCCACGTCAACTGAAGCAGCACCAGTTGTAACGGACCTTCTAGGGAAACTTGGGACCATGGTATTGTATTGTGATAAACATGATCTATAAAACTGGTAAAGTGATGTCAGTGAAGCATGTCTGTTATGCTTAGAGTAAACAAGCATGTTCAATCTAGTTTCGAGTAAGTTCTGAAAGAAGTTGCAGATACAATATCAATCATGGAACTTCAGAAGAAAACTATAATAATTTAATTTAATGCTAAAATACTATTGATCAATGTGTTCAAGAGAAGAACCACTATAACAGCATAACACATAATGCAGTTCTTCAATTCAAATTGGACACCACAAAAGGCATGTTTATACATATTCCATTAGCCACAGAATATTAGTGCCATCGTAACGCAACACATACAAGCTTAAAATACTCCATCAAGAACATTCAGAGATTCAAGCATGCCTAAATGGGGAGCTGCGAACCATTCTAATATAACTCATATACAGCTTCTAATCAATCCATATTGTCAATAAATCCTATGTAATGAATAGACTCCAAAAGTTCCAACAAACACTTACTGGCCAATAACAGCAAAAAGAAATTATCAAAACGATCTATTTATTATAGAAATACTATCAAAATACAACAACAACATAACCCATGTAATAGTCTCACCAGTGGGGTTTGGGGAGGGTAAAGTATATGCACACCTTACCCCTACGTCGTAGAGACAGAGAAGTTAAGTTGTTTCTGATAAAATCCTCGGCTTAAAATGAAAAAACTATCAAAATGATAAGAAAAAAAGAAACTCTAACATTATAAACCAATCATTCAGAATTTTCAACAAAACACACCATAAGAACAACACACTGTTCACTGTTCAGTATAGTCTAACAGTCAATATAGGGAAAAAAAATTATAGCCGTAGCGTCGAGGACAGTCAATATAGATAAGTTAAGGAGATAGAGTGATGAGAACTTACTCCACGCTCGACTTCATTCTTCTTAGAAGCATTGCCTGATTTAAAAAATTTAAACAAAATATTTTCAACTCATTACCATCGAATATACAATAAGGGATTGTTTGGTAGTTTGTTAAGAGGGGACTTAGGCAAGGTATTAGATCACGCATAAGTAACACCATGTTCGATAGCTGGTTAGGAGATAAGCTATTCATATATTTAATTAATACAGTGTACACACATAAGTAACACCATGTTTGATAGCCGGTTAGGAGATAAGTTATTCATATATTTATTGATACCATGTACACGAGGAAATCTATGATTCTATGCAGGATCAAAGGTGGAATAACTAATACATGAATAACTACACCCTATATTACTAGCACCTGCATAAAATAATACATAAATTCTCTTGAAACTAAATCTCTGCATTCCTAATAGCTGCATGACTCTAACCAGCTACGACACCTAAATACATACAGCACCACAAAAGAAGAAGAAAATCACAATCCAGATCTTATGTCTCCACACACGCGCACACACATATATAATCGCTCAATTCTTACAGTTCAATCCAGTGGCAGTGAGGTAAATAGTAGAAAAACTGTAAAATAATTAGTAGCGTACCAAATGCAGAGCTAAAATGCCGATTATACAGAGCCACAGATGGACGAACAATCTCCGAGGTCAGAGACGAAGATGAAACGGAACCTGTTGCGAAAATATTGCATTTCAGAGAAGACAGGGGTGGAGTTAGAGTTCGGAGCTGAGAAGAGAGCCTTCTCCACATCTTCGTCTAGAAGAATCTATCAACGGCAGTGAGCGGTGGTGAGCGGCGGTGACGGTGGCACTAGCTGAAAGTGAAAGCGTTGGTGTGTGGGTTTCGAAGTTGTAGCATTTGGGGTTTTACAAAAATATTTTCTTAAATAAATACTAATTTTCTCAAAAATAAATAAGAAAAGAAAACTTTTCCTGGAAATTAATTTATTAAAATATTAAATACTAACTAAACCTCGTGGATTTCGTGGACTCTAATGCCTTTTTTGTGCTGAAATGTCCATATGTTTTTGTAGGAGTAAAAAGTCTGGCACCGAAGGAATTTATTCTAATGTAAGTATTAATTATTTTTTTATGATTTAAATTTTAGCATATTAAAATTTGAGTTATATATTTGTTTTTGAAAAAGGTAGCTATTAAATTGCCATCGCTTTCTTTTTGTGTTCTGTCAATTGAAGGGTGTAGATTTCAATTGTTTGTCAATAAATTTTTGGCATGATCTTTAACTAGTAAGTAAAATCGATGGTTGCTTCACTTTTATTCTCTATGCTTAGTTGATAATTAATTTCTTAATCTTGAACGCTTAGGATAACTTATTGAAATTTGTTGCTTGGACGAAATTTTTTTCAGGATTTGGTTTGATTCTTCCAACTGTTTCTCCTGCCACGAAGAAAAATTTTCATTCTCAAAGGAAGATTTTTCATACACATTGGTTGTTTTCCTTTTCCAGCAGCTCTTCTTCTTCCTTCTCGTCCTCTATTTGAATGCAATTCCTCTGTTTTTCCTACCTCTGTTTCATTAGATTCTTGATTTCTTCATTTTCCTCTTTTTCCTTGTTTTGAATTTTGATTTCCTTACGTCCATAAAACCTTTTTACCCCACCCCCCCTTCCTTTGCAGCGGATTCAAGATTATTGTTTCTTCGTTTGTCAAAGAATTGTGAACCTAAAGGCTATTGTTTGGAGTCTATGAATTTACTAAAAACACAAGTTCATCAAGAATTGGTTCAAGATTTTTGAAGATTGCAAAATTTACCCGACATTCAAGACTTATCCATTTTAGAAAAAATTGCAAGAGTCAGATTTCGGGCTCTCCTCTTCAAGATTCAAGTTCTATATTTCCAAAGTAATTTCAAATATATTCAAGTTGCTTTTAATTTTCTATTTTATATTTATTTTCATTGCTTTGTATAAATTTGAGCTATTTAGAGTTCTTTTCAACCAGTTTACTCTATTTAGATATAGCTTTTTGGTCAAGTTATTGATGTGTACTATTATATATTTTTATCTCTTTTTATTTTTGTCCTCGATTTATTTCTGTTCATTGACTATTTATCTCTTGATCAATTGTTTAATATTTTAGTATAACTCATTCTAGGTTAATTTTCTTGGAAATGTTTATGGTTTAACCTAGAATGAGATATATTAAAATATTAAATAATTGATCAAGAGACAAATAGTCAACGGATAGAGATAAACCAAGGGCAAAAATGGAATAAAAATATGTAATAGCATATAATCAACAACTTGGCTAAAATGATATATCTAAATAGAGCAAACTAGTTGAAACAAACTCTAAATAACTCAAATTTGTATAAAGCAATCTAAATAGATCTAAAAATTAAAAATTAAAGCCAACCTGGAAAATCTGAAGTTACTTTGAAAATATAGAACCGAGAACTTGAAGAGGAGAACTCGAAATCTGACTCTTGCAAGTCTTGAATGTTGAGTAAATCTTTCAATCTTCAAAAATTTTGAACCCATTTTTTATGAACCTGTGTTTTTAGCAAATTCACAAACTCCAAACAACAGCCTTTAGATCCACAATTCTTTGACAAACCCTATAGAGGAGAAGAAGCAATAATCTTGAATCCGCTGGGAAAATAGGGTTTTATGGACATAAGGGAAATCAAACAGAGGAATTGGATCCAAACGGAGGACGAAGAAAAAGAAGAAGAGTTGCTGGAGAAGGAAAACAATCAATATATATGAAAAAAGGAAATGAAATTTTTTTTCCCTGGGAGGAGGAACAACTAAAAGAATCAAACCAAACCCAGAAAAGATTTCCGTCCAAGCAATCAACTGCAACAAGTCATCTTTAGCATTCAAGATTAATAAATTAATTATCAACCAAGTATGGAGAATAATGGGGAAGCAACCATCGACTTTACTTACTAGTCGAAAATAACACCCAAAATTTGTCGACAAATAGGTTTCAGTCGCGCTGATAGATTGACGAAAGAAAATAGGGGATTGATGGCAATTCTATAGGGGTCTTTTTCAAAAATAAATATATGACTGAAATATAATGTGCCAAAATTCAAATTGTAAAAAAATAGTTAATACTTACATTAAAATATTTTATATTACTCTCTCTGTCATAATTTATATGGCTTTGATGAAATCTACAACAACAACAACATACCCCAGTGCCTCAAAAGGCTCCCGCTCATTGCGGGGTGAGGGGGGGTCGTATGTACGCAGCCTAACCCCTATGTTTAAAAACATAAAACGATTGTTTTCAGACATTGATGAAATCTCAAGGATCAAAATCTTAAATTGACAATTATTATGCCTTATAGTACTTTTTACATCATTTCGAATAATATATATAAAGTTTTTGATTTATATATATATATATATATATATTTAATGTATTTTTTTGACATATATATAATCATTCAACAATATTAAAATAATTATTTTACTTTATCTTTCCAGTTCAAGAAGAAAGACCCAATTTATAATTTTGTATTTATTTTATCCTAATTCGAGTATTAACATGACCTAAAATAATTGATTAGAATGATATAACAAAATCACAACAAAAATAGTTAAGAAAATAATTCATTAAGGGTGGAAATTGAAAGTTGTCTTTTTTATCGCGTCAATAGAAATGACATAGATAAGATCATTGCTTAAAGAGTTTCATTGTCGAATTGATCTCGAAATTTGATCCCAATAGTAGCTTCTGCCCAAAGGTGTTTTATGAAAGCCGGTCCACAACAGTGAAAGTACGATTGATTCCGTCAATCGAATGAAAATCGCTTCTTGCTTTTTTGGCTTGACTACTCTGCTCGCTTAATACAAGTCTTATTTAATCTTCACGGACCATTTCACTACCCAGCAAGCTCCGGCTCGAAAGCAAGAAGCAAGGGCGCAGGAAAGCAGGGAATGAAAAAGTCTTTGGATGAATGAATTTAGGTATCGAAGTTTGACTGTTTGACACTCTATCTTTCGATGGTGCTATCACTTTGGAGCGATAGTCGGAACTAATGACTGGTATTATAAAGTTAAACCTAGGATTCTTTCCCAATTTAAATCGAAAGGGTTGTATCACATCGAGATGTCGATTTATTTTTCACCCCCAATGGGGGATTTTACATCCCGTATTTAGACTTTTGGGCCCTTCATCTTTCCGAAGATATTGCAAAATCATAATTGAAGTAATTAAAAAAATATATTCAAGATACTGAAACAAACACGCAACACGCCAATGAGGAAATGTCTTAGAAAGATTAAATTAAGAAATCCACAAAATATTTTTGTGGGTTCCATATAATAACAGCGAAGAAGCAGACAACTCAAGCAGACATGTTGACGAAGAGTTGCCTACTTTTTTGCTTTTCTTAATAATGATATCGTAAAAATACATATTTATAAATGCAACATCAATTAATATCAAAAAATATATTTTAGTCACTGTTGACACCCAATTTTTACCCTCCACGGTGTCAAAATAATTATTGAGTCTTTATTTTATTTTTAACGATTTTTGAACCCTTATTTTCAAAAAACAATAAAAATAATAATAATTAATTACGGGCGCGTGAGGGCCTCACGCGCCCGATATATCTCCCTTCCCAACCTTTCTTCCTCCATTTTCCATTTCCCCTTCAAAGAAACCAAAACCAGAAACCCTAAACCTTCAGCCGCCGCCGTCCCTTTCCCTTCCCCCTCACCACCGCAACTCCTCACCCGTCACTTCGTCATCCTTTTTCCTTATTTTTCCGCAACCAAAACTAGCGATCAAAGCCAGAAAAACAACAACCGAAACCCAGAAAATTCGTTGCCTTTTTCCCGACAAAACCCAACGTTTTTCCAACAAGCCCGCACCCCCAACGTTCTTGTCCCCCACACGAGTCTAAGTGGGAATCAATCGACCCTGTTTTACTCAAATTTGAATTCGAAATAGTCCCTATATAATCCCCCTTTTTTCTTTTCGGATGGGGGACGAGGTTCAAAATCGGGGTTCAGTCGTCGAGAACAGAGAAAAACCAGAAAGAGAAGGGCGGTCGACAGGAGTAGAGAATCCCCGAAAATCCGAGAAAATTTCCATCCTCCACTTAGTCAAGATCTTGCTTGTCAATTTAGAAACCAGGATGTGTAATTTAGGAGTCAAATTTTGAAAAAGGTTCGGTGGTGTCGAAGCTTCGTCAAGCTCGTCGTCGTCTCCAGTTCGCTGCCCCAAAAAATGTAATCTCTTCGTTTCGCTTATCTTATTTTTGTTTTAAGTATCATGTAGAAATCTGGAAGCTATTGAGTTTTCATGTTTGTTGCGAATCTGTCTACTGGAGAGTGTCCTGTTGTGACGAGTTAATGTTATGGTACTGTTGTTGTTTGGTCGTCGACGCGTTTTTGGGACTGTCTGTAATGCCATTAGTTGACTAGTTGATGTGTTTAAGTCGATGTTGCGTTTTGTTTGCTATTGGTCCTATCAGGTTGAAGAG
>JAOTQJ010000001.1:2589466-2604344 GCA_025642045.1 Solanum sejunctum | reverse complement strand
TCGTGTCAGCTCATCCATCACCAAGGCAAACAAGAAAGGGCTCAACACAGATCCTTGATGGAGTCCCATCTCAATAGGAAAATACACTTAGTCCCTCCTATAGAAGCTCCATAGAAGTTTAAAAACCTATCCTCAACTAGTAATATCACCTGTATGGATCTTTTTCTTCATTTGTGCCCTATCTTTAGCTAAGTCTGTACTCATACCAAGCCTTTGGCAGTCTAAAATACCAAAAGTATTTTTTTTTGATGGATTCTAAAATAACATTCTTTTTTTTTTTTGATTAATTCTAGAATACCAAAAGTTTTTTTTTGATGGATTCTAAAATACCAAAAGTATTTAACACATCATATGATTCTTTGTTAGCAATTATTAAATACCGAAGGCCTTGTTACTATCTAGTGGCATTCAACCGGTCAGGTCAATTCCCAGAATAGCATATCGTTAATACCAAAGCAGGATTTTAAGATTAACACACATTACATATAGAAGTGGTCTTACTGGAGTAGAGCTAAGAGTAGATCTGCCACAAACACTAGTCATGGCTGCAGAATCCATTTCCTGATCAATGTAATCCAATTCCTGTCTTCCTGCCAAGAACTGAGGAAAAAACAAATGCTTTGAACATTGATCTAAGATCCACAGAGAATAACACAATGCTTAACAAGAAAATGAAGAAAACAAGCAACAAGAAATGTAATTAGCTTAGTGTCTACCTATTACATTGACAGAGAGAAAGAAGCAAGACTCCAAAGAAACAGAGCTGAGGATAAAAGACTAGGTGAGCATGCAAAAGAACAACAAATCTTTAGAGCATTGATTCGAGATCCACAAAGAATTACTCAATGTAAAACAACAAAATGAAGAAAACAAACAATAAGAACTGTAATTAGCTTAGTCACTACCTATTACCTTTGACAGTGAGAAAGAGGGGGGAACAAGAAATGGAAGAATCAGAGATGAGGATAAAAAACTAGGTGGATATGGCAAAAAAAAAATCTTTTGAACATTTAATTCAAGACCAACAAAGAAAAAAAATTGCACTACAGTAAAATGGAGAAAACAAACGATTAGAACATTAATTAGCTTAGTCAGTACCTATTCTATTGACAGTGAGAAAGAGGGGGGAACAAGAACTGGAAGAATCAATATAAGGATTAAAAACTAGGTGGGTATGGGAAAAAAAGAAATCTTTTGAACATTTGATTCAAGAACCACAAAGAATAACACAATGCAAAACAAGCAATTAGAACTGTAATTAGCTTACTCTGCACTATGTGGTGATAAAAGACTATGTGGGTATGAAAAAGACCAAATCTTTAGAACATTGATACAAGATCCATAAGAACAAAATAATGCAAAACAATAAAATGAAGAAAACAAACAATTAGAACTGTAATTAGCTTAGTCTGTACCTATAACTCTCACAGAGAGAAAGAAATGTGGAAGCAGAGATATGGGGAGGTCGGTATGAATGTAAAAAACAAATCTTTAGAACACTGATTCAAGACCCACAGAGACAAAGACAGTGCATAACAAGAAAATGAAAGAAATAAGCAATTAGAACTGTAATTAGCTTACCAAATTACTACTTTAATATAGAAATAGGGATGAAAGACAAGATGGGCATGAAAAAAAAAAACAAATCTTTAGAACATTGATATCAACACCCACAGAGACTACAACAGTGCATAACAACAAAATGCAAGAAAACAAGCAATTAGAGCTTTAATTAGCTTAACAAATCACTACTTTAACAGAGAAATAGGGATGAAAGACAAGATGGGCATGAAAAGAAACAAATCTTTAGAACACTGATTCAACACCCACAGAGACTAAAACAGTGCATAACAACAAAATGAAAGAAAACAAGCAATTAGAACTGTAATTAGCTTACCAAATCACTACTTTAACAGAGAAATAAGGATGAAAGACAAGATGGGTATGGACAAAAACAAATCTTTAGAACATTGATTCAACACCCATAGAGACTAAAACAGTGCATAACAACAAAATGAACGAAAACAAGCGATTAGAACTGTAATAGCTTAATAAATACTACTTTAACAGAGAAATAAGGATGAAAGACAAGATGGGTATGGACAAAAACAAATCTTTAGAACATTGATTCAACACCCATAGAGACTAAAACAGTGCATAACAACAAAATGAACGAAAACAAGCAATTAGAACTGTAATTTAGCTTACCAATTACTACACTTTGACAGAGAAATGGGGATGAAAAACAAGGTGGGGGTGGGGTAGATTTGAAGACGAAGAAGGTTGATGTCGATGAAAACAAGAAAGGGACTTGTTGGGTGTCTTCCAAACAAGATTGAATGGTCCGCCAAAAACTTTGTTACAGGTTTTAGCTGCAAATGGGCTATGATTTGATTCAGGAATATGAACAAATTATTCAATTAAAATTGAGGTATTATATGGTATTTAATTTATTTTTTCATATAGATGTGTCTTTTTAACTTGATCTTAATTGAATATTTATTTATATATATATAAAATTAAATATAAATAAATGCATATATAATTGTATAACTTTATATAAGTTTAAGTGATATATTTTTTTTTCCTTATTTCTTTGTTGCTTTCGGTCTTTCCTCTTTCTTCTTTCTTCCATATTAAAAAAATTTAAGTGTTGCTCAATTTTAAAATTTGATATATCATAAATTTAAATTATTTTAAGTGAATAATATATCAAAAAATATTAAAAGGAACTCATGTTTAAAATTTTAGACGATTTAGAGAAGATTTGAGTTGATTGAATTGAAAAAAATCCACCAAGAATCAGGAATGTATACTTTATTATATATATATATATATATATATAAATGTATTTAAATCTCCAATGCATATATATACATTATATTACATATACATATGGTCATTTTATTGAAAATAATTTTGGGAAGACCACATTTTTATCACTAAAAGAAAAAGTATTTATCCTTAAATCTCCCATTACTCTCATACCAATTTTTATTTTGAAAATGACATAAATTTATTTTAAATTTTTGCGAGCTAATGTTAGTATACACCTTATATGAAATATTCGACGAAGTATCATACAGAATACCCATAGAATATCATATACTGATAGAGTATCACAAAGAATATCAATATAGTATCAATATATTAATGGAGTATTATAATGAATACTAGTAGGGTATCAATATTTGAATGAAATATCTTATAGGATTAAGCACAATTATATATAATACTAATATGGTGTCAATATATCGGTGGAACATCACAAAAAATATATTTTACTAATTTGTATTTTACTAAATAAGATTGTGACTTTAATGATTTTCTCTTAATTGTTTCCTATTTATTATTTTTTTAAAAAAAAAAAACTAATTCTTTTGATAGAGTATCAATATACAAACGAAGTATCATAGAGAATATCGATAGGGTATCAATATTTCGATAGAGTACCTCAAAGAATATTGATGGGGTATTGATATATAGACGGAGATCATAAAGAATATCGATATGGTATTAATATAAGAATGGGATACCATAGAGGATTAAGTTCAGTCTTGTATGACATTGATATGATATTAATATAGCTATGGAGTATCACAAAGAATATATTTTCTATCGATTTAGAATTTAATAAATAAATTTATGTCTTTAATAATTTTTTGTTAATTGTTTCTTATTTATTTTTTAAAAAAGAGGTTAATCCTATATGATACCGATAGAGTATCAATATAGACTCATGACCCAAACTATTTACCCTCTTACCCCACTTTTCCCTTTTTATTTTGCCCATGATGTTAGCTTGACATAGGTATAAATACTATGAACTAATCCTCTGACATACTCCAACAGTACATATACATACATTGATATATTATAGAATAAGCTCAATCCTCAGTTATACCCTAGTAATATTGATACCTTATCGATATCATATCAAATTATGTTGTTTTCTATTTTAAAAAAAAAATAATAAGAAACACATTATAAAAATTATTAACACTAAATTAGTAGAAAATATGTTCATTGTGATACTCCGTTGGTAAATTGATACTATATTAGTATCATATAGAACTGGAGCTTAATTCTTTGTGATATTTCATCAGTATATTGATACTCTATCGATATCATATAGTTTTTGGCTCTTTTTTTTTTTAAAGAAATAGAACAATTAAGAGAATTTAAAGTCACAAACTTATTTATTAAACTCTCAATTGGTAGAAAATATATTCTTGTGATATTCTGTCGATGTATTTATACTCTATTGGTATCATATAATTTTAGGTTCTTTTTAAATATATAAAATAATTAAGAGAAAATTATTAAAGTCACAATCTTATTTATTAAATTCTAAATTTTGTAGAAAATACATTCTTTGTGATACTCTATCAATATATTGATACTATATTGGTATCATATAGGATTGAGGTTAATCCTCTGTGATGTCGTGCGGATATATTATACCCTATTGGTATATCATAAAAGTGCGCACTGATGTTAGCATGATGTCAGTGCGCGAATTTTAATAGCCGGGGGCATAAATGTTAAATGATATATGAATGTAAATAGTTTGAATTAAAGAGATATAAGTTTAGTTTTCTCAAAAAATAAATAGTGATGCAAAAGCTATGAAATACAAATATCTCGCGATTCGCAAATTTATCTTAACACAAGTATTAATAATTATTTTTATGACTTGAATTTAAGTGCTTCGTGGCTTGAACTCATGATCTTTATAAAATTAATTACTTTACAAAATTTAAGTTATTTATTTATTTGATTGATAGATTATATAAGATACATCTATCAACTTTAACCTATCAAATTTGGAACACATCAAACATATATCCATTATAATTATGAGAACATTAGGAGTTCATAACATCGAGAGTCCTCTTCAAGGCATAATATTGAGAAGCTCAATGAGCATTTCCAATAAAAAAGTTCAAATTGAATCAATATATCAACTCAGACATCACGATACAATTATCATGTTTGTATCCAAGTACAAACAAAAAGACATATATATATTTATATATGTGATATCAATTAATTAAAAAATATATTTTAGTCACATTAGTACATTAAATTTGGGTCCTTACTTTCTAGGAGCATATTCTTAGCCATACCTAAACTTTTTTATAACAATATAAAATATGTAGAACTTATATAGTCCATTGTAATGTTGGCTTAAGATAAATGAAATAACACAATCCTTACCAATAAATAAATAAATAAAACAATCATTGAAAATTTATATAACTACCTCCAACTTATTTATAATTAATGCCTACTAATTATTTAATCATTTAATGTCAAAACACATTAACTTTGACTAATTTAAATTCACACCTGCTAACCCGTCTGAGTAAAACATCCATATTATCTCTTCTTTGAAGAGCAAATGATCTATCAAAAATAGTCTCTCTACCTCTGTTAACAAAAGTAGAGGGTGGGTGGAGGCTTGTTCTTATTTTATAGATGAGTTTGAATTAGCTCCTCTCGAGATGAAAAAAAAGATTGGTAAGGTCTGCGTATATCCTCCTTCCCTGAACCCATTTGTGGAACTACACTTGTAGTTGAAATCACATAATAAGACTTTGTTTTTATGACAATGGAAATCCACAGCTGCTACTGTTTCAGTGCGCATAGAGTAAAACCCCCGGTCTGCACAGGATAGGTAACTCGCACTAGACAAACTCGGTACGACGAGCTCGAAATAAGACATTGTTAAAGAAGAGAAGAATTTCATTCACTCTTGTGTATTTTTATATATAATCAAGCTAAGATCAAGAAGATGTTATTCAAATCCAAAGCTGCATTCACTCAAAATCCAATGTGAGTAGTAAACAATCTTCTTTCACTTAATGACTAATGAAGCAAAAAGATCAAAGAAGAAAACTAAATAAAAGAATAATTAAGAACTGGCACTGATCAGCTCCTTGGTTGCTGTTGAAACCATTTGCTGAGGCTGCAATCAAACAAAGTTGAAAATTATCAACTTAGTGTACAATGAAATTTACAGCCTCGGTACACGAAAATGTAGCTTTCAAGAACAATTTGACATAAAGTTGCACATGTATATATCAAGGATAGCAAGAGACGAATCCAAAATTTGAACTTCTTGGGATTGAGTTCTAAATTCCACTACCAATCTGTTATATATGCTTGTGTAGTTTATGTTTTAACAGATATACAATAGACAAATCGAGGATTTGAACTTTGTGGGATCGAGGTTGAAACTCTAGTATCTATTATTTATGCTTGTGTAGTTGAAGTTATAACACATACACATGGTTTGAGTCAAAATATGCAATACTGGAAAACAAATAGTTCCAATGAAATAACGCATTGATTACGCTTCTTTTGAGCCAAGGAACTATCGGAAACAACCTCTTCAGCCCACAAAGATAGGAATAAGGTCTACGAAAATCCTGCCCTCCCCAGGTCCTACTGGAAATGTTGTTGTTGTAATAGAAGTACTATCCAGCATCAGAAGGAACATAGAAATGTTATCTAATTCTTTACCTTATAAAACTAACTGATTTCTTTTACAAACAGTTTTGATATGTGCTAAGCCGCTACTTGAGCAGGAGATCTTTTGGAAACAGTCTCTCAGGTAAGGTCTGCATATCTACCCTCCCTAAAACCCAGCTATGTGATTACATTGTTGTTGAGAAGAAAAATCCTTATGAAATTCTTAGATCTTGTTTTAATTTAATTACATTATTGCAAAAACAAGAGAAATATTAAGATTAGGATTCATGGTTTGTTTTTACAGCCACTATCGAGTTTCTAAGTGTTGTTTCATCCAATCTTTTGCATTTCTACATTACAAGTTGCAAGTAAGCTACAACAGTCGAAATGGATGATGAAGATGGTTATGTTGTAGATTAAACGCTTAAAGATGTCAATTGCAGTACTTACCGGAGCTAATTCTTCCTCATGCTTTGGAATGAAAGCAGTATCAACTTTCCCGTTCTTAAAGTCCTGTTCACCAACAGACACAAGCAAAATTAGGTTCACCAAAATCTCCCAAGTCAGTATACACATTAAGAACATGCCCGTCCACTTACCTCGATATCAAGGATGAGTTTATGATATTCTATTGTGGTAGGAACTCCTGTCAAAAGAAAGTGTAATTTGAGTGCTAAGTGGATTTTTAAACTCTCATGGCAACTTAAAGGATCAACTCTGCTTTCCCGGTGCAAGTACGCACTCATAAATCCAGGTAAGTCATAGAAGATGAGTCTTACCAGCAATAACGGTGTCATCAAGTGCCCTTTTCATTCGCTCAATAGCCTTCTCGCGTGTTGGAGCCCATACGATAAGCTGGAACAGTTTCATAAACAATTTTTTGGGAAGAAAGAAGATATGTTAATAGAAGGAAATAATAGAACAAGCTGCAACAAAGATCAAACAGCTTTTTAACAGTCATGTTTTCAACTTCAAATTAACGATCATCGACATGAGAAATCGCAAAACAATCGTGCATAGTTCGAAGATCTCACCCCAACAGAAGTTCCCTTCAAGGCCAGCACACTGAATCCATTTAAATGTTAGTAACTTAACTATGGAAAGATGGCTAAGATTTTCAAAATCAATAAAGATATCTGTCGTACACTAATCATCGATGTGCCTATCGAATTTGGTTACACATAGTAAAAGACATAACATAATTGAACTTTTTATTTCTAACCATAACATGATCCAATGCGACATCGCAATCACATTATGTGCATGCTCTTCACAGGCACAATCAAAATATGTAGTCTCAAAATTTTATCTATTCTCTGTTTTGTAAGAAACAAATTCACCTTACTTTGAATTTGCATACATCTCTAAGCCTAACCTTTGTTGAAAAATAAAAGACGAGGGAAAAGAGGCTTGCAAAAGGTTTACTACAGCACAAATCTACTTCTGGTTTCAAACTTCCATTTGGAGGTCGAAGAAAACATGTGTACCAACTTCCATGGTTTCTGCTGGACTTTGTGGCAATTGTACTAGGATAATTAGAAAGCGGAAAAGCATTAAGCAGCGACTTAAGAAGAGATCAGTAACCTCCCAAGTGCTCCAACAGTTTCACGTCCCTAAAACAATGTAAGAGAGGGCCGGGGTCCAGGCAGAATGGGACAGGTAAAGAGAAAGAAATCCACCTTTCCTAGCAGGGAATCATAGCTAGGTGGAACCACATAGTCAGGATAAACGTGGCTATCCATACGCGTAAATGGACCTCCAGCTGGTAAATATGAAGTGATTCTCCCTATTCATGAAGAAAACAAGCTTCAGTTTCCAGATATATCAGGTTAAATGCAAAGCAGAAGAAATAATGTCTATTCTGCTTCACAATCTGGCCTCCATCAAGTAAACTAGAACGAACATATCCAACAGAGTGCAATTCAGTCATACAAATCGTAAATGTCATTTTCTTCTCACAAGTTTCACTTTTATGCAGACAATTTTCAATGTATATTTTAAGAACTCAAGAATTGAACAGCAACTTTTTTTCCAATTTCTTCTGAAATGTTTAAAATCGGAGTAAAATTCACCAGAATGGGCAAGAAACAGTGGTAAGAGAAATATCGTCATCAACATTAATTTGCTTAACCAGCCAGATTGTCACCACAATAAGTATGATTCGACCTTTAACTTGCAAATACAAATTTTTGACAGAGTTAACACTATTCTACAAACAGAAAATTCAATAATACCTGGGCCAGGTCTAAAGTTTTTGAAAGCATCTTCTGCGTTTATACGACATTCAATCGAATGTCCTCTAAGCACAATATCCTCCTGTAAATAAGAACAAAATTAACAAACGAAAAGAATTAATTATAGTTCTGTTTTAGGCAATAATTAATTATAGTTCTGTTTTAGGCAATCTTAAAGATATCATTCACTCCTCAGAGGGAAAAATAAACATTTCTTCTCTGTTTCTCTATCAACATTATATAATTCACAACATTAAACAGGACAATATTATACGCTACAAAGTTACTTTTATACATCGAAATGACTAAGGATTCAACCAAAAAATGGTGGAATTACTTATCCATGCAACTTACTTAGAAGCATTACAGATTTTTGAACTCTCATTTGATATATTACAAATCAAAACACAATCTTTCACTGGAATTAACTCGTTTCTTTGTCCATCTCTTTTCAGAAACAGAAGTCCAATTCAAAGGAAAATTGACTGTTCTCTGTTACCTGTTTGTATCGGAGCTTTGCTCCCATAGCGACACGGATCTGTTCCTCTATCAGATCAACAGAGGATATCATTTCTGTCACTGGATGCTCTACCTAGATATTCAGCAATTGACATATTACATTATTTGCTAAATAATACTAAAAGAGAAAGACTGATTACATCTTTATCATTGAGTTTCTAACCATCTAAAAAACTCAAATCTTGAACAGAACTTCTTTCACCTGAATACGAGTGTTCATCTCCATGAAGTAAAAAGATCCTCTCTCATCCAATAGGAACTCTATGGTACCAACACCTATGTAACCTATAGATGCTGCTGCTGCAACAGCTGCATCACCCATGGCTTTCCTTAGCTCTGGTGTCAATGCAGGGGAGGGGGCTTCCTCCAGCAACTTCTGGTTTCTTCTCTACACAAATAAGCCATTCAGAGGTGCAGGTTGTTAAGTGTATGCAACTTGAACTAACTAGATTACTGACATAGCCTAATAATGTAATGAATTTCTTAAACATAATTAATCACTAGAAGTGTTTGACATTCAACCAACCATGTTACAACAAAACGAAGCATCGCCAACGACTTACAGAAACTATAATACAGAAGAGCTTTCCAATAATGCAAATCACAAAAATCCAGAAGATCACAAAAAGATATTTGTATAACATTGTACCTACCTGAATACTGCAGTCACGCTCTCCAAAGTGTACAACATTGCCATACTTGTCTGCCAAAACCTGCATATAGCATGAATCTGTGAATCAGCACATTTGAATCAGAAAATTATAGAATATTAACTGTATATTACAATGGTTAAACCAACAAGGATTACCACCTACAAGGAGATTGTTACAGAACCACTACGGATATGTATATGATTGAGTACATAATAGCATAGCTGATTTATAGGTATTTGACTATCTACTTACCATAGTTAGATTAGTCTCCTTACGCATTAATATCATTGTATTCTTTGAGTAATAAGACAAGTTATTCAAGTTATTCTTCCTGCCTAGTTAGTTATAGAGATAAACTATCTACAATGCATCCAAGCAATAATTCAGGTTTCTACAATTTTCCGCATGAGATAGATCAAAGATGATACTTTAGAAGAGAAATGCACTTTCTAATGGTCATTTATTTCACGTTGATCACTCGTAACACTAAGGGCAAAAAGTGCAGCTGAGCTCCTCATCAGATTCAATATACAGCAAACTCAAATAGGTTTAACTACAGATAAAACAGAACAAATAAGGATCTCATGCTAGTTGAAATTAAAGGAGGAGCTAGTTTTCTTGGATAACCATGGTGTTTGGGCTTGCCCGCACCTCAACTAATTTCATGGGATACCTGCCACTTCCACCACCAATAGGCAGTGTTGTCAAAAGCTAAGTTGCGGGGACTCTTCACTTTTGCTTAAGCCCTAAAGCGAGGCTTAAAACAAGTTGAGCGCTTCGCCTCGCTTCATGTGCACTTCAGTGTTGTCATCATGATTCTAAGACGAACTCTTTCATGCAAATGAGTTTTACTGAAGAGGCGACATAAATCTATTGACATTTCACTTTATCGTAAAAAAAATCAATTTTTTTGTATATTTGTTATTCATGCTTATAATTGTTAGACTTGGAATAAACATATATATATATATATATATTTTTTTTTTCTCCATTTGCACCTTGTTTCATTTAAGTCCACAGTTTATTTGCACTATGTGTTTAAAGCCCCATTGGACCTTGGATTTTTTCCGCGCTTCTCACTTTTGATAACACTGTCAATAGGTATCATGTAACTCTCTCCACCAAGGCTAGGACATGACAGATCGGCAAAAATCACCAAGTATTTTTGTTTTTGTCTCTGCTGGGACTTGAACCTGAAACCTCATGTTCCTTAACCCACTTTATTAACCACTAAAGCACACCCTTGGATGCAACCAGAACATGTTTGTTTCCTCCATCTTCCTCTTCTACAAACCAAATTGATAGGTGGTTAAGATTTTAAATATGAATACAAAAAAAAACATGATATGTCCCGATATGTTGTTAATGGCATAGTCATCTGCCTTCTCTTCTCAAGGAACCACGACAGCTTTAAAACAAGAACCACTTTCATGTGCCATTCTTGTTTATCTTCCTTCACTACCTCAAGTACTAGTAAGATTAATTAATAGATTAATCAAGCAGAAAATAAAGATCAATTAATAGTAAACAAGTGTTAAATGTCATCATCTGTCTAGAACATATATCCTGATCCTGCATCTCATTGCACAAAAATTCACCACTAGATGACAACTATTATATATATATATATATATATAGGGTGTGTGTGTATTGTGGAAGTTTTTCTTGATCGTTACACCAATAGCAAACGTTTTCTTCTTTTCCAAGATTTTTTTGTGTCAAACATAGAGTGGGAACTTCAAATCCCAATATAAAGAATTAAATGTGTCAATACAAAAGAACCATAACTCGGACATTTTATGTGCACACAAAGCCTGAGACAACAGCTCATTAGCAGTGGTAACATGTAATGTCCAACATCCATGAGTTGTCAGTTATTTGATACATGTATTCCTATTCTTCCCAAATAACGTCCAACATCAATGAGTTGTCAGTTATTTCATACATGTATTCCAATTCTTCCCAAAATAAAGTGGCTTTTTAGAAATAAAAAGTATCCAGTTCTTACAAGAACTCACGTAAAACTTCAATCTCTATGGAATCAAGTTCTTTTTTTCTCAGTTAGAAAATACTTTTGGTTAATGAAGTAGGGTGCAAGGATACCTGAAATTCAATGTGCCTGGGATTTTGGATGTACTTCTCCAGATAAACACCATCATTTCCAAATGCAGCTGCTGCTTCATTCTTAGCTTGCTGGAAGTGAAAAAAGAGCAACCTTAGCAATGAAGTTACAAATCTGGTGTAAGGGCAATATATGCTTCAACATAGGTCTTGTGGGTCTGCTAGATTACACATGATTCATAGAAATGGATGATTAGAAACCATCATGGCAAAAAGTACTGTGCAAAGCTTATGTAAAAAGAGTTTCCATTCACATGCATGGGCATAGGCGATATGAGATATTATCAAATGGTCAGGGAATAGTAATAACAATATCTGGAAAGAAAAAAGTTAGCCTGAAGAAAGCAAAAGAGGATATGCAACAGTCAGATCAACTTCCTCAATAACAGAGTGCAGGAAATACAGCTGTCATCTATATAAAAATTCCGAAAGATCTCATTGGATGAATCTCCAGAGATTAAAGAAGTCAGAAGCAAGAGACTGATCTTCACCTACTATGTTTGAGTCTTAAAGATTGACATACAATGCAAAGAAAAGTACCTGCAATAATTTTACAAACTCCTCAGGTTCTTTAGCAAGACGCATTCCACGTCCACCACCACCAGCTGTTGCCTTCAAAAGATAAAAGCTTCACAAGTTCAGCGACAACACACATTCAGTGACAACCCTTCAGACACTCAACTTATATCACTTTTGTTAGAGTAGGAATAGGATTCCTATTTAGAATTGGAATAGGAATAGGTAAATACTATCCTACTTAGAATAGGAATAGGAATAACAATATTATATAGAATCCTACTTGGAAAAGGATTGTATTATAGTATCCTAATTGGAAAAGGAGTCTAAGATAGTATCTATAAATAGGGTCTCAATGTAATAATGTAGATAACACAATTCAATAATATTTTTCTCCAATACTTCTCACATGGTATCAAAGTTTTTACGGTCTTGGTAGAAAATCAAAGAGCTTCCGCTGCCGACGGGTGGCTATGACCCATATATGCCACCCGTTTGGCCAATGATTACAACAACAACAACATTACCTCAATGCCTCAAAGGCTCCCGCCCATTGCGGGGTAAGAGGGATCGGATGTACGCAGCCTGACCCCTATGTTTAAAAACATAGCACGACTGTTTCCAGATGACCCATGATGAGCGTCGAAAGTTGCATTGACTAACTACAACTTCACAATTGAAAGAAGCGCAGACAGTTTAAAAGAGCCATTTTGCTTTATTCCATCATACCCTAAAGCCAAAAATAGTGAATCTTTGGCTCCATCCGAGATTGATGAAAATCGTCTGGCCAATGATTATATTAGCAAAAAAAAAAAAAAAGGATTAGGTCACTCTGTGCCAATTTTTGGTGACTTTCTAGGTTGTTTGGTGTCAACCCCACATCTGTCAGTGTTTGTGTAGCACCGTGCCATCATTCTAGTGACTACTTTTTTATATCTAATTTGTGTAGCACCCTGCCATCTTTTCGGTGACTATTTTTTCATATTTATCATGTGTAGCACCGTGCCATCTTTCCGGCTAAAACTTCCTTCCAAGAAACTGAAAACCAGACAGTTTCTAATGACTGCCAGGTTGGTGTGCGACGTTCTTTTGTTTTTCTTGAGTGTTCCTTCCAAGAAACTGAAAACCAGTTAGTTTCTAGTGACTGCCAAGCTGGTGTGCGTCATTCTTTTATTTTTTTCTTGAGTGTTCCTTCCAAGAAACTAAAAACCAGATAGTTTCTAGTGACTGCCAGGCTGGTGTGCGTCGTTCTTTTGTTTTTCTTGAGTGTTGTGCAAAACCAACACCACCACGAGGCTACTCCGAGTTTTACTGATTCACGCGCCGCCATAAGTATCGGATCTGTGTCTCCACGCGCCTCACGTGCCGGTGCATGTGACTGTTTCCGGCAAGATTTTTTTTCCAATTCTTTTCCAAGCAGGGTCGCCTCTCTATTCTGAGGCTATCCGTGTAATTTTTCCCCAGATCCGATCTTCGGAATTAGGGTTCTGCAAGCAATTTCCGGCGAGTTTCCAGTGTTTCAGGTAGTTTTCCGGCATCCCTGTTTGCAGTTTTTTTTTCCCAGGGAGATCACCTCTGCATTCCGAGGCAGACTACATATATTTTTTAATTGATTTTCGATAACTCATCAAATCGAATTTACGTAGGCTCGTGCCATCAAATCGGTGACTACTAGAGTTTGATTTTGAAGATGTCCTTTGGAATCGATATGTTTGGCTCCAAAAGTACAGGAATAGGAAGTTCTAATCCTATGATTACTTCAAAACCATTACTGGGTAGTTTCAACTACTTAGCATGGGCTTCCTCGATTGAATCATGGTGCATAAGCAGGTTTCGAGCAGTTTTAAAGTGACTTTCTTAGAGTAATTTCGAGATGATCCATATTGTCATTCTCCACTGACCTTTTGATCAGTTGGACATTAAAAATCTTTTTCTCCATGATCATCTCGAGGAAGAAATCTATATGGAGCAACCACCTGATTTTGTTGGTAGCCTTGTATGTCATTTGTTTAAGTCCCTTTGTGGTATGAATCAATCTTCCGAGCTTGGTTTGCGAAGTTCCACACTGTAATTGAAGAACTTATCACATTGTGTTTTACGGACATTGTGCATCAAATCCAGTATTTCATGAGAAGACTAAGACATTGAGGTTGACTGTTAATTTTGTGAAGTCGGATGATCAACTTGCAGATATCTTACCAAGCTCTTCACCAGTCATCGTATTAATTATATCTGTAACAAGCTAGGTGCTTATGACTTGTGTGCACCAACTTGAGGGGGAGTGTTAGAATAGGAATAGGATTCCTATTTAGAATTGGAATAGGAATAGGTAAATACTATCCTACTTAGAATAGGAAT
>JAOTQJ010000001.1:2569085-2589366 GCA_025642045.1 Solanum sejunctum | reverse complement strand
CAAGGAATTCCCATCTCATGGGCAGTTCGAATCACACGGACAGCAATCTCTCCTCTATTTGCCACCAGAATTTTCTCAGCGCGACATGTCACGGTAAGAGCACCATGACACTTGCGAGATTTAGTACTAACTCTGTGTGCTTGAGCTGTCTGCCTTGGAAAGTTTATCCTATTTCCTGACATAAAGCTACACTGCGAGCTTCTAATACTGCTTGTTCTCCCCAGAAATAAACCCTATTCAGAACATGCAGCCAAAGGCTAAGGTTATCTGTAGCATCAAGATCTTCACTTGGTGAGCAGAAAGGTGCAAAAAAGCAGCATACATTTCTGCTCATATAGAAAATACCTACTAACAAAATGCACCGTAACATAGCCTCTCTGGGACTCGCACCTTGGTATGTGTGCAAGAACATTTACATATAGAAAGAAAGAGATAAATATGCTGACATAGAAGACTCCAAACAAGGTCAAAAAGCAAATTCTCCCGACCTCTCATTTTACATGATGATGTGTCAAGCAATTTTAACAAAAAACAAACAACCTTAACACAACAACAACGAAGCCGCAGTCACAAGCAAGCTGGGGTCGATGAATCTTCTTCATTTAAGCTCATATCGTAGTAAAAGAATAAGTTAAAAGTATATATAAAAATAATATAAATAGTAAAAATAAACAATAAAAAGCTCCATACAAGTCTAAAAACTTATCCTCAACTAGTAATATAACCTGTATGAATCTTTTTCTTCACTTGTGCCCTATCTTTAGCTAATTCTGTATTGATAACAAGCATTTGCAGGTCTATAGTACCAAAAGTTTTTTTTTTTTTGATGGATTCTAAAATACCAAAAGTATTTTAACACATCATATGATTTTTTGTTAGCAATTATTAAATAGCAAAGGCATTATTACATCTAGTGATATTCAACCCGTCATGTCAATTCCCAGAGAGCATATCACTAATACCAAAGCAGGATTGAAAGATTAACACACATTACATATAGAAGTGGTCTTACTGGAGTAGAGCAAAGAGTAGATTTGCCACAAACACGAGTCATGGCTGCAGAATCCATTTCCTAATCAATGTAATCCAATTCCTGTCTTCCTGCCAAGAACTGGGGAAAAAAAATGTTTTTGAACATTGATCTAAGATCCACAAATAATAAGAAATGTAATTAGCTAAGTGTGTACCAAGACATGGAAAAAGAAAAAACAGAGATGGGGATAAAACTCTAGGTGGGTATGGAAAAAACAACAACAAATCCTTAGAACATTGCTTCAAGACCCACAAAGTAACACGACATAAAACAACAAAATGAAGAAAACAAACAATTAGAACAGTAATTAGCTCAGTCTGTACCTATTACTCTGACAGAGAGAACGAGATGTGGAAGCAGAGTTATGGGGAGGTATTTATGAAGGTAAAAAACAAACCTTTAGAACACTGATTCTAAGACCCACAGAGACTAAAACAGTGCATAACAAGAAAATGAAAGAAAACAAGCAATTAGAACTGTAATTAGCTTACCAATTACTACTTTAACAGAGAAATAGGGATGAAAGACAAGATGGGCATGAAAAAAAACAAATCTTTAGAACATTGATTCAACACCCTCAGAGACTAAAACAGTGCATAACAAGAAAATGAATGAAAACAAGCAATTAGAGCTGTAATTAGCTTACCAATTACTACTTTAACAGAGAAATAGGGATGAAAGACAAGATGGGTATGGAAAAAAAACAAATCTTTAGATCATTGATTCAAGGACCACAAAGAATAACACAATGCAAAACAACAAAATCAAAGAAAACAAGCAATTAGCACTATAACTAGCTTACCAAATACTACTTAACAGAGAATTGGTGATGAAAGACAAGATGGGTATGGAAAAAAACAAATCTTTAGAACATTGATTCAACAACCACAAAGAATAACACAATGCAAAACAACAAAATCAAAGAAAATAAGCAATTAGAACTGTAACTAGCTTACCCATTACTACTTTAACAGAGAAATAGGGATGAAAGAAAAGATGCGTATGAAAAAAGCAAATCTTTAGAACATTGATTCAAGTCCCACAATGAATAACACAATGCATAACAACAACATCAAAGAAAACAAGCAATTAGAACTGTAATTAGCTTACCAATTCCTACATAACAGAGAATTGGTGATGAAAGACAAGATGAGTATGGAAAAAACAAATCTTTAGAACATTGATTCAACACCCACAAAGAATAACACAATGCAAAACAACAAAATCAAAGAAAACAAGCAACTAGAACTATAATTAGTTTACCAAATACTACTTAACAGAGAATTGGTGATGAAAGACAAGATGGGTATGAGAAAAAACAAATCTTTAGAACATTGATTCAAGTCCCACAAAGAATAACACATGCAATACAACAAAATGAAAGAAAATAAGCAATTAGAACTGTAACTAGCTTACCCATTCCTACTTTAACAGAGAAATGGGGATGAAAGACAAGACGGGTATGGAAAAAAACAAATCTTTAGAACATTGATTCAACACCCGCAAAGAATAACACATGCAATACAACAAAATGTAAGAAAACAAGCAATTGGAGGTGTAATTAGCTTACCAAATACTACACTTTGACAGACAAATGGGGATGAAAGACAAGGAGGGTGTGGGGGTAGATTTGAAGAAGGGGAAGGTTGATGTCGATGAAAACAAGAAAGCTGAGGCTTGTTGGGCGTTCCAAACAAGAGTGAATGGTCCGCCAAAAACAGTGTTAAAAGGTTTTAGCCGCAAATGGGCTGTGATTTGATACAGTAGCAGTATTTGATTTAAATGCTTTTTTGAGAGAGTAAAAGATGTCTTAAACTATGAAAAATTGAACAAAATTACTTTCAAATAATAATTTGGTCAATAAAATGTTATCATCAATAATTTGATTCAAAAATTTTTTAATTTTAATTAAAAAGTTCCTTTTATTATTATCAAAATAAAAATTAATGATCATATTGACGGACAGTCAAGAACAATCCGAGACCAGAGGGTCTGAGAGGTGTTTCCAGAGACCACAAAGGATACTGGTTAATGAGATTCTATGGTGCAACGCCTTATGCAAATCCACTAGAAGCAGAATTCACAGCTCTTTGAAAAAGGCTCCAACTGACCATCCAGCATAACTTTTCAAATCTGTACATTGAAACAGATGCCGAAGAAATTATAAAAATATTCCTAATAGGTAACTTATTCAATCTTTGACTGCAAGTCGTTGCTGAATAGATTGAGAGTATGGGAGCTACATCAGGTGTACAGGGAGCAGAACCAGGTAGCTGACTTGATGGCGAAGGAAAGAATCAAAAGTGATCATTTTAAAGATACAAGGATTTTTGTGATTCCTTTTATGTTTGCGCGTAATCATTTCGGCGCAAACAACTTAGGAACTAGTTATTCTAGGAAGAAACAATTAATAAATACTTTCTATTGGATCGGAATGTGGCCCAACTAAGATGTTTATCTCAAACTCTATGGTAGGCAACCTGCCTCATGGCAGTAGCCAGGACGTGCATTAATTTTATATATATATATATATATATATATATATATATATTAATAAACAAAGAAAATGATGGAGCTATTATAATCTTATATATATAAATCTTTTTTCAAAGTTTCTTATTTGTTCAATTTATTTCTAAATGTTATCATAATTTGAAAAGTAGTTAATTGTGTTGAATCCACATTTAGGACCGGTAAAGCTACACATAAGTGTTGTATTCTTTGAAAGTTGCCTGGGTGATTGTCATTTCGCATATTATTCAAGTAAACTTGTGAGCACAACCAATGAGAGTTTTGTTAGCATTATATAATGTATATTGTTTTTCCAACTTGGCATCTATCAAAATGTTTTTAATTGTAACTCACCTAAAATTATTTTCACTTCATTTGACCGTCATTTCTTCTGTGAGTAATAATAAACTATCCCTTACTATGCTTTTTTCGCCATTAGTCACTGAAATTTGAATATGTGATTGCTCTCATATTTTTAGTTAAATGATTTTTTTTTCATTAAAGGTCACAGATATGACCTTATCAAACTTGCATCCACGATCTTTACTCTTGTAGATTTTGAAACAACTGACAAAACTTGTCCAAAGACTCCTCCAAAGACCATGACTTTGCCTCCAAAGGATTCATTGTCATCTGTTACAACTCAAAAGTTGTTGTCATCCTTTACGACTTATTGTAATAGAAAAAGAAGCTTTTAAATTAATGATATCATCTATCATCCATTACAACTTAACCACTTCGAATAACTGATACTCTCATTGCCCAATCAATGAAGTGTTTCAATATCCTATTACAACTTAACCCCTTCGAATAACTGATACTCTCATTGCCCAATCAATGAAGTATTTCAATATCCTATTAATGTATAATTAACTATTCTTTGATAGCTCTGCATCAGTTGTCATGTGTGTTGTGTTTGCACGATTAAAGCGACTATAATGTATTTATGAGAGGAAATGTAATGTGTACATAAACACGAGTGGTAAAAAAATAGTTTGGAACGAACAATTTTTGAATGCCTAATTTGATGAGTCCATGACTATTAAAAAATAGTTTGGAACGCATAAATCATGAACTCTTGATTTGATGAGTGCTTTGTAAATATTTTTTTTCAGGTCATATTTTAGATGGAAATTGTTTTAAAAAGAACACGGTGACCGACGAGGTGATTTTTCTTAATAGGCAAATGGAAGATCTTATGATGCTAATGGGAGAAAATGAAAGTTGTAGTGAAGTTATTTGATATGTAAGAATGGTTAGAGTAAAGAACGGATTAAATAAAAGAAGTGAAGAAGTATGGTGGGTTGCGTCGTGCAAGATTTTAATAAGAAAATATAATTTGTACATAAACATGAACATAAATAGACTGGAAGTTACAAATTGTGAATAATATCGAACGCTAGCAGGAGGACGTAAATGAGGCTTGAATTCAAGCATAAATGAAAATTGAATAAGAAAGTACTGATGAAGGGCTGAAAAACTAAGTCAGAATATCGGTGCCTAAGACGTAGCAAGGCATACATGGTCACTTGCCTACAAGAGTTGTTTGGGGATATTTTCGTAATTTAACTTTTATTTTATGATGTTCATATTTTTAAGGTAAAATAGATATATATTATCAATTTGAAAATTTATATAGAGTTATTTTATTTTAATTAGTAAAGTGAGATTAAGAAGAAAAAATTATTTTCTAATTATTTGTTAGTTAAAATAATTTTTTAAAAAAAGTTAAACAAGACTAAGGTCCTTTAAAGTAATATTTTTATAAGGAATGGAAAGGGTTTAAAGAGAAAAGAAATAATATATTTACTAGAAAAAAAAATATTTGACATATATTTTTTAATCAAATGATTAACAATTATTGGTGGCATGACATCTTTAGACCAAAGTATTAATATAGGTTATTTTTGTTTAATTTCACATAGTTTAAAGACATTTTGTTCTTCTAATTTCGATCAAATTAAATATGATAAAACTAGCTCATACTCCTTTCATCCACTTTTATTTATGCAATATACAAATTATACGTCCATTTTTATTGGTTCAGTTTGAAAAAATTTAAGACACAATTTATAACTTAACTCCTAATTTATCTTTATTATTAACTATAATAATTACTCAAAGCATATTCTAAAATATTAATTTATTACATTCAAAGAGTAATAATATAAAAAAATTGTTCAAGAATCAACTAAGCTTAGAAAGTCGGACTACGACGTCGACTTTGCCAAGGTGTGCAATCTCACCATACATTAGGTCGATAGTAGGTTAGTTGAAAGATAATTATGGAATAACTATAGTTAACAAAAATTTAATTTCAATATTTTTATCATACCTCAATGAGATACAACATATTAGTGAAATCCCACAAGTGAAGTCTAAAAATGATAAAATATACGTAAGCCTTACCGCTACCTACTATTTCCTAAATCATACCTTAGTCTAATTTATTAATTATTACCCTAGAATTTTAACTTATATAAGTAGAACACATTCACTTTTAGATGTTGAAATTTCAAGGCAAAAGCTGTTTTTCTATTTACCAAGGCTGAATAGTGTAAGCACTTGTTAGCATATCAGGTAGCATTGCACATAATTCCAAAAAAGCATCCTGATAGTAATCCATCGCCTTTTCCATCAATCTCGGATGGAGCCAAAGATTTATTATTTTTTGGCTTTAAAGTATGATGAAATAAAGCAAAATAATCTTTTAAATTATCTGCGCTTCTTTCAATTGTGAAGTAACAGTCCATCACATCAATTACAGTAATCCATCACCTTGACTTAAGTCTTCAACACATCAATTTCCTACCCGCTTGCGGCGGTTGGTTATGGTTCAAGCAACAAGGTGATAATCAGAAGAATTGAGAACTAGGGAAATGTCCAAAGAGGAAAATGACAATGAAATACATAAGCTAAGTTGCATGTTGCCACTTTCTAACAGCTACATATATTTACATGTTAAGTACCAGAAATCTCACATCTAAAAACAAGTTTTCACAAATGGCTCAAGTCACATAAGCATGTCCTTCTTCACTGCATACACCGGAAGATTGATCTTAGGATTCTCGTTGTCCTTTCAAGACAGAGATCAATCTAACAGGAGATGGTTAAACATCACAGACGCGGAGAAATACCTTCGTTCACATCAAATTCTGAAATCATTATAAGGCACTTCCTGACCGCGCTTCAGAAATGAGCCCACCAATCAAATGAAGGACAATTTGAGCATTGAACATGGCAGATATACCTTCATGGAGGACAATTTGAGCATTGAACATGGCAGATATACCTTCAGGAGGACAATTTGAGCATTGAACATGGCAGATATACCTTCATGGAGGACAATTTGAGCATAGCACATGGCAGATATACCTTCAACACTCTCCTTGTTTGAGCTCTGGTATAAAAAGAACTTGTGCTTTTACTGATTAGTGTTGAAGTAACATAACTCGAGAATTGGTATTTTCCTGCACCTCTGGTCAAAAGCGATCAGCACGATTCACCATTTCAAAGTTTTCCGGGCTTTGTGAGAAAAACTTTTCACAGTTACTTTGTCAGCAAACGTTAACGGTAATTCTTCGTCAGCCTCCTCTCTTTGATCACGCCAGCTCGTTGTATCTCTATCATCCTTCGAACTTCCTTCCACAGGATCACAGGATGAGTAGGAATCCTCAGGTATATCCCGGTACAAGTGTTTCAGCATAAAAAGAGCTGTATCCTTATCTCTCCAGTAGTTCCTGCAAAAAGTTGAATCATTTAAAAGATCTGAATATACCATACAACAATTAACAAACGGAAAATCTTGATCAAAGGCTGCCTTAGAGATGAGATTCATGAAGCAATATAGTACAATGGATCGGCAAGCACTTTTGACCTGACATGTCTCACCAACAAAACTATATGCAACGGATTACAAAATGAACCATAGGCAATCTAGATTCACATCCCAGTCGACGTGAAATAACCCTAGATAACTCTTGCAACCCTAGACGACACTTGTATTTTTCTAACCCTTGGTAGATAGGTTACACGATACCTATACGGGTAGCAGGTAGCAATACTTGGTGGATTAGTCGAGATGTGCTTAAATTGGTTTGGGCACTGTTTAAAGCATCAAAACCTAATATAAAAGCGCTAATTGTCAAGTCAAGTCTGAATTCAGACTTCTTGAAAACCCTTCACATATATGCAGAAGAATGCAACAAATTGAAATTTAAATATATGAGAGTATTAACAACTCTAAATTCGACAGAGTTGTCTAAGGATGTCGAAAGGCTGGCAAGATGCAAGTATACCAGGCTTTAATGTTGGTTATGACTCAAGAAACTTCAACAATCTCCTAAAGGAATCAAATGCCAGAGAATCATACAAGATAGGCACCATAAGATCACATTCTCCTTGGTTAACGAACAAGGGAGAACAAGAAACAAGCACCACATACATGTGAGAATATGTCAAGATTAGCTATACAAAGAAAGTCACGGGTACCGCTGTATGTTTTCTGATTAGCGAAGTGCTCAGTTTGTAGGGGTCTGGACATACATTATCATCATTTGTAAATATTCAAAATAAAATCAAAGAATGTTTCACTATTTGGCCATTATTTCAACTTCAGCTTGAAATAGGGAATTCGAAGTTACAAAGATGAGTACTTCAAGTGAAATAATGGTGTCCACCCACAAAACTTCTACTTTTATCTAAGTGAAATTCATGTTCAAGCACAATGGATATTCTTTTTTTATAAAACATACTTCAACTACTCGGTTTTTCAATCTCAACCAAATATTGTCCAACAAGGTAAACCAATTTGATATGCTTTTCTCCAAAAGATTGGAAGTACACTTAAGTTTTTTGGTTAGCTGCGTCAGGAAAAATAATTATGTCGTAATATTCCACATAACTAATATGACATATGTTTTGCAAGAACTCAAATTACATATCTTATTCGTGTAAATAACACAACATTTTGTATCCCTACATTATTACTAAAATCTCTGAACTGGTTCTTGAAGTAAATAACTCCTTATTCTCTTGACTTTCAATGTTATGCATTTACTAGTCCAAGAATAGTAGGTAACTAGGATGATAAGGAAGAACTTCTAAGATAATTGACCAAAATTTTGCTCTACTATTTTCCGATAGAGAAGAATGGTCTTGAACATGCATTTCTCGCCAACAACAAAACCGTCCTGGATAAGCTTTGCTTCCAGAAAGTTCAACTGACATAGCCAGAAAGCGGGCATTTCATATTTTTCAAAGCTTTAATTAATGAGTCTAGTGGGGTCATCTATTGCATAAAAACTATATTGAGTTACAAAAAAATCGACTATGACAGGGAAAAATTTGAGGAGATTCCTAACGAGAGGAGAATTAGAGAGAGAAGTAGTGGAAATGCCAAGGGAAGGGACCTCAAGTAGTGGAGTAAGTTGACATGGTTGAACTACCATAACCATCAAGCACTTCTGTCTCTAAATTACTTGATTCAAACGACTCCACTATTTCCATCATTTTGCATATTATGCAAGTCATACAACTACAACAACATACACAGTGAAATCTCACAATTGAGGTATGGCGAGGGTAGAGCATACGTAGACCTTACCCCCACCTCGTGGAGGTAAAGACAGCTTTTCGGGTAAATATCCCTTTAAACCATTATTTAAGGCAGATATTCATTTGCACAAGAGAGCTTTTTGGGTAAATATGCTTTTCAATTATTATTTAGGGGAGACATACAATTGGCATAATAAACCCTCTTAAGTTGATAAGGACACTTACGTATGCGCTCCAAGGGTTGAAATGTATGCATGCCGAAATGTTTTATCCTGCAATAAAAAAAGAAACAAGAACAGAAGGCAATTGTGACTGGTGAGTATAAAATATATTAACTCTTTCACATACATTGTCAGCTGTCAGGTGTAAAAGGAATACATAGGAAGAACCTAATAATTTGTACATACATAGATATATGTGTGTTTGTGTGTCTCTCTGTGTGTGTACAAAAAAAATCATGTTGACTTCAAAAAGGAAAAACCTTTGATCCAGTTAGCTGGAAATTAGAACCTATGTTCACGACATGGACAGACGGTAAAGCACAAATCTAACTAGCAGACTCGTAAGCTTTTAAAACTTGATCCCTTATGGTAACTGTAATTTTTTAAGCTTTTAAAATTATTGAAAAGCTTCTTTTGATGATCCCTTATGGTACTTCCATTTTTGTGCATACTGTAAAAGTTAAGAATTCAGTTTTCCAACGCATGCTGAAAGAAGATGGTGGAATTCTTCTGTCATAGATTTTATGCCCGCAAGCCAACCACGGGTGCTATTAAACCTTGACCAAAACCCTCCTCTGCCAGGGAACATGTGACATTCTCTGTTTTTGGGTGAAAAGTAATTGCAGAGGGAACCATCCTTACTTTCCAATCTTGCCAATTATGAATGAGGATTGAATAGATGGAAATGATCGGCATTAATGAAATGATGGGCATTAATGATAGCAGATTTTACATGCTCTTTTATAGCTGGGAAATTCATATTTCCACCTTGTTTTGTCATCAATGGTGTAAATGTATAGACCCATAAGAACTGATTCCCCCCCCCCCCCCCTTTTTTTTTTTTTAAAATGTACTAGACCCATGAAAAAGTCTATGGTGAAAAAAGGTGAAATTTTTCTGAAAAAAGAAAAAAAGAGAGAAAGCATAATTTAAGCTTTTCACGCACTCAAATGCTAGTGTAAAACAAACAATATGCCATGTCAATGCTAGGTGTACCCTGGACATACCTCTGTAAAGTGGAGGTGTCTAAAAGATCACTAAAGAAAGTTAGGGCGTCTAACTGGCAGTTCGTACCAAGTTTAAGGGGCTATCTATTTATGGAATAACACCCATTTGCATACTGAACAAGCACCCACATAAATATGAACATCTAATGACTAAAAAGCTGCAGGAAAGCAATGAAAGGGTAGAACGAGCAAGAAGAATAGCCATGTAACACAAAAACTAAGTCTTCAATTGCAGAAGAAACTGGGAAGATATAACGTAAATAGGACAACTGTTTCAAGATCTACCGGCAAATGAACGTACTTGTAAAACATGATCTACTCGACCATCTTCACTTCCAGTTAATCTTTCCATCATAATTGAGCCATATGACCTCTCTTCTATCTCCTGAGACTCTTGGGAACCCTCTGCAAGAAAGTGACGTAATTACTTACAAATATAGAAAGGCAAATGCTGTTTGGTGGGGCGGGGGAAGAGGCTCCACCTTGAGTTAGAGCTGATAGCTTCTGTACAAGGAAAAGGGAAGAGAAATCTATAATCTAAACTGGAAGAAAACACTCGGAAAAAATGCTTGCTTTTATTACCATCTTCGCCATCCTTGTCTCTTGATTGACAAAGAGTAATCACCTTTACCTGATCACAAAGCGTCATTAATATCCATAACTCATTGGCCATGAGACCTAATTGAAAACCATAATAATCACAAAATGAAGGCTAAACACTAAGACAAGCAAATCTACCCATCTTCTGTAAATGAATTTTGAATGACATATGAAGTTCACGCCAACCAACCAAATAAGGAGGAACAAGAAAACGTGGAACCTTATTCCGCAAAAAAATATGATGATTATCCAGGATTTGAAGTTCAATCTTGTGGAAATAATGTATGCTATAAAAAATATTTAGACGGAGAAAACACATTTCCGGCATGATAATTGAAAGGAGAATATCAGGTTATAGAAGCATAACCCAAGTTGATCAATTCATGATTTCAACAATAAGCTGATATAAACCGAAACAAATAATTATTTTCCATGTCAAGCGATCTGTTCAGCAGGGATCTCTACTTTAACGAGCTGTTCGTTATAATGTCAAAAGGCCATGCACAGATTAAAGTCATTTAAAATCCAATCAGCAAGCTTCATTTGTAATAAGCCGAATAATTCATACTTCATTTGTCTATCTTTGCAAGATTACAGGATATTGAACTTCCTAATGAGTGATATGTAATCTCATCATCTCAATTACAAACGTACCATCCTTTTGTGCATGTATTATCACATCAACAAACAGGGAGAAAACACACCTTTACAGTGTTTATATTGTTCACAAAAGTATGTGAACGCAAAGATACTTCTTCTTTAAATTCCTGCACCAAGTAGTATCAGGATGCACATTAATACAGATGGTGGAAGAAACCTAGCACATTATTTACAAACTATGAAGACCTTACCTGAAAACCAATATGCAGTCGTTTCCCACCTCTGTGGTAGGGTATAATGACGGGGCGCTTGTTGAGAGATTCTTTACAGATGAGTGGTTCTATTCTGAAATAGGAGACAGACAAGCATGCATGAGCTTGTATAACAAAAAAGATGACAAAAATTAGCAACAATAACGACAACGAAACCTGTATGCCACTGGATCAAAAGGGTGAAATATGTTGAACATTTGTCGACAAGCCGGTATCTCTTCAACTATATTATCCTCTTCCCAGTATTCTTTACCCTTGCCTTTCATACCAGGATAAAACAGAAAATAAGAAATGATAACTAAGTGAAACAGATGCATCACTATCATTAATATAGAGAAGAAACTGCCACGTTTCAAACACCCATGAGTTGCCTAGAACCAACAAAAAAATGAATCAACCCCTTATAAGTAAACACAAAAAGGCACCAAGCACCACCAACATACAGAGTTCATAGCATCCATAGGATTGTTGGAACTTGCAGAACTAAAAGCAATATGATGCACCAGAAGGATTTGACAAACATCGTTTTTCAAAATCTAATTTGAAAAACATTAATTTACTGCTACTGAAGTAAAAAGAAAATCTTTCGCTGAGTTATATAGAAAGATTAGGTTTATACTGCAGAAGGTCAGCAGATCTGAAAGCAGTTAAAGTATACTTATTAGATCTATGGAAACAAACACTAAATGTCTATTCAGGCAAAAAGAAAACAATCTTACAGGCTTATGGTAAAATATTCGACAGATATGTCACAAAAGTACAAAGTATAGGCCCACCACCACCACACAAAAGATTCAGAGGAAAATAAGCAATGAAATCAACATGTGCTTAAATATAGACAGTAGAAGAATTACCAATCCCAATACGAACATTGCGGAGGGAGAGAAAAACACCAAGAGGGGATCCGACAGCGAAAAATGTATCGACCTTTTTATGAAAGAACCAAAGAATGAAACAGCCTGAGTTAGAAGATGTCTTGGGAGAATCCAACAAATGGAAAATAATCACGAGAACTAAAGGTCAAAATTATCAAAAGTAAGTTTATGCATTCAAAGAAAATTGTTAATCATACTATATTAAGAAGGATGTCAAATATTCCAATCTTGTACTAAAGTAATGATGAAAGCATAAGCATTTAGAGAAATGAAGATTTCGAAAAGGTCAGTGATTTTCTTCTAGGAGTTTCTAAAGAACATTGAAAGTCTCGCTCCAACATCCAACAAAAACTTGCTCAAACACACCCAGAAAATAGTAGTATCTGACAAAGGAGAAGTATTACCTTAAATTTCAACTTCGTGTATCTTAATTGCGGGGTATAACTCTTTGTTGAATCACTTTCCTCAGTAGATTGATTTCCTGTAGCTGTGTTTGTTCCTCCACTTTCTGCTTCCATTACACATCCCATCCCAAAAGACACTTGTAAGGACCATTTACTTTGATACTCAATAAAAAATGCTTTAGTTAGAGAAGTTAAAAACTAAGCTCCATAAATGGTTATTTATTTGTGTAACTGTACCTTTCTTTACACATTCGGATTCTAATTCTTGGATTTTTGCTCTCAGCGTATCAATCTGTACCAGTTTCATTGATGGAGAAACATGGAGAAAATTACGTAGACAGAAAATATTTTTAAAAATTTTACCCGAATGCAGAATATGACATGTCACTACCTCTGCCCTCAGGAAATTGATTGTTCCGTCTTTTTCACATTCAGATACTCCCTCATCAATCTTTTGATTAAACTCAACAATTCCATCTTCCACATTCTCAGCATCATTTATAGTGTCCCTCTCATCAATAGGAGTTTCACAAGAATTTTCATTTGCTGAGGAATCATAATGTTGCCTAAAATCATCGGTTGCAACTGGTTCATCCGAGTCTGATGAAGCAGGAGGGCCCACAGGATGAAAAAAATCTTCAGTACAATCTTCCACACACTCTGACGAACTTGGTTCTACATTCATTTTGTCTTTATCCAACAGATTGCTCTTATTTCCCTCCCTAATATTAGTTTCATCATCGGAAATAAAGGCAGTGTTTTGGTCTAAAGATAGGTTGCTCTGATCCTGCTGAGACAGTTCATTCTCATTTTGTTCTTTGTACATCCACTCCATGGGAAAAGGGGAGGACAGTGTTATTTGGTGGCATAGGATATCATATGACAAAACGCTCCCAAGGGAATGACCATACAAGGAAACCTGAAAAATTTACAAAATTCTAGTATGCATATTTAATCTGAACTGTATACATCAAGTGCTTAAAGAAATAAGATGGAAACTTTGCATATTCAGTTATAACCTTATACCTTTCCACTATAGCCTGGATTCCTCTTAAGAAACTTCATGTATAACATATTCAACTGGTTGGAGACCTGAATATGGAATAAACAATTAGCTCTAAACACTAATGGAAATTTTTTCTATCGATTTCTGCCAAAGACATATGAAGGTAGGTAATGATAGGCCATAATGAAGTGCCAATGCATATCATATTAAGCAAAGACAAACTAATGGGAGAATTTGCTAAAATGAATAAAAAGAATGACCTTGAAGAAGAGGACAACAACAATGATGCCTCAACCCATAGGAAGTTGTGGTCAAGCTACATGAATTCTCAACTCCATTTCCAATATTCAATAGTTTGGATTTCACTAGTACTGTAGGTTTTCTATTATTCTACTGCATACAAATCTCTAAACTAAATAGATATCCTAGCAAATGTTGGAGCCTAAGTTAAGCGTATTATCATGATTAACCTTTAATTCCAACTAGTAGATATTAACTATATGGATATTTCGCTTCCATTGTGTTCTATTTTCTGCTGAATGTGTATGGATTGCAAGAGATTGTAGGTCTTCTTAGACTGCTGTCTTAAATGTAAGTTTAGGTCTACCTTTGTGTTACACCTCCAATTATCATGGTTACAAACCCATAGATCACTGCATTTTTTTTTGAGATATTCAAAGTACTAAAACCAATTATTAATGACACACCTAAATCAAACACAACAGCTGGACTTTTGAATAGAAGAAACCAGGCAGCAAATCAAACACAACAGCAGAGCAACATCAGGAAGAAGAAAGGATAGCGAGGAACACTTGAACTGGAGAACATATTAGAAGTACCGAGTCAATAATAGCCTGGCAGTAAATGGGGCTCATGTAATACAGCACATCATGTACTGTTGCACTCAACACTTCGCGCAATCCCCGCACACCATCTAAAGTACATCGTTCAACTGCAGCCTCACCACTAAGCTTTAAGCCCTTCCTCCACTGGTGTTACCCACAGTTAAAACATTAAAAAAATTGGCGTTAACTCACAAGCACAAATCAATAGGAAACAGATCAAAGTACAGACCTATGGGGAAAAACACCAAAACATCACACAACAGGAAGGCAAAAGATAAAACACTTAAACATGCTAAGACGTGACTTTAATTAACAAGATAATGGTTTATTCGAAAGAATATAACAGCAAATTTTAGAGTTGCAGTAAGGTGATGACTGGAAATAGTTTCATCTAGCACCATTAAGCATAAACAATGTACTCAAATACAGACAGCAGTTATTACACCTACTTTGTACCCTTGCTGTGGCCTACTCTATCTTATGCATCTTACAATCTCGAGGAGGACCCCTAAGCAGAGAGTGGATCACTTGTGGTCTCAGATTGGTAGGCCCTAAATCACATGTCCAATCGATGATTTTTACATACTAACTTTAGATGCTTCTAGTGTTCATCATTATAATCAACATTTCTACAAGTCCTTTTGTTGCAATTACAGTTATAAATGACACTATGATCAAGTAAGCATACATTTGCTACAAAAGGACAGGATTCTCTGTCCCAGTGTAATGATTTTGATAAAACTCGATAGTTGCTCCTTTGATCTCTGATGGTCATCTAAGGTAGTCCCATTAATAACAAATTAATCAATCGTATTACACATTTTGTGACAGTTTCCGGTTCTATGAAAGAATTTGGTGTTTCTATCCCCTTCTTTAAGCCACAAAGCCCTTGAACTTTGTCTCCAGGCCACTTCCTCCTTTTTTTGCATTTTCCTCAAACACCACTGTCAGGGCAGCCCTTAAGTAAGCCTCATCATCTGTCAGTAGCCTATGGTCTTGATCTAACTCAGTCGATTAAGTATACTTTGTTTCTGCATTTCCAGATTGCCCTGTATAGTTTTGCTCCAATCCTTATGTTTTCCCTTCAGAGCCTACAATTTGAAAGCTTAAATGAAATCTGGACTGCCTCCATATATGCTAGAGTCTTACCACCCTTTGACTCTATCATTGATGTTCTCTGTCTGGAGCCACCAATTTTCAGATTTGAACTAAGAATTTGACCTCTCCCAATTATCACATTCAAGAACCAAAGGACAGTGGTCAGAAGTATATCTCTGTAGAACTGACTGCTTGATGTTTCTAAATGAAACTTCCCACTCTTCTGAACTCAAAAATCTATCAAGTCTTGCAGCAATGTAATGGCCTTCCCCTTTTATCCATCTACACTTGCAACCTACCAATGATATATCCACCAGCCCCATTTCCTATATGAATTCAGAAAAAATCAGCCACGGCTTTGTTGAATCTAGTACAGTTCTTCACAAATGGAAATCTATCTGTGTTGAAGTTTCCAGCAATCACCCAAGGCCGATTAAAAAAGCTTCTGACCGCCCCCAGTTCCAGTCACACCTTTTCGCTCTCCATCCTGACATCTGGATAAAAGCCAACAAAAATCCTGAGTTTGCCTAAGAATTTGTGGGTGATACAGTAAGAATCCACCTCGCATCTCTCTCTCTCTCTCCCATATTCTACTATCCCAGAGTAATAAAACTCCCTCTCTGGTACCACTGGCCTCCAATTGTGAATACTTCACCCACCTATTTGCCCATAATTCTTTGATAATGTCTGTCACCTTCCAACTTTGATTCTTGAAAGCAATAGACATCTGCTTTCAAATTGTTCACCATATTTTTTATCATCAGGCTCTTCTTGGATCCTTAAGGCCCCTCACATTCCATGTTACAATATTAACCTTCATTGACTCGATTAGTCCATGTATCTTTAATATTTGCTTTCTTATTCAATCTTTTAGCCCATGTAACTTATACAAGTATTATTTATTTGGAAACAAAGAGGATAACCAAATGTTGCATTATTTAATGTTGATTTTTGCGTGAAAATTAAATCTCTTCAAATCCTAACCAAATATTGTAAAAACCAATGTTGAGTTTTATCCGGAAATTATACCTCCTAAAACCTCAACCAAACGACCCCTAATGCATTCATAATAATGCATACCAAATTAAGAAATGTAACAAATCAACTATGAAAGGTCACTATAAAGCATCACCTGGCATGGGATGAAGAGGACTCTCTGGGTGCCACGTTGGTACGAGGTTAAGTGTCGTTCAGCAAGGATTGACGTGATATGGCGGAAGTCACTAACATCATCCACAAGATTTGATTTTTCCAACCTTTGACCAATACCGTGAACCATGAACACCAGATGTCGAACAGGGACCTATGCACAGCAGTATCAAGTTACACAGATTGCATTACAAACGTATCACAGAAGTAAAAAGAGACCATTCTACATATGGATGTCAAAAGTGGAAAAAATAAGTTTTGTATACAAAATTACACATCATAAAAAAATTTATGCATATTATCTTGTAATACCCCATATGTTGGAAAGTCGGATTAGGGAAGAAAAGCTGGGAATCTATTCTGGCGCTAGATCCCACCTTGTTTGAAACTGAGGTGGTGGTGTTGTGAGAGAAGACTCATTTACTGCACTCACAAGCCAGTTTAATATGATAGAAAGGAGTATTTTCAGTCCACTGAGTGAAACGAACGGTTAAAATTAGATATTAGCTTGATCTTGCAAAGAAAGTGACGGGTCATATTTTAGTTTTGAGGGAATAAAAGTTCCAAAAAGAATCTTACAAATTTCCAAGACCCCAAGTACCAGTAACTTAGTACTTTGCCTTTCATATCTACTTTATCAATCAGGTAGAACAACTAATACAACCCTACATGACGGTTTCATTTTTTAAGGCCAAGACAAGCCAAGTATCCCATGTTCATATATCACTTGCTTGATGAGTAATAGAAGTAGAACACATGCACTCACGTAGTAAACAAGAAATACTTGGCTAACCTGTGAGCAGTAATCATCCATTTCTTCCTCCTTTTGTTGACGTAATTCATCCTAAAAGAAACAGATATATGAGTATTTCAGCAAGGAGAAACAAGAGAAAGCAGATTAAATCCTAAAATATCAAGCCCCCCTTCTGGAGCAGAAGCCAGTCTTCACTCTTAATCATCTTTATAGAAGGAGGCATATAAACAAGTAAAACAACTTCCTTATTGAGAAGAAATGGACCTTTGAACTAACTCAACCCCAAAAGCTATCTCATGAGGGGAGGACTGCCATTCAAAGACTACATAAGGAGACCATATGAGATCTCCCCCTCTATGCCCACTTAAAGAAAGAGGAAGCTATGAAGATGACCACCAAGAGATCATCAGTAAAAAGGAAACCAACACTAGTAAACTTCATATCAGAACAAAGAGAACCGACAGAAGTAGTAATTTTGATAGGAAGCAAATGAATGCCTGTGTTGGTTTGGGGGACTGAGGAAGAGCATATCCACGCCTTAGCTTTATACCATTACCCCCGAATCCAATAGCACCAGAGAAACCAGTGGCACCAGCATTAAGCCAGGCTTCCCAAGTATCATCTTCTCCAGTGAAAATAGCATGCAATCCCTGCATTGTGGCAAGTACATCACTAGCAGTACAACTCAAAAAGCATAAAAACAAAAGCTCTATAAATTCAGCAATCTAATACCGGGGTGAAGCCCTGCATATCAACACGAGCTGCATAGAGCCCTGATGGCTGAAAGGTTCTTCTATGCCAAACCTGTGGCAGTCACCCAAGACTCATCAACTAGTATTGAGGAAAAATTTTGACATATCAAAAAAAAAAATGAAGATGATAAGACATTAAATTAAAAAAAATGCTCAATTGGATTAGTGAACAAATTGATAAACAAGGTAAAAATCTTCAAATGCATTTTATTTTTGACAATAAGTAGTAGGAGTCCAGCATCTGCCACATTCTATCAGATATTCCTTAACAGAACATGTAGAAAAAGGACAATAAAACCAATTACATATACATGTTTGCAGTCAAATCAGATAATACATAAATCTGTTACAAAATCTGTATAATAATGTATATAGATAGTATAGAGATTTGATAGATAATACAGTTGATTGTTAGGGATTTAAATATTTAGTTACCAAATTTAGCTTATTTAGCTACCTTAGTTAGCTTGTCCTCTCCGTGTATTTATATCATTGTTCGCTTTGAATAATAAACAAGCTACTCCCTCCATGTCTTATCAATAACATGGTATCAGAGCCATTACTGCCTTTTTGAGGTGAATTATCTCCCTTACAGCTTTTAGGGTTAGTTTCTATCTCAGAGGTCAAGTTCTCTCTTTCTAGATTGGTTGTTCACACAATCTCTTTCCAGTCAGTTAATTTTTGGAAATTAACGGAGTTGTTGGATATTTTGAGTCTATCTCTACCAGTTTTTTTTTCTTCGATCACTGGAATTCAGATTCCACTGTGGCCTGGCTTTCCGACGACTTTATTATTTTGAAATTCTCCGATTTTAGTTGTTGCTGGTTCAAATCCCCTTTCTGAAGCTTAATTGGTTCTCTGTCCAGTACCTTTGGCTATTCATCTTTTAGTTTCTTGTTACTCTGTGAACTGCTGGGTATTCCAGCCATCTAAACACTATTTTGGGATATTTTGATTTTCTCTGGATTGCTCTATTTGTGAGTTTGGGAATATGGTTTCAGCAAAAGAATTTGTTAAAACCTCTCATCAGAAATCATTGAACGAACCCATTACTGTTAATTCTTTTATGGAGTCAGATAAGACATGCCTTATGACGTCTTCAAATAAATAGGTGATTGATTCAGGTGCAACAAATCACATGACAGGTAATCCTAATATGTTTTCTAACTTTCAGTCACACAAAGTGCCCTCTCCTGTGACTGTAGCTGATGGATCAACTTGTAGCATTGTTGGATCCGGAACTGTGAAACCAACATCCTCTATTACCCTGTCATCTGTATTGAGTTTGCCAAAGTTGGCCTTTAATTTGATTTTTGTTAGCAAAGTGACCAGAGATCTTAATTGTTACATTTCGTTCTTTCCCCCCAACTATTGTCTGTTTTGTGATCTTAACACAAATCAGGTTATTGGTAAAGGACATGTATCTGACGATCTCTATATTCTTGATGAATGGGAACCTCGATATCTTGCTTGCTCTAGTGTTGTTTCTTCATTTCAAGCACATTGCCGATTGGGACATCCTTCTTTACCTGTATTAAAGAAGTTATATCCTCAGTTTCAGAATATGTCTACATTGGAATGTGAGTCATGTCGATTTG
>JAOTQJ010000001.1:2499026-2512861 GCA_025642045.1 Solanum sejunctum | reverse complement strand
CTTTAGCAGGTTGATTTTCCGCTCACAGTAATCTTTTCCTTCTGCCATAGTTTTCTATTCAAATAAAGAGAAGAACACAATCTTAGGGCTTGAACCTTCTAGCAATAGGATCGTGTGAAAAGATAATATACGGCTTTCCACAAAATAAAATAACTGAATCATGGAATAATGAATGTGTTCTTTTCAATAATGCTACAACTACAGTCTCGTATATTTGCAAGACATCACCGCTTTATTTCTTGAAGAAGTAACCAGTAAATGGATGATCCAAAGATAGGTACATGAAATATACATCTTTGAAGAGCAATATAACTTAATTAGACCGACAAAGATCAGAAAAATCTAGAACAAACATCCAATTACCTAAACTTAAAGAAAACCAAATAACTAAACACGGTCAAAATAAGTGTCCACTAGACATCTTTTTCAGTCCGAACAGATAACCATATATTGCCATTACACTTTCCAGGAAAATAAACAACTCATTACCACAGACGAAAACTCAGTCTCTGCAAATGACATTCCTCAAAGCCCAAACCAACAATATTAATTATGAGCTCCAGAGAGAGAAGGTAAAAACAGGAAAAAGAAAGTCTGCCAAGAGTGACACGATTTGAACAGTCTCATTTTCCTCAAAAATCCAAAACAAGCATGTCAGTCACAACCAAGGTACATTACCAATGAATTTAAATTCTCCACCATAAGACTCTCTTTCCATTTTGCCACATTTCAAAATATTTGAGACCAACATTTCTATACTACTTACTCAACTTCGAAAGTCCACTGAACTATTCGATATATAAATGTCTGATATGTGTTTCTTAACACTTAAATCAATCAACTACTCCTACGTCTTTTCTTTCATCTTTTTTTTTATATAACAAAGAGAACTCGCAGCTGCTACCCTTTTGGTGCTCACAGGGTAAACCCTTGCTCCTATGCGATAACTCGCAAACCACATAGGAGAGATAACCCGCACTAGGCAAGCCCGGTGCAACGAGCTCGACCCAGAAGGCAAAATCCCTTGCTTTCGATGGCAAGGAGTTTCAAACTTGAGACCTCCAACATGAAACTCTCTGGACCAAACCACTGGCCACCCCGAAGGATTTTTTTCCTTTCATTTTCATTACACCAATATAATTCACAAATCAAATTTTAACTCCTTAAATTCTTTGGGAAACCTAACACTTGCATATAAAATAAAACTTCGCTGAAAAATAACCATACACATGAAAAAAGAAGTCATCTTTACTTTAGTTGCATACACAGAAGCATCTTTCGGCTCACCCCATCCTAATTCACCCTAGAAATCCATCAACCACCAAGAACCACAAAAAGATGGAAATCTAGATTCAAGATTAAAGATTCACTGATTCAATTAGCAGAAATAGATAGCAAGCCAAGTCACCCAGTTACACATGCATCAACAGATAAATACAAACCTCAACAAAATATCCAGTGCCGACATCTACCAAAACCTTATCAGCATCATCTAGTGTCCCCGGTACATATAAAGACGCTGTTAAAGGAACCAACATTTTCTTCCCTGAGCAAGAAAACACAGTAAAAAAACCAAAACCCACATCAGAAGTTCTACAATAAAGTCAAAAGAACAATCTCTCCTACACCTACTTCCTAAAAGGGTATTTTGTTAACAAGAGGGATAGAACCAACATTTTCTTCCCTCAGCAAAAAACAGTACAGAAAACCAAAACCCATGTCATTTTTTTATTAAGTAACGTTTTCATAGATAATAACAAGGCCAAATTGGCAGTACACGAGATATAGCAAAAATGAGAGACCTACAAAATATGGTTCTCTCCAAAAGAGCCAATACTCTATCCAATCAAGAACAACATGGGTGCACCAAAAGAAAATAAGGGATCGGAGACTGCTCCTCAATTGAACAAAGCTCATCTCCACCCCATTATCATAAATTTCACAATAAGGTCAACAGAACACTCTTTTACACAAACTTCCTACAAGGGTGTTTTGCAGAATAAGAGGAATACCGACCAATATTTTCTTCCCTGAGCAAGAAAACCAAAACCCATATCATAAATGTCACAATAAACTCAAAAAAACAAACTTTTACACCTAATTCCTAAAAGTATGTTTTGCAGAACAAGATGGTACACCAACCAACATTTTCTCCCCTAAGCAAGAAAACACAGTAAAAAAGAAAACCAAAATCCATATCATAAATTTTACAACAAAGTGAAAGGAACAATCTTCTACACCTAATTCCTAAAAGGCTGCTTTGCAGAACAAGAGGGATACCAACCAACATTTTCTTCCCTGAGCAAGAACAACCAAAACCAACAACAACAACATACCCAATGGAATCTCATAAATGGGGTCTTGGGAGGGTAGAATGTACGAAAACCTTACTATTAATAGAGGTAGAGAAACTGTTTTCTGGAAAACTTAGTCTCAAAAATCCATAAGCAAAGTAAACTAGATATGGGAAAAGGAAAGAAAAGAAAGGGAATTGAAAGAGCAAATAAGAAGGAAAAACACATGATAATATGCAAATACAATAAAATTAACATATAAAGACAGATAATGACAATACAATACAAGATATAAAGTCAATGTACGAACAACCAAAACCCATATCATAAACTTCACAATCAAGCCAAAAGAACAATCTTTTACACACCTAATTCCTAAACGGGCAGTGTTTTGCATAACAAGAGGTATACAAACCAACATTTTCTTCCCTGAGCAAGACAACACTGTATAAAAAACAAAACCCCACATCATAAATTTCAAAATAAAATCAAAAGAAACAATACAAGAAACAAAACCCCACATCATAAATTCCACAATAAAGTCGAAAGAAATAATCTTTACCCCTAATTCCCAAAAGGGTATTTACCAAAACGAGAATGAACACAAACCTTGAGGGCGTAGTGACAGATCATGAAGGGCATTAGATGCGATTTCGAGTCGAGTAGTTGCTGTTCGGATATTATTGAGACTATCTTGAAGAAGGTTCACTTCTAGATCTGCTTGTTCTTTCAGTGCCTTTAGTTGTTCCACACTCATTTTCTCAATTTCAAGTGTTCTTGACGCCATTTCTATTGCCCCTTTCTTCTCAAAAAACCCCTCTCTCTGCTGCTGCTGCTGCTGCTGCTTTGATGGCTGAAGAAGGCTCTCCCAAAAATGTTCAACTGTTGAGCTTATTGAAGTCGTTTCTTACGATTGTCCCTATTGTGTTGAATGCAAAAATAAAATAGTTGTACTGCTGCTAGGGGATGTTTGGCACAGAATAACTTAATTGACGAGAGTTCAATTCTTATTTTATACTTATTTCGTTTATCTTTACTTGTAGAGGTTAAATTATAAAAATTTTAATTAATATGTTATAAAGTATTTTTTATCATATTAATTTAAGAAAAATTATAAATTATAATATTTTTAATATAATTTTTAACCATCTAAATTTTATATTTCAAATATTAAATTTAGCTACTTTAGTTTAACTTTGAAGCAATAGTATAGTTGACCTCAAAAACTAAAATAATGACAAGTAAATATGAACAGATAGAATAATTTTTTTCTCATTTTCATTTTTTGTACTCTCAATTTTGTGAAAAAAAAAAAGAAGTTCTGTTAGTACTGGCTGCAGTGGAACTACCATAGGAAAGTCCGCCCTTGCTAGCTAACATAAAAAGAGATTCTCGAATAACAATATTTTCTATGTGAATGTGTTAATCCGCGTAATTCTCGCATTACTAATATCATGATTTACTAACTTATCATCATATTATTATTTCTTGTATACAATTGCAAAATTAGAATTATCACTACGAAGATTCAAAATCTGACAAAGTAGTCATACGAACTAGTCGAATGAGGTTTGATATCTAATATATACATATAAAAATTTATTTTAATCATGTGTAAATAATATAATTTTTTGTCAAGAAAATTCAAATGAACCTTCCGATAAAAGAATAGCTTCGCCCCAAAAACTATTAATCTCATCATAAAAATCTCCCATGATGTAATTTTAATGTTTGGTTAAAGTATATGTAAATGATTAATCTCAATGCAACAAAACATGAAATAAGAATCCAATGTATTACTAAACAATGATTAAATTATTTAAACATAAAAATTTCTTTTCAAAGTAATTTATTCATATATTACACATTATTAATAATCACATAACAACCTTTTCACTTTTGATCATTTGCTAATTCACGCATAACTTACTTCTACTCCAAACAACCCTTAGTTTTTTTAGGATTCCTATTTAAACTAATTGAAATTAATATTCATATTTTTGAAATTTTAATCACCTCGTAATCAACTTAATAATTCTTAAGTTAAAAGGGAGTAAATCGAAATATCTTAGGGTCCAGAAAAAGTGGTGTGTAGGCAGCTTTGCTCTTAGTAGACCTTCAACTCAAGTAAAGCATATTAAACTATGTATTTTGACATGGACATACAGTAGTAAAAAAGCCATGCTAAAAATAAAGGAAAGAGAACAATAGCAACACTGAAATAATACGATAACAGAAGCAAACTTTCAAACTCATTCGACTCTATAGATCTCTGGTTTTAAATAAATTCTCCATATAACTATCAGAAACCTTACTATCGCTCAAGGAAAAAACAACAAACAACAACATATCCTGTAGAATCGCACAAGTGAGATCTGAGGAGGGTAGAGTGTATACAAATCTTACCTTACCTCATAGAGGTAGAGAGACTGTTTCCTTGGGAACTCTCATTTCAAAAATCTATAAACAGAATAAACTAGATGCGGAAAAACTGAAAGAAAAAGAAAGGAAAAAGTGATCATAAATCACAATCACAAGTAATCACATTGTCTTTGGTCATCCTTCAACTTGTTCTCCATCATTCTGCCATACATACTTGAAGTAGACCATCCTCCATGAAGAAGGATTCTGTTGCTAGGCACAAACTGCATTTTTTTGGCAGCCCAACATCCTACTATTGAAACATTTATAATTATCGTTGAAGAATGTGATGCAGCGAATAGAGTCATTTTTCCTTTAATTAGAGATTTCAAATTTGAGTCTTGAGAATGAAGTTCTTGACAGGGAGGAATTATTCTAATGTCATTCTCACGATTTTTTTTATGACGTCGAAGAGGAGATTAGGATTTTACAATTTGAAATAACCATAATTATGAATTGGAAACGATGATAATAATAATAATAATAATAATCTTATAAGTAAAATTCAAAAAATATGATAAATTCAATCTTATGATTTTTTATGACATAGAAGAGGAGAATAAATTTTACAATTTGAAATAGCCACAACAATGAATTGAGAAAGCTAATAATAATAACATACTCAATATTATCTTATAAGTGAAATTCAAAAAATACGATAAATTTCATTCTAACACACAAATATAACCTTTCAAAACTTTGTATATTCTCCATTATTTTATATATATATATACATATACTAGATGACGCCGTCTGCATCAACATGGATCCAATATTTGTTATTTTGATGTCCTAATATATTTGATGTAAATATAATTTAGAAAGTAAATTAAATTTTAATATAATTTTTTAATATTTTAAATTATTAATTATTGTGAATTATAGTATTTTTACATTATTTAAAAATAAGATATATTATTTCTTTTTTCTAAGTTTAGGTGGCGTTGATAAAATTTTGAAAGTTATTTCTTTTTGTCTTTTACTTTTTAGCTTTTTGAATAATTTTTTAATTTAATTTTCATATAAAGATATATTACCATTGTTAATTATGTAGATTTATGATAATCTTTTACATAATTCTCAATTAAATAATATATGCTATTTTCTTTTTGTCTTCTTTTATGTGACGCTAATAGATTATTTTTAATTTTAATAATCAGTTAAATTTTATATTTGTTTTTTTAAAAATTTGAAGCTATCAAATATCATAATTTATAGTATTTTTTATACTTATCTAGATTCATCGTGATAATTTTTACATAGTTTTCTAAGTTAATAATACATATTATTTCTTTTGTCCTTTTTTATGTAACATTGATAGATTAATTTCAATAATCAATTGAACTTTTTTATTTTATTTTTTTTAAATCAAACAGTTGAAACAGACACATAGTTACCTGCTCAAGCAAGCAGTTTAGTTGCTCCATGGCCTTTTTTAAATATTTTAATTTATTAATTATTGTGATTTATAATATTTTTATATTATTTTAAAATAATATTTATTATTTTTTTTTATTTGATGTAATAAAAAGGCTCACAAGACTGTGAAAGAAAAATAGAATTACTGCATAGGAAATTACGGTACTTTCCAACAAATGAAAAGGTGCAATGCCAAAGCAGTGAAGTACAATATTGATTTTGCACAAAATAATATGCGATATTCTTTTCTTTTTGATCCCGTCTTTGCTCTAATTGAAAACAATTTAACCTTAAAATTCTTCTTTTACCCTTAATAAAATAATTCTCAATCATACAAATATCTCAGAATAATTTTAGACCATAAATTTTAAAAATTTAATTTATTTTTTAAATACCATATTAAGTCCAAAAATACCATATAAAATAAAACAAAAAAATTTGCTAAATTCCAATATTAACCCTAACTAGGGAAGCAAGCATATCATTCGAAAGCTACTTCATTAGCATTCTATATATAATACAAATATAGAGTATATTACATAACTTTGATAATAGAGATTAATTTCTAGTTGCATAATTATTGTATGAATTTAGCATTGATTTAATTATTCATCATCATCATTAATATATCTCAGTGCCTCAAAAGGCTCTCGCTCATTGCGGGATGAGGGAAGTCGGATGTACGCAGTCTAACCCTTATGTTTAAAAACCTAAAACGTCTGTTTTTAGATGACCCATGAAGAACATAAAAGTTATATTGACTAACTGCTACTTCACAAATAAAAGAAGCGCAGACAGTTTAAAGAATCATTTTATTTTAATCCATCATACTCCAAAATAAAAAAATAATCAATCTTTAGCTCTATCAATTTAATTAATAATTATTCATGATTTCATAATTTAATCGATTTTATTTGGTATCGACTCTGGTTAAAAGACAGATGTAATTTTCGACACGGGCTTATATGTATGACGTGTCGGGATATGATTGGAAATTATGTGTGGACCGAAAATACCTTCTTCTTTAGTGATAAACTGCTCAAAAGTTTTCTCGAAGCATTCAACAATGGCGATAATGGCTTCCGCCGTTGCTTCGACTTCGACGGTTTGTTATCCTGTGACGCATTCTTTCAATAAAACTTGTTATTCAGCATCTCCTTTTCGTTCTTCTTTGTCTTCTCCGGGTTGGAAGAAGGTTAGGTTTTCGATTGGAAATCGAGGGAGAAAATTAGGGTTTCGAAATTGTTCGAAGTTGAGGATAAGTTGTGGTGGAATAGCGGAGATTAAGGAGGATGAGTTCTCCGACGTTGTTTTGAAGTCGGATCGTCCTGTACTTGTGGAGTTTGTGGCGACTTGGTGTGGACCTTGCCGTTTGATTGGTCCTGCCATGGAATCCCTTGCTGAGGTTATTCTTCTTCTCTGTTTTTTCTACTGTTATCCAAGTTCTCGCTTAGAAGTTTAGTAGGTGGTGCTGTGTTGTTCTGTTATTTGTCCATACTAGTTATTAGTATTGCTTGTGTAGTTTCTTGTCCTTGGTTTTCTGTTAGTATTTAGTTGTTTCTTGTACTTCAATTATCTTATTATTTTGATGTATGGACAATACGGATTAACATCGAAGGTTTAGTAGGTAGTAATGGGTTGTCTTGCTATTTGTCCATACTAGTAGTAGGTTTAGTTGGTAGTAATGTGTTGTCTCGCTATTTGTACTAAGTTTAGTGAGGGGCGGAGCTACATTCATCAAGGGTGGTCAGAATAATACCGTTTGTCAGTTTTTTTTTTTTTCTGAATATATAGGTTAAATATAAATATTTTGATATGTATCTATTGTTGAACACTCTTGATACAAAAATCACAAAAATCACTGACCCATGTTCTAAAAGTATTAAACACCCTTGACGAAAATGCTAGCTCCGCCACTGGGTTTAGTAGGTAGTGATGCGTTGTCTCGATATTTGTCTATACTAGTAGTAGGTTTAGTGGGTAGTAATGTGTTGTCTCGCTATTTGTCCATACTAATAGTAGGTAGTAATGCATTGTCTCGCTATTTGTCTATACTAGTAGTAGGTTTAGTAGGCAGTAGTGCATTGTCTCGTTATTTATCCATATTAGTAGTTATCGTATTACTTGTGTAGTTTCTTGTTTTCATTTTTCTGTTAGTATATGTTATTTCTTCTACTTCCATTATCATAATTTTTTTACCCGTAGTTACTGTTCAAAATACTTTGTTTCTTCTACTTCCTTTACAGCTTTCTGGAAATTGCCTCTCTATCTTCACGAGGTAGTGGTTAGATCCATGTACATTCTACTCTCTCCAAATCTTATATGTAGAATTTCACTGGGTATGTTAGTTGTTATTGTTGTACTTTTTGTGGATTGCTTTTCCTTGAGCCGAGGATCTATTGGAAAATAGCCTCTCTTCCGCTACATTGGGCATGTTAAACTGACAAAGCTGTGTTTGGTGCGAAGGAAAATAAATTTTTTGTTTTTCGCTGAATGATCATTTCTGATGTTTGCTTAACTTAAATTATCAAAATGTTCTGTTCAAGGCCTTTTTCCCTTTCATGTAGAGTTAAAGATCCAATTTTTTCTTCAATGAGCATGTTAAACTGATGAAGAGTGTGTTATGAAGGAATTTCCTTTTTCTCTCCTTTTTTCTGCTGGAAGATCATTTTCTGATATTTGCTTAACTTGAATTATCGTAATTTTCTGTCCAAGGCCTTCTTCCCCTTTCAAGTAGAGTTAAAGATTCAGTTTTTTTTTCAATGAGCATGTTAAACTGCTAAAAGATGTGTTTGGTATGGTGCAAAATATCTTAAAAAATCGTTTGTGTTGTTTGTTTAACTTTGAATTGTTGAAATGTCCAATTCAAGGCTTTTTTCCCCATTTCATGTAGTGTTAGGAGTCCAAAAGCCATTATGTGTCTTGTCCAATGTCCAAAAGCCTCTAGCTAGAGGATGCCGCGGATTGACAACTCTTGTAGTTAAAAATAGAACTTCAAGCAAGGGAAGATTGAGATATTTTCATGTAGGAGCCAGTGAGTGAGAGCTCTTCTTGGTTTCATATTGCTCGTTTTCATTTGAATACATCAGCATAATGATACATGTCTTCTTGAGTTGAATCTTGAATCATTAAGTGATTTCCATCTCTGGTCTTTCTTGTTCTTGATTTTAACGTTTACTTTTATCGTTCAGGAGTACAAAGAAAAGATCAGTGTTGTTAAGATAGATCATGACGCGAGTCCCAAGCTCATAGAAGAGTACAAAGTTTATGGATTGCCAACTTTGATTCTCTTCAAAGATGGTAAAGAAGTTCCAGACAGCAAAAGGGAAGGCGCGATAACAAAAGTTAAACTCAAGGAGTATCTTGATGGACTTCTAAAGACAGTTTCTATCGCGTAATATTCAAATGTTTATCCGTTCTGATATATCTTCATCAATGTATGATCAACGAGAGGCATTTTTTTGTCTTGTCAGTGTTGTTTATCCTGTTTTTGCCTATAATTTGATTTGTTTCCTCGATTAGCGCAGAATAATGGGGATGCATTGTATATTTTAGCTGTCTAATGGCGCGAACCTGTTTGAACTTGTATATTTGAGCTGTCTATATGATGAAAAGAATTGTGTATTTCCAGATTCGTGTAATTTGTTTCCTTTGTGCACCGAGCTGTCCTGTTTTTTCATGTTAGAAGTAGCTCACTTTAAGAGCATTTCTGATTTATTCAGAAACCTCATATTGCTAGGACTATGACCTGTTAGAAGTCACAGTGATCTTTTGGGCATGGATTGTCCACTTTGGATTAAGACCTACACAAATTTGTCTTTTGGACTACGACATCACATCAAGCTAAGCTTCAAAAGCGCGTCTATCATGTGAATCAAAGTTATGCCTACATTGAACGTGGTTTAACATTTGGAGCATGGGGATGATTTTTGAGAAAATACAACTCAATTTGGAAACAACCTCTGGCAGAAAAGTAAAGGAAAGATGCGCACAATAGACTCTTATAGTCGGATCCTTCTTCGGACTTTGGCATAGTGGGAGCTTTAGTACATCGAGTTCTAAAAGAAAAAACTTATTTGAGTTTAGAATGGTGTAACAATAACATATCCAATGAAATCTCACAACTGGAGTCTGTGGAGGATAAAATGTACACAGACTTTACCACTGCCTCATAAAGATAGAGAGACCGTTTCTGGAAGATCCTAGTCTCAAAAATATCAAGCCCCAAAGCAGAAGGTACTAGATATGAAAGCACATAATAATATATATACTACAGTAAAAGTAACAAATATAAGTCGGACAATAACAACATAAGATATAAAGACACGACTAATCCTCCTAGTTTACTATATCACAAGGTCAAACATCAACCTACCGTTACTAACCTATTAACCTTCTACCCTAATACACGACCTCCATTCCTTTCTATCTAAGGTCATGTTCTCAGTGAGTTTAAAATGATAATATTTTTGAAATATGATGAGAAAAATAATACCTTAATTAAGACCAAGTCTAAAGTCCTAAAAACCAAAACCATAAGAAAGTGAATGATGAAAATAAAATAGAGATAATATGAAGCCAAGTCTAATTTTTCCCTTTTAATTTACACATGATTTCTAATTTTTACCCACCAAACAAAAGCTAATACTACTCCAATTTCAATGCAAAATTAACTAAATTAATTATCATAAATTAATATCACCCACAAATATTATACATGGATAAAATTTCACTTTTCAACTTTTTTTTTTCCCCTTTAAATTCTCTCCATCATTACATCTCCTAATAAATTGCCCTATTTTGTGGATAATTATCATTTTCATCTCTTATAAATACCTTATATTATTTTGTTTTTAGAAAATCCACAAGCAAATCAAAGGAAAAAAAAAGGAGCAGGCAACAAGTTTGCCTTTGCTCACGTAGAACAAGGGAAAAAAAATATTATAAAAACAAAGAAATTTTTTTTACCAAAGGTTTTTTAAGAAGAAAAAAAAATTATTGAAATTATTTTAAAAAAACAGGCCTTTGTTTTTATATCCCTTGAAATTATTCTTGTGTATCCACACCACTATCAAATAGAAATAATTCACAAAAGAATTTGTATATAAATTATTCTAATAATTATCATTATTTTATTTTTTAAAATAAAAGAGTTAAATAATTTATTTTCTCATAAATTCATAAAAAGATGGCAGGAGGATTTGTAGCAAGTGGTGCTAGTGGTGAATATGAAGGAAAAGTCACAACTTTTGTTATTATGACATGTTTGGTTGCTGCCACAGGTGGTCTACTATTTGGTTATGATATTGGTATCTCAGGTAATATATTTTATTTTGAAAAAAGTTAATTATTTTTTAGAAGAATATTTTTAATTGCCCCAAACACGCCCTCTATCTATGAGGGCACTACAGTAAAAGTGTGTTTGATCAAGAACAGATAGTGAAATGTATTTTTCAAATACCCCTTTTATTGTATCTTTGCCTATATTTTTTAGTCGTCCAGAATACTATAGTAAAAATGTGTCAGATAAAAAATATACTATAAAATATCCTTTTATGAATGTTCTTCGAACTACTCTCTGTCTATTAGGACACTATAGTAAAAGTGTGTCAGATCAAGAACAGACAGTAAAATGCATTTGCAAAATACCCCTTTCATTGTATCTTCGCTATATATTTTTAGCCGTCCAAGACATTATAGTAAAAGTGTGCCAGATCAAGAACAGACAGTAAAATGCATTTGCAAAATATCCCTTTCATTGTATCTTCGCTATCTATTTTTAGTCGTCCAGGACATTATAGTAAAAGTGTGTCAGATCAAGAACAGACAATAAAATATATTTTTCAAAAATCCCTTTCATTGTATCTTCACCTATATATTTTTAGTCGTCTAGGACACTATAGTAAAAATGTATCAAATCAAGAACATGCTATAAAAACCTTTTTATGAATGTTCTTTGAATTAATCTCTTTTCATACTTTCATCTATTTTTAGTCATCATCAAAATCGCTTATATGGTTTTTCTTGATGACTTCGCTTATACATTTTTAGTCGTCCAGGATACTATAGTAAAAATGTATCAAATCAAGAACATGCTATAAAAATCTTTTTTATGAATGTTCTTTGAATTACTCTCTTTTCATACTTTCACCTATTTTTAGTCATCATCAAAATCGCTTATATGGTTTTTCTTGATGACTTCGCTTATACATTTTTAGCCGTCCAGGATACTATAGTAAAAATGTATCAAATCAAGAACATGCTATAAAAACCTTTTTATGAATGTTCTTTGAATTACTCTCTTTTCATACTTTCGCCTATTTTTTAGTCATCATCAAAATCGCTTATATGGTTTTTCTTGATGATATTGATTCAAAATTGCAGGAGGAGTGACATCTATGGATGAATTCTTGCTCAAGTTTTTCCCAAATGTGTATCACAGGGAGAAGTCCCAGAAGGAAGGTGGAAACCAATATTGCAAATTTGATGACCATTTGTTGCAATTATTTACTTCATCACTTTATTTAGCAGCATTGTTTGCTTCATTTGGAGCTTCACTAACCACAAAAGCGTTTGGACGAAAAATCTCCATGCTCATTGGTGGTATAATTTTCTTAGTAGGCGCCGTCCTGAATGGTATAGCCATGAACTTGGCTGTACTCATCATTGGGCGCCTATTGCTAGGTGTTGGCATTGGTTATGCCAATCAATCTGTCCCGGTCTACCTCTCAGAAATGGCTCCACCTAAACTTAGAGGTGCGCTCAATGTGTGTTTCCAAATGGCTATCACAATTGGCATCTTAATCGCGAACTTGGTCAATTATGGTACCGCTACCATGAAGAAAAACGGTTGGAGAGTGTCTGTTGTGCTCGCGGCTGTCCCTGCTGTTATCATGACAGTAGGAGCCGTTTTCCTACCAGACACACCTAATTCATTGATCGATAGGGGCCAAAAAGAGGAAGCAAAAATCATGTTACAAAAAATTCGTGGTACAACCAATGTTGACAATGAATTCGAGGATCTTGTTATTGCAAGTGACCAATCTAGGCAAATCGAAAATCCATGGGGCAATATAGTGAAACCTCGGTATAGACCACAATTGACAATCGCGTTCTTGATTCCATTCTTCCAACAACTCACCGGTATCAATGTCATTATGTTCTACGCCCCTGTCCTATTCAAAACTCTTGGATTTGGGGATGGAGCTTCGTTGATGGCATCTGTCATCACCGGACTCGTCAATGTTTTCGCCACACTTATATCCATATTCACTGTTGATAGATTTGGCAGGAGAGCCTTGTTCCTTGTGGGTGGTACCCTCATGATTGTCTGTCAGGTAACATTTTATTTATCATTTGGCATATCTCTCACAAACTCTGTCTATATTAAAATTACTCGTTAATGGTTGATGACTTCGCCTTCTAACCTCCATTTATACAAAAAGAACTGTTTTTATCCTCTTTCCACAGTATAATATTTTGATGAAGGAAATTCAACTGAATATACAATCAACATCAACATACCCCAGTACCTCGAAAGGCTCCCGCTCATTGCGGGGTGAGGGGGGGTCGGATGTACGCAACTTAACCCCTATGTTTAAAAACATAAAGCGGCTGTTTCCAAATGACCCATGAGGAGCATCGAAAGTTGTATTGACTAACTGCTACTTCACAAATGAAAGAAGCGCAGACAGTTTAAAG
>JAOTQJ010000001.1:2471555-2488534 GCA_025642045.1 Solanum sejunctum | reverse complement strand
AAGCTGAGGGTACTTTGAAAATAGTCTCAGACAGTGGTAAGGTCTGCATACACAGTACTCTCTTCGTTATCCTACTTTGTGGAATTTTACTGAATATGTTATTGTTGTTGTATATGGTATAATGATTAATGAAGTGGATTGAGAAGGGTCTTTCGAAAGCAGTCTCAGATAGTGGTAACGTCTGTGTATACGATACTCTCTTTGTTATCCTATTTTGTGAAATTTTACTGAGTATGTTGTTGTTGTTGTTGGTATGTGGTGTAATGATTAATGAAGTGGGTTGAGAAATATGATCTGTCGGGGCAAATCTTAGCGGAGACAAATATTAGGTGATTTACTCTTTTAAGTTTCAGTGGATAGAGTTACTCGATGGTTGTGTTGGTGGAAGGTAATAGGTAGCACGTGGAATTAGTTGAGCTGTCTGAAAATGAATTGGTTACCAATCTTTCTTTTTTAATTGGTTTCATCTTGTTAATTGGTTCTTGAATCAGCCCAAAATGCTGATAATTCTGGAATTAGGATATTGGGGAGAAGTTCTTTTAACTACCTGAAAGAATTTGAAGTAATGTTATAATTGAGCTTAATTTTCACAAGATTGCCTTTTTATTTCTAAATGCATTAAGTTTGTTGAGTGAGTCACCCAAGGATGTGATTTACGAAATGGGTTGAGAAGCATGATGTCCTCGTGTTCAAATTCCACGCTTTGGTGGATAGAGTTATTCGGTATCTATGTGTTGGTGGGAGTTAACAAGTAGACTGTAGAAATTGTGTGATACGTGCAAGTTGGTTTGAACATTAAGTGGGCAACCATTGATTGAGCTACCTTTATTTTAATCGGTTCATTTCGTTACTTGGTTCTTGAATAGATCCAAAATGCAGATACAGTCTTGAATTAGGATCTTGGGTTTAATTAGATGTAGTTTTTGAAGTATATATATTTGTATAGTTATGCTTAATTTTCACAAGATTAACTAGATGCGTTAAGTTTATTGTGTGACTGTGGATGTAGCGGATAGCTGTTTGTTGTTCTATACTTGTTGCTTTCTGTCTGTATTTAGTCTTTTTAACTAATTAATGATATCCGAGTTGACATGAATTGTGAATGTTTTGCTTTTGCAGTCTAGGAGAAGTACAAGCAAAAGGAACCATCTACTTGTCGGATATCCGGATGGTCTTTGTTGCAAAGAACCCTCGGGACAACTTTATTGCTTTCGACATTCCCTTGGTATGTAATGCTCATCCTTCTAGCTTCCGATTGCCTGGTTCTATAAGAAATAAACGCCTTCTGAATCACGTGGGAAAAATGGTTTTTGCCCCTAATTCACTCCATTGTTTGTTTGATTCGTTTTCTTGTTTATATTTAGTTGAATTTGTACCGATTAAATTGCAATACGCGAGAGCTTATGTCCTTAGGTTCCGGTATAACCATATTCAATCTTTTGTTTAAATATCTCTAAATTCTAGAGTGGCTAGTCTTCTTATGTTATAGTCTTCTAGGACTATATTTCAAGTTGTTGGCTGGTAAGTTTTAACTAGCTTTATCTTACTTATCCTTCCTTAGTCGTAGTCGTAATATTTCTCTTGTAGTTTCTTGTCCTTCGATTTTCATTACTGTCGGTTGTTTCCTGTCCTTTTTACAGAATGTTTTGTCTTGCTTTCTATAATATCTTGTCATGGTTTCTTCACTTCGTTATTCCGTCTTCTGACATCCTTTGATATGCTTTTTCTTGAGTCAAGGGTCTACTGGGGTAAGGCCTGATGCACTCTGCGCTATTCAAACCCCACTTACGGGACTACACTGGGTATGTTGTCCTTAGTTAGTTCAAATTAAGCATAGCGCCTGTGTTAGATTCCTGCATTTGTTGTCTATTTTATTGTTTGTTTGGGTAACTGTCTTAGACTTGAACTGTGTTGTTGAAGGCTGTTAAGCCCTGAAGCTAGCTGCGATACGGGTTGTGCAATTTTCCTCATTAAGCGGTGCTTCTGTGTAGGCACAAGGCGTTAAGGTGTGCATCTCCTCACCCATATGCTCTATTTTGAAGAGAGCAACACTGCATAGTTGTTGTCTGGTTTTTGATACACGTACAATCTTGTATCATTCTCTCCTAACACACGTTATTTCACTCTTTCTGCTTAAAGCACTCATGAACTTCCATATTTTTCCCACTGTTCACGTTTGGTGTCGCTGCACTCGGATGACTACCATGAGGTGATGTGGGATAGTTGAAACATTTGATTCAATTCAATCTTTTCGTAGTTAAGTTGTGCTTGGCTTCTATATTTTGCTATATTAATGTGACTTGATTAAAAAATGGTCGAAGTAGTTGAATAGGAGCAGAGGTAGATCCAACATTTAGAGCGAGTTGGTTCAACGAAGTCGCCTTTTTATACATAGAAACACACACTCTTATTTATGTTTAGGAGTTTTTCCTATGCCTTTGATGAATTCCTCTCTTTCTTATGTATTTCCGCCTATTACTCCCTCTATTTCAATTTGTTTATCTAGTTTTGATTTGGCATGGAGTTTAAGAAAGTAAAAAGACTTTTGAATCTAGTGTTCTTAAACTATAGATACGTAGAATCTACCAAAATGTCATTTATTTTTGTGGTGTTTAACATGTCATGCGCAAAATTAGAAAGTTGGCAAAAGGAAAGAGACACTTTCTTCGGAACATGCTAAAAAGGGAAGTAGTAAGACAAACAAATTGAAATGGAGGGAGTATTTCACTAGAAAACCAATAATTGCTCCGGCTGACTCAAATTTACTTCATTCTGCAGCTCTTTGTTCATGGTGAAAAATTAAATCAACCAATATTCTTTTGCAAAAACATTTCTGGATATGTAAATCCGGTAAGTATAATAGACAGATTATTCATCCACGGACTATATATTTAACCCTACTTTATATGACTGATTTTAGCCTATTTCAGGTTATATCAGCTAATGACAATGACAGCGACGTCATTCCTCATTCATTTAAAATTTTGTTCAAGGAATGTGATTGTGAGACTTTCATCTCATTAGTTTTCAATTTAATTGGAAAAGCACGGCGATGCTACAGACGGTCAAGGGCAAAGCATCATGTGGATCCTCTTCATGAAGCAACCAAAACACTAGTCGATGAGATGACAAGATATGCGTATGTCATGTTTCTTTCTTTTTCTACAATGATGTTACTCTCTCTGTCCCAGTTTATGTGTTGCTTTCTCCTTTTTAGTCCGTCCTAGAAAGAACGACACTTTTCTTTACATTTAGAAACTATTTACCTTTAAACTTTCCGTTCCTTTAATGAGATAATTTACATCCACATAACTTTCTAAGACATGTGGTAGACCATAAGTTTTAAAAAGTTCTTTTCTTTCTTATTTTACAGATATGTCGATCCCAATGATCCAACGAGCATCTTCTTGCAGCAATCTACTCCAGAGTCTTGACTCAGGTGACGTATGCACCAGTCACAGCCTACTGCTGAAACATCCATGTAGCTCTTGTTTCAGGTTAGCCTGATAATGCAACTTGTGTGCATGATGCATCTTTTGCGTGATTGATGTCTCCATACAGAGAACTGTGAGTTTGTTTTGTAGATGATGCAGGAACGGAGCTAGGGGCTTCATCCAAACCTCCCTCCCGGGAAAATTTACATTGTATATATAAGGTCTTTTTTTTTTTAGTAGGTGCTAAATTTAACGTCTTCGCGTGAACATCTTGGCTTCTCCGCGGATATGATGTATGCCATTAGCTTAACTCTTATATGGATAAACATTTTAATCTCTTGGCAAATAAAGTGGTCAATTTGCCTTTTCATTCCAAATTCAAGAATACGATTGATACGATTAATTAGTCTGTGTGCCTCTCTTATTACCTTTTTGTGTATCCCTATGTTCTTTGGAACCTCTGTGTGAGTAAGTCATTGAGTCCCACATAGGTGTTTTAGGGGGTGGGATAATCCTTTATATATGGTTTTAAGCAATTTTTATTTCATAAGTGCTTTTGTAATTGAGTTAGGTTCAAAACCTATTTCTTTATGATAGTATTAGAGCTATGCCCGTTCCAATCTATTTTAGTGGGGGCAATTTTCAACTCATGAGCTACCTTCATGAGTTACGTTTAGAGCAAGTCCATCCATATTCATTGTCATCACGCTCCAAATGTTTGATGTTGAATCTTACATCGGTGCTTCAAGAGTAAGATGAATTTTTTGTATGATCTTAATCAATTCTCACCTTATGACGGGAATCTTCAACTCATGAGCTAGCTTTCGGAGTTACGTTTAGAGTAAGATCCATTTAAATTCTTTATTATCCATGCTTCAGATGTCTAATGCTGTGTCCATAAAAACAACAACAAAAACAACATATATTTTCAAATCTACAACACTCCTTGAAGGGATAAAACTTTAACCCCCACCCCCCACCCCCGCGCCTCCCTGCTCGCTGTTTACATCGATTCAATAAATGCATGACACATGTTTTTATTTGAAAGTACATATAACATATGTTTTATTCAAATATTCTTCTTATCATGTTATAAAACATATACCATGTGTTTTATTATCATTATTATATGCAGCAGAAATGTAAGGTAAGTCTTTTCGCACCCTATACATAGCGAGAGTTTTAGTGCACCGGGTTTGCGCTTTTTATATGCAACAGAATTCTGAACTACAACCTCTGCAATAACACTGAAATGTACCACAATTATAGCAAGAACAACTAGTTTTTACCCTTGAACGCATGCCTGCTCTGTTCAACAAAGTTTCCATTTTTTCGATTTCATGCTTGTTCCGCGCTGGAAATGCTTGTACATATCCTATTTCATCCCCGTCCCGCGCAGGAAATAGTTGTACATTGGGTGCAGCACTAGTAATGTGAAAGTAACTGAGTGCCAAAATCATCAAGAACAACAAGGTCATGGTTGTTAGTAGTACATTTTTTGCCATGGTATTACTAATGAAGTTTACGAAAATAGTCTGTCTATCTTTATGAGGTAGTGGTAAGGGTCGCGTACGTTTTACCCTTCCTAGGCTCCACTTGTAGGATTACACTAGGTATGTTATTTGTTTTTTTTATTACTAATGAAGTTGGGATTTGGATGATGAAAATGAAATCAATCACTTATGTTAATGTTGTATTTGCTTCAAAAATTTGATTAGATTAGTGTTTATATAGAAAAATTAACATATATGATTTGGCTTAAGTGTTAATTAAGAGAATCCTTAGTTTCCCTAGACACTAAGAAAATGCTTAGTTTCATGCATATAGGAATTTGCGTTTTATGCTTATAGGAATTTACGATGCATTAGTTATATTAAAATTAGTTGTGTCGAGATTATTTCTTATGAAACTGTTTGTTACAGTGTATTAAGAACAATTCCGTCTTTAATTATGCTTATTTTTATATTAGTAATCATTTGATTGTTAATATCATGGTTTGGTATGTATTAGTTATACACCATGTAATACTGAATATAGCGCGGACCAGAAATTGGGCCAAGGTAGTACAAAATTATACACTCAATAGCTTGACATTTAATTTTCATATAATATTTCAACAAAGGGGGTGCACCGAACCATCCTTCGCCTAACACAAGATTAAATTATACATATATATAGTATAGTATAGTGTATCACTTTGATGACTAATGCAATAATAATAACATATTTAATGAAGTCTTATAAAGTGATTGTCTTTTCATAAATATAATATTTGAATAATATTTTTATTGGTTTTATAAAAATATGCTTATAATATTAACATTTTTCCACTGACCCTCCACCCCAGCACATGTGGAATTATTATAAAACAAAAAGAAAGTTGTACTTGTTTCACGAAGTTGACTAATCTTTAAAAATATACTGAACTAGATTAATTTCATATTATAAAATTAGAATTTAGATATTTAAAATACATACAAAAAATCTACTCCCTCTATTCCACCCAAAAAGAATGTCAGATTACTCTAATTGAAAAATAATTTACCTTTAAATTTTTTTTTTACTCTTTATGAAATAATTTTCAATCACACAAATATCTAAGAATGATTTTACACCACAAGTTTGCCTCCTAAAATATAGGACGGAAGGAGTACTATATGTTCTTATTTTCATGTTAATGTGGGAAGAAAAGTACATTTAGAATGTTAGTCAAAAATTGGTGACCAATCAATACATAATCTGTGACCAAACAACACACAGTGCAAGAAAAACTACAGCAACCATTAGCAGATGTCAGGTTCAAAGAGGAAGTTTATTTAACAAAAATATTGAGTTAAAACTACAACTGAATTGTTGTGTTTTGCTTGTTTCATAAACATCCAACATTGCATGGATCACAAACAAGACCACCAACATAAGCAGAACATACTGAACAAAACAAGTTCAATATAGATGAAATTCAATAAGATTGCAGTACCGTCTCTCTTCCAAGTTGTAAGTCCCGTCTCTCCACACGAAATCCTATTTAACCAATATAATACTCTTGTTATAGCTGCATCACCAACTTGCCAAGAAAATAAACAGGCTTCAGATTTACACGACGCCAGGCCTTAAGAGCTGTTTTCCTCTTTTACCTCAACGATCTCTACAGTTGTGTTTTGTGCAGCAGCTCTTCTTTTGTTTTGGATATGGTTAACATATTCAGCAACTATAACATGAAACTTGGGGGCTACTTTGTTTGTGTTAGAGGCAGTAAGGCCTGCCTTCTTTAAAGCACGGGTCACATGCTTCTCAGACTTCTGGAAGTGAAGAGAGCAGTAGGAAGGAACTGTAGACATCAATATTGGCTTCCCACAAAGTATCGGCCCTGTTGGCGAACTGCAAAATGAAAGCGACAAGGCATGATTAATAAGTAATGTTACCTCTGTAACTAGTAACAAGATAGCTGCCAATGCTTTATGATTAGGATCCATAAAATCTGAAAGTCTGGGTATCTCAGCATCAGTTGTTCACTTCAAGAAAAGAAAGGAAAAGGGATGCATCCAGATGCAGTCAGCAATCTCTCCGTGCATGTAAAATATACATTATATGTAAAGACAGGCTGTTGTCCTACTATACTCCAAGAATCATAACACAAGTGAACCTTCAGCCATGCCTCAGTGTGCAAGCAACCAAAACATCAGAGCATCACATGTTCCTAATGCACCGGTGCCCCCATTAGCACCAGTGCCCCGCTGATGGACCAACTTATTAGCCAGCAGACACCATGATTAAAAGCCAGCTGAGCAAATAGGCTACTTCGGTCACCCATAGCAACAAGACTAGCACACTGAAGCACGTCGCCTCAATGGAACCAAAACAACAGGCTGCTCATCCACAGTGGTGTACATATTGAAGGAGAGCAAGAGCACTGTTAGAGGCCTAGGTCCAGCTTTCTAGCATGTACCATTGCTTGTACATTATAAAGTTTAGTATAATTCTCCAGGGTAAACATGTTTACACGTGTGATTGGATTTGTTTTTAAAAGGAGAATCTAATAGTCTTCAACTACAGAAACTAGGCAAGTGAAATGAGTATTTTTACACCTAATCATGACTCTAACGCATCACATTTGTTTGTTACAAAACAACAACGGCAACATACCCAGTGGAATCTCATAAGTGGGGTTTGAGGAGGGTAGAATGATTTGTTTGTTGATAACTCTAAATCATCACATTATTACATATATTTTTACTAATTAAATGTTTACCATGCAGAAAGCAACCTCTAGCTAAAGTTTTCTCTTCCCATGACGACAACTGTCACACTACATTCCTGCTGCATATATCCATAAAACGGAAGTATCTAGTTTCAAATGGCTGAATGGATAGTCATCCAGTATTGCACTGAAGGATGGATGTGGAAAAGAGAGAAGACAAGGTCACCTGTGGGATTTATATTGTCCCAAGTGCAATAAGAACTGTTCAGAAGAACAAGATGATGAAGGCGTACTACTGAGAAAATTGAGGAAAATCTGAAGTGCATAAAATTGGTTTTGGGAGTCATCAGGAAACTACAGCAAGAGGTGATGGCGGCCAGGTAGTTCAAAAAAATTTTGCGAGCTGAGTGAGGTAACTGTAGGGGTGGCGGCAATTGGATGGCTGGGTCAAATTTGAGTGGGTTGTAATGGGTCAAGACAACAAGAGGGTCAAGACCCAACCCAACCCAACCCAAATTTGCTTGGGTCAAAACGGGTTGAATAACAGGTTATAGAGCGGGTCAAGACCCAACTCAACCCAACTTTTACTAAGTTTACTTATTTTATTTGTTCTTTTTTAATATTTTAGTAATTAATTAAATTATATTTTTCTTTATTATGGCTATATAAAGCATATCAAACTTAAAAAAAAAGTGTTATGAAAATATTTTAGCTAGATCACTCTCAAGTCAATTTGAGTTGCATATCAACTCAATTTTAAATGGGTTGAAATGGGTTGGATTGAGATGGGTTGAGCTAATAATTGAGCGGGTTATTAACTCGCCCAAACTTTAAGGGGTTGGGCGGGGTTGGGCTTAATTTGGCCACCCGTAGGTCACTGAGAGGGGTTCTCTTCAACCTAAAAAGGAATTGAAAAGAGAACTGAAGGCGCTAGGGCGCTCAAAAGTTTACAAAGACAAGAGAATTGAAAGACTTGAAAATATTCAACAAAGCATTACTACGAAATCATGGAGATTCAGGACAAAGAGCTACAGGTTTGATATCTGAACTGAGCCACAACTTTATGGAGGGTTGTCAGTAAAAGTATGGGACGTGAATGGGTGATGGAGGACTTGAAACATCACGCAACTCTTCAGTTGGACAATGTTAGGCAAAGTGAAAATGTACTACACAACTTGGCTTTAGGAGGAGAAAGAAAAGACGAAGGGCCATGAGAAGTTGCTCATCTAGCTCTCATGTGCTCGTATGAAGGGAGAGAAATGAAATTTTTTAAAAGAATAGATAATGGTTTTACACACTTCATCATACATCGGAGAAATCTCTCATTACTTCTACCCAACTCCCGTTGAACCCACAAGTACTCAATAGAAGTAAACATACTAAGCAATCACAATAAAAGTAAACATAGTAAGCAATCTTTCAATTCTTAGATTAAAAAGTAAATACTAGATACTAGAAATAGATAGTCAATAATCCTCATAATTCATAGCAGATAAAGAAGTCGCAGAATAGCAAAAAAGGAAAAAAAAATTCAGACAGAACAGAACAGTGAAAACAAAACAACAACAACAACAACATACCCCAGTGCCTCAAAAGGCTCCCACTCACTGTGGGATGAGGGGGGGTCGTATGTATGCAGCCTAACCCCTATGTTTAAAAACATAAAGCGGTTGTTTCCAGAACAGTGAAAACAAAAACAAAGACAAATCATAGAGTGCTGCAGTGCATTAGCAGAGTAGATGATATTGCAAATCAGGAAAAGAAAAAGGATAGAGAAAGATATACAGATCAGAAAAGGAAAACAAAGCATAGTGCAGTGCAGTAGCCAGTAGTAGAGAAGCTTAAATCAGCACCCAAAAAAAAACAGAGTAACACGACCTATAACAAATTGAAAAAAGAAAATCCCATCAGGATCGCAGCAGAGAAACACAAAAGGAAGAAAAGAAGAAGAGAAACTTACCTTGGGTAGCAGCAGCAGTCGCACAATGGAGGGAAATGTTCGCAGAACTTACCATAAGTAGTAGAGAATTATTTTAAAAAAAAAAAAACTAGTTAACCCTTTTCACTTAAGCGAGCTTTTTCTCGCTTCAAATAAAAGCACGCTTCTCGCTTCAATCCCAGAAGTGCACGCTTCTTCACCATTGCATCACTTCAAGGCATTAAAGGGATAAGTTGTCGCGTCGCTTCGCGTCACGCTTAAAGCTTAAAGCGAGTTCTTCATCATTTTTAACAACGCTGGTTAAAACCTATTACTAGTGAATGTAGAGGAAGATCATCCGCTTAGATGAAATCACCAGAAAGAGCAATTTACAGAATGAGGAAAGCAAACCTCAACCAGCAGAAACACGAGAAGGGGTTGCAAAGTTTCCAAACGTCTTTCTGATTAGTCTAAGAACAGAAGCTACGGAATTTAATCATACTAGCAAAAGGGATTTACAGAATACCTGGGGCTAGTAACCTTTTTTTTCTTACAAACGTATTGGTCTTACCTAAGTTGCTCGGACTCGGGTGCAGGTGTCCAACACGGGTGCGGATCCGCATGTCGGATTCTTCATGATATGATTCTTACCTAAGTTGCTCGGACTCGGGTGCGGGTATTCGACACGGGTGCGGATCCGCACGTCGAATTCTTCATGATATAATTTTTAAGATTCGGGGATATGGATCTAGATACGAATACAGGTGCGGGGACTCGGCAAAAAAAAATAATCTAAAATTATAACTATAAAAATATGCATAAAAATGAGACATGGTGAAAAACTTACATGTAACTTTGTGTAGAGTGTAGTAACAAGATTTACTAAGAAAAAAGCATCAAAGGACTCATATGGAGTGGTATAAATTACTATATACCTGCAGTATTGAAGGTATGTTTTTTTAAAAAAAAAATTTGCGGAGTTGGTCACTTCTTTTTATTCATCAACAAATAAAATTGTCTGTGGCCCAAATATAAACAATACAACCCGGCCCAAACTCTCCCCTAAACCCCAATATAAAAGCACAGTTAGGGCTTTCTAAATTAGAAAACCCCAAAAATTCTGCCGCTCCTTTCTCTTCTTGTCTTATCCAAATACTTCCATCATCTTCACGATTAGCCACTCTTCTCTACTTAGTTCATCTCGCCATTGAAGTTTAGATCACCTCTGTAACTCCCTTTCTCTCTTCTTTTTCATTTCTTGATGATTCTCCTCTGACTTTCCATTTTCGATGAGAGGTACTCCCTAGCAGACCATACCTCTCATTAGCTCTTCATCTGCATGTTTATCATGAGGTATGTCTCTAATTCTTGATCTTGTTGTTCTTTTCAGCTCTATCCATTCTCTTATCCTTACTCCCTCTGTTTTCCTTGACCTGATGCTTCCCACTCTTGACTGCAGCAGTGAAGATTCAAGATTTGTCAGGTGCTGCCATGCTAAATTTCAATTTTTTCCCCAATTTATTGGTCAACAAACCCGATCTTGATTGACCGGATCCGACACAGATCCAACACCCGTACCCGTGTCAGTGTCGTGTTGACACGAATGCAGCACCAAAATTGCCGAGTCCAAGCAACTTAGGTTCTTACAGACTTCCACTACTTCTAAAGATAAAAGTGATGTGGGAAATGCATGGCGGTCTGATATTAACATTCAACATAAAGATATGAATGGGATGGAAAAGAATGCAATGCCTCTTTTGAGTCGGAGATGTGAATCCGGGCGAGAATAAAGAGAATCAAAGTATCTGATTGCAAATGGAGAAAAGATGTCGCCTTTGGATTTAGGACATCAACGTAGAACATGAGGGGAGAACTAGAGGATGTTCTGGAAACTTAAGATCACGAACATGCAGGCAGAAAAGAAAGCAATCAAGCTGGAATCTAATTGAGAAGAATAGAAAGCAAGAACAAATTATTACAAGTACATGAAGAAAGAGAATCAGAAATTACAACTATTGAGTGGTCTGTCATAATCATGTTTTCTTCACTGTCATTTTCCCTGTCCGTTATTGCTTTGATTTGCTTCACTTAAGCCGAGGTTCTTTCGAAAATAGCATTTCTATCTCCAAGACGTAAAGCAAAGGTATGCATACATTCTACCCTTCCCAGACCCCACTTTGAATTTCACTGCGCACATTGTTGTTGTTGTGTGACAATTTGGTGCTTTTTGTAATAAAATCACATTGACCAATAAAAGTATTACTCCCTCCGTCTCAAATTAATTGAATTTTTAAGGCTTTTTTCAAGGTTCAAATAGTTGAATTTTTCAAAGTTCAAGATGAATGTTTGAAACTTTTTCCATATTTTTCCTTTTATTTATTGAACTTTTATATTTTCTAGGAAATAATTACACTATATATTTATGATTTTACAAAGGGCAATAGTGGAAAGTATGGTGTAAAGTTTGTCTTTAAATATTTTTCTTAATATGTGTGCATTATCTCACAAATTCAGTTAATATGAGACAGAGGGAGTATCACCAAGCAGATGAATTTCTTCTAACTTTTTTGAAGCATGGACGAGAAATCATCAAAACTGAGATAATTAAGGTCAGCACATAATATAATGTGAAGAGCTTATACCACACTCCAAGAAAGCCAGGGGTCAATCTCAAAGACTTCAAATGCATAGGATGCATAAGGTACATATATACAATTTTTATTTTGAGAAAAAGGTGCATCCATAAAGTTACAATTATGATGATGATTAACAGATAAGAAATTGTTGGAATTTTCTCCTTTGCTTACTACAACACATGGGGGTTTACAGGACCTTTTAAAATTCAACATAGTGAGAGATTTAGGGGTTGAATTTGGCGGAAATTTGATGGTATTTGATAGTTATTCTTGGGGAAGGTTTAAGCATAAATGGGCTGGAACAAAATGAATAACAAAGAAGTAGTTACATAATTCTGAAGAAAAGTAAAGATATACCCAAGGAATCAAAACTAGATCCCACAGGCATGATACCACGAGGTTAGAAAGTAACCAAAGCATAGTTGATGAGGAAGTGAAGTCCAACGATCATAAAGCATTAAAATGGTATACACACACCCATACGACCTAATCTTACTCGTAAAGTCTATCAGAAAATAAGTGAATCCAACTACCTAAAATGCTTGTACTTTAGTTTCCAATCTACCAGAACCATTCCAACCTTCAGAACCATACTCTCACATACACAAATATTTTGCTGGCTAGGTGCAGAGCAATGATTGCACGAGGATAAAATGTATCAGGAAATCCTCACAAAAGATTCCAGAAAAATAAAGGATCTTAATAAAATAGGAGGAAGAAAAAACCAACAACTTCAAACTAATCACGTAAGCTGCAAACATCCCATCTTCAAAAAAGTAGTTCTGACATTGTACTTAAACCTTGGACTACCCACCTCTTCAAGCCTAGTCTGTTAATTTTTTTCAGTCATTTTTTTGTTCAAGGTATGATGATTCAACAATCCGAATGTAAGTGACAGGAAACTGTTCCTTTTACTTGTAATCTTCTGTGGTGGAAAGAGAGCAACAAAAGATGCTTCTTTGAAGACGTTAAAGTGCATATAGTGCAATTTGGGTACATTAGTCTTTTATACTGTAGTGTAAAGCTCATACCATGGAAGAAGTGAAACACGTTTGGATCTACCCCAACTTCCTTTCATTGCAGTGACTTAACTTGTATTTGGCAAGTGCTGTTTTATCTTTTCTCACCCACCCCTCACACACACAAACACATACACACACATGTGGAAAATTGCAGTAGTCAGTAGTCCGCAGAAGGGGAAAAAGAAAAAACTAGAGACTGTGCACACTGCTGACTGCACATGAAAGAAGAAGAAGAACAAAGAAAAAATGCAGAAAACGTACCTGCTGAAGGTTGCGAAGCAGAGGAGAAAGAAGAACTGAAGAAAAAAAGAAGAAGAAGACCTGCTGAAAGTTGTGAAGCTGGAGAACAGAGTTGCAACTGCGAACTGGAGAGGGAAAAGGGAGAACAGAATCGAGTTTGTCCAAAAATCCAAATAAACCCTAATATTACCTTTTAATTATTAAATCAGACCTTCTTTTTCCTTTTTAAAAAAATGGGCGATTAGCCGTCACCTCACCACTCGCAACTTGCCGTTCCCTCGCCTTTGCTCGAAATTTTTGAGATCGCCTCTCCATTCGCCAAAGCGCAAAGGGGACCACCCTTGAGAACACTGCTTTTAAGGCTAAGCTAAAAAAAGGTAACACTTTGATGGTGGTCCATCTTGATTTTGGAGAGGTTACTCCAGTGTTTGCTAGGTTGGTTTGAACTAGAAGAGACATCTTCTAATTATAGAATAGGGACATCCTAGGTTTTCAGCACTAGAAGTTTGAGTAATTAGAAGCAGAACTCCCAATAACATTGATATATAGTGCAATTCTATTTAGGAGGCAGTGGACAAATATCAATGATACAACTGTCTGAACGTTTTGAGGCTACCTTGGACAATTGCTTCTTCAAGTTTGGTGCCCTAGTAGAAGAGAGAGACTGGATATTGTGACTATGGAGATAAAACGAGACAAATGGAGGAAGAACGTGTCGATGTGAAGTAAGGAGCAGCATTGACATGTTTTAGCCCTCCATGGAAACAAGGTAAAGACAATCAGACAAAGATAAGATGAGAACTGAGAAGCATGCTAATCAAGCCCAACTTTATTGCAAAAGCATTTCACTTTGATGTCAATTTGGTTAATCGTTTTAAATGAAAAGACAGTTTGCTTCATAATTGGAAATAACAACAAAGGGCTAATAAGTGTTCAGTCATAAGCACGAGAAAAATGAAGTTAAAATTATCTAAGTTGGGCCAACACAGTTGTTGAGTAAAAGACACTATCACCAAACAAGTTATTCTCATTTAATTCAGCCATAACCAAAGCCGCAAGCCAAGCCGCCCCCTATATTTTAAGATTGAGACACAGACAGTTGCTTTGATTGAATAAGAGAATGACCAGATTAATCAGTGAATGAACACATCATGCATGTGCAAGAACTAGAACAACATAACTTTTACTAACAAGTCACAACTCGGTAAATTGCAGAGATCTAGATCCATTGTACACAATCAAATTCACTCAAATAAGTATTATCTTCAAAAATATCAGCAAATAACAAAGAATATTTAGATTCTACATTAGCAAAGTTCCTTTGGAAGGAAAAAGATGAAATCTTTTTGTTATATGTAAGCAAAATAACCAGCTTTATGTCAAACAATAAGGCATTAAATTGGGTGTGGGCGTATGCATTCTGCTCCAGAAACACTTCAGAAAGGTATCTGTGAGACACGAATTACTCTCCAAGCAAGATAGTTCATGCGTGCATATGATACAATAGAATTTAAATAACAATCAAAACAAACATTGTATTTAGACTAACAATACAATACAACGCAACAACCATCCAAACAAAGTGTAACATATAAACGTATGAGACACAAAGAAAAGACTAACAAGCAAACCTTTTGATGGTATAATTGCAAGCCTTGTAGAGCTTCTGCTTGCGATCTGACAGTATATGCATATGACAGAAGCTCGTAAGCGCCATCGCCTTCGACTTGCAGCCATGAACACCACACGTATTACTGTTAACCATATTGCCGCTGTTCTCTCCGGTTCCTTGAGTCCCATCCTTGTTATTCTTATCCTCATCTTCCTGAAAAGCACTCATTCCAAACTTCCAGCAATACTCTCTATGCTTGAGCTTCACTTCCTCCATTAACGCCCAGTAACAATCTCTGTACATACGCTGGAGTTGCTTAGTCCGTCGATGCCTCCGTTTGAGAACCTCCATTCGATGCAGAAACTTGGACTGGGCCAAAATAGCATCCTCCTCCCATCCGTCAATTTTGATCGGCGTTGAGGTACTCGAAGAAGGAGGACGTCCGGCGACATTTCCAGTCGAGGAATTCGGGTCGGGCATATCGGTATATACAGAAGAGAGACGCGAATTGATTGCTCTGTTGAAATTGCTAGGGTTCTTTAGGTCAATTTTGTTAGGGTTCTGGTTGGGATTGGAGTTTCCTTGGAGGTGATTGGCGGCGGCAGCGGCGGTGGCGACGGTGGATTGAGGAGTCGCCGGGGGCATTTTCTGTGGGATTATGATTTTGACAGCTCGATTTTTTTTTCCAATCAATTTAACACTGCAAAATGACACAGTACAATTTAATTATTTTGACATTAATTGTTTCACCATTAATTATTTCTATATATTACAACAATAGTAACAACAACAATATATCCAATGATAATTATTTTGATATTAATAAAATAATATTATAATTTTAAAATAATTTTAATTAATTTGGACATTCATTTAATTAAATGATAGAAATATAAATATATGAATAATAAAAATATAAATAGCCATATTTCTATTATGGCACTGGTTAATGGACTTCTATGGCGCAACACCTTTGCAAATTCATCGGAAGCATAACTCAAAGCTCTTCGAAAAGGGCTTAAACGAACTATCAGCACAACTTCTACATTTGCGTGTTGAAATAGATGCTCGAAAAATTGTAGAAATGTTCCAAACAGCTAACTTACTCTACGATAATTTTATCTTTAATTGTAGGTCATTGCTGAACAGAATGTGTACAAGAAACAGAACTAGGTAGCTGACTTGATGACGAAGGAAGGAACCAAAAGTGTTTGTTTTGAAGGTAGAAAGATTTTTGTCGTTCCTCCAATATTTGTGCATAATCAATTGGACACGGACAACTTAAGAACTAATTATTTCAGGAAGAACAATTACCAAATACTTCCTATTCGGGGCCGAGATATGGTCCAACTAAGATATATTATCTCTAACTCTACGACAAGCAACATGCCTCATGACACCAGGACGTGTGTAAATTATGTAATATATATATCGCTTAATCACACACACAAAAAGGTTTCAAATTTAAATTATCCCTTGAAAAATATGACAATTTAGATACATTAATTCAGTAATCTAGATATAGTAACTCAGTTTCAGATATAAAAATTTGAGTTTTTAAGCATTAGCAGATAACATTTGAAGCATGATACATTGAACATAAAAATAATTTAAGAATCAAAATTAATATATATTTGGATTATTAAATTAATGTATCCGAATAAAAAGAAGAAATTTTTAAATTTTTGGGAGTGGATGAGAAAAGTGGAAAATATAATAAACAAAGAAATGTAATTAGATAATTATTCCAAATTTTTATTCGAAAATATCGAGTTAATATAATTTAATTTAATTTTAAAAATTAATTAACTCAACAAAATATAACATAATTTTTAAAAAAAAAAAATTAGGGAGGATCTCTTTTTCCCAACATACAGGAAACCACTTTAACTATCTATCTATTTATCTATCTATATATT
>JAOTQJ010000001.1:2446219-2467033 GCA_025642045.1 Solanum sejunctum | reverse complement strand
TACGTATGTCATGTCGTTCGCGTGGTCATGGGGACCTCTTGGTTGGTTAATTCCGAGTGAGACATTCCCATTGGAAACAAGGACAACTGGTTTCGCGTTCGCTGTTGGCACAAACATGATCTTCACTTCTCTCATTGCACAGGTTTTCTTGACCATGCTTTGCAAAATGCAAGCCTACATTTTCTTCTTTTTCTCCGGTTGGATCGTTATCATGGGGCTTTTCGTCGTCTTCTTCTTGCCTGAAACGAAGGGAGTACCGATTGATTCCATGGTCGAAAGAGTGTGGATGCAGCACCCTATTTGGAAGAGACTCTTCTGAAATGCATTGGTTTTTATTTAACTAGTTTTTTGTGATCAAATTTTTTACTTTTGTTTGTAGTTCAGTTTTTTATCATATGGAATTAGAATTTCAGTTTTTTTGTCATCAAAAGTACTTTGTTAGTTTTCATATTTGTTGGTCTGTAGCTGCATTTTTGCCCTCTATTTGCTTCATTAATGTTCATATCATTTTTTCCATCAATCTCGGATGGAGTCAAAGATTGACGATTTTTTGGCTTTGGATTATGATGGAATAAAGCAAAATGACTCTTTAAACTGTCTACGCTTCTTTCATTTGTGAAGTAGCAGTTAGTCAATGCAACTTTCGAAGCTCCTCATGGGTTATCTAGAAACAACCGCTTTATGTTTTTAAACATAGGGGTTAGGCTGCGTACATCCGACCCCCTCTCACCCTGCAATGCGCGGGAGCCTTTTGAGGCACTGGGGTACGTTGATGATGATGAATGTTCATATCATTCAAATCAGAAACTTATAAAATGTTCATCATAAACGTTGCAACGTAAAGTTTGACTCTCTAAATCCGAACTATGTTATAAAGAGGGGTAATATCAATCATTTTCTATGGTTATAAGTAAATTTTGAAGTATCGAAGATACTGTTACTGAATTCACATATAAATTGATACCAATTAGTGTTTGTTTCCGTCAGAGTAATTAGGGAGAAACTCCCTCACCTTGGCGGCATGTCAGATGGCGTTTTGAATGATTTCAAGAGTTGGCCATTAACAATTCATAAGTAATTATAGTGGAATACAGTTTGAAGAATGGGGAGATTTGAGAAAACCGAGTGTTGGATGTATTGAGTGAAACGTTGTTTTGAAGTTACAGGTTTTGGGAGGCGCAGAGGTGGTGAAGGGTAGTTTTGTATATTTAAAATTTAGAAAAAATTGATGGATTCTGGTAGTGTCACGGAGACGGGCTGTCAATCCTTTTGTATTTTGTAAAGCTTGTGTTGTTTTTTAAATATAAGTTTTGCCATTAAAATTCAAGATTTGAATGTGTTTTTTAACAAAAATATGAAAGATATTTTAAGCCTGATATATATGAAAGAAAGAAAAATAAAAATAAAATTTAGACTGTTTTCTAAATTTTGAATATAACTGTATTTGGTTTTTTATTGGTTAAAAGTTAATTTTTTATATAAAGTAAAAAAATGAAAAATAAATATTCATGACCAATAATTAAAATGTGAGCATTTTTACATATTTATTAGACAACAATTTATCCATAAGATATATTCTTAATATGAAACTTTTCGGTGCGAATTTCGATACGTCAACATTAAAGTCCTATCTTACTAACCATTGACCAATTAATAACAGTATTTATTTTCATAGAATGAGAATCTGAGAATATGAATGCTAGATATTATTGTACATATTGCTCAATGGTTGTTTCATACTCTCATGAATTTGAGTAGTTGATCACAAATTCTATTTGTATATGATAATTAAAAGAAGTTAGGTTTTATCAACAATATTAATAGATTTCTTTTAGTTTCCCACTAGGTGTTCTGAGCTAGTGGAGCTCTGACTAAATTCGGATAGCGCACTGTAGGGCCTATTTGGGGGTGATACTCTCAACATAATTTTTTTCATTTGGGAACAAACTTTGTATCTCTATGAGGCAATGGTAAGGTCTATGTACATTTTATACTCCCCAGACTACACTTGTGGGATTTCGCAGGGTATGTCGTTATTGTTGTTGCAAAGTTAAAAAGAATCTTGATATCAGATTATCCTTATATGATAAAGGTTGTAAGGTATATACCTATAGTTTCACAGTAATAATATTAATATTAAATAAAAAGATGTGAAGGACACGAATTAATATAGAAGATTAATATATAAGAGTGTCTCTACTAGCAATTAAAAAAGTTAGGTCTTGATTATTTTTTTATTTACGTTCAAACAAAATATTATCGTTAGAGATGAGCATAAATCACCAAACATTGTATTATAAAATTGAACTATTTTTTTGATCGAACTATAATTTACCATACTAAAGTTTGATTACTATAAAGGATCGAACTTTGAAGTTTGATAATCTTCTTTTAATTATTGAAATAAAACTTTTGAACATATTAAACTCGCACCCTAATGAATAGTTAGATTTAGATCTCTTGATTGACCTATGTTAATATATTCATAATACTCGGAGTTGACAGTGAAGATCTAATCCTTGCATATACAACAACAACATTATCCCAATGCCTCAAAGGCTCCCGCCCATTGTGGGTTAAGGGGGGGTCGGATGTACGCAGTGTGACCCCTATATTTAAAAACATAGCGCGACTGTTTTCGCACGACCCATGATGAACGTCGAAAGTTGCATTGACTAACTACTACTTTACAATTGAAAGAAGCACAGACAGTTTAAAGAGCCATTTTGCTTTATTCCATTATATTCCAAAGCCAAAAAATAGTAAATTTTTGGCTCCATCCGAGAATCTTTTCCGAATCTCATCTTTGCATATGATTTCTTTAAAAGTTAACATGTCAAACATTGGACAAATTATAAATGTACCTATTTTTTTTCTTTAATACTACATAATTATCAAATTATTGTATCAAAATTCAATTTATCAAATGAAAAATTCCATATTTGATATTTTCTCTATCTTATTTTATGTGATACCCAAAAAAAAATGTCATCTTACTCTAATTATAAATAATTTACCGTTAAAATTTCTTTTTTACCCTTGATGAAATAATTCTCAGTCATACAAATATCACAGAATGATTTTGGACCATAAGTTTTAAATTTTTTTCTTTTTTATTAAATATCATATTAAATTAAAAAATATCAATTTAATATTTTTTAATTTTAAAAATATCAAATCGAATACCAAACGCCCATTCCTAATTATAGCATATTTTCTTGGATTCATTTTAATTCAATTTTGTGAACACCCTCTCCTTCATTATTGGTCTAAAGGCATTTATTAGTAGCAGTATATACAAGACAAAAAGATCTTAGTAGGATCTTTGAAATTTTCTCTTTTTAATCATAATTTTGAGTCAAAAAGATGGAGTGTAGAAAGTGTAGGGACCATATAGTCTTCTTCTTCTTTTCTCTTTTTGTCCATTCAGATATAGACAAGATTCATCACACAAGGCTCATTCACTACAATTTCAGTCTTTGAGACACCCCCACAAGCCTAAACTCATCCTTTATGGAGTATGAAAGAATTGACAAGAGAAATTTACAGGTAAAAATGACATTTTTTAGCTTGAAAATCCTGCACAATCAGTAACAATGGAGTACAAAGACTGATTAGTTGTTGATTTGGTTCTTTACTGGCTTTGTGATCTGGTTTTTCTTGTTTTTAACCCCTCCCCCCCCCCTCCCCACTTAAAAGTTAGGACCTTTTGCTCTTTTGATGACTTGAACATACAATCAAAGTTTGGGGTGGAGGGTGTTTATCATCCTAGCAACCCCTTTTGTGATCTGGATTGGAAGGGAAAAAGTTTTGTTTTTTAATCTTTTCTCAATGTGGGGTTTTGATTCTCAATGAAAAATTGAGATTTGTGAGCTTAAGAATCTTGAAGAGTGAGTGACAATGGAGTAAGTGTACAAAAACTGATGCATTGTGTACTGCTTAGTTGTTAATTTGCTTCTTTACTCAGCTTTGTGATCTGGATTCTTTGTTTTTGTTTTACCCCTCGATAAAAGCTCTGACCTTTTTGCTATTTGGTGACTCAAACCCACAAACCTTTGGGTTGAAAGTAAAAAGTTTTGTTTTTTTGGTCTTTCCACAATGTGGGGTGTGTCAAATTTTCAAGGCAAAATTGATATTGTGAGCTTGAGAATCTTACTGAGTCAGTGATAATGGAGTAGGGTGCAAATGTACTGTTTTGTTGTTAATTGGGTTCTTTATTAGCTTTGTGATCCAGGTTGAAAGCAAATTTTTTCACTTTTCTCTTTCCCCAATGTATGTTTAAGTTTTCAAGGCAAAAAAATGAGTAGAGACAATGATGCATTGATATTTCATTTTCATCACAAGTGAGCTTTTCCTACTTTAGTTGTTGTTGGTTTTGTTTGTTTCTTTCTACTTCTTGCATTATTCTCCTTTTGGTTGAAAAAGGAATTAACTTTAGATCTATCACTTTCTATATAAAGCCCATTTCTTGTTTTAGTAAATTAAGCTTTATTTCCCTTCCCATTTTTGTTTGTTTTGTTATAGCTGTCTCCTAGGAAGCTGAGGTCTATGTTACTGGGAGCAGAAAAGAAGAGGAAACAAGAAGGATTGGATGATGATGTAGAAGATCAAGAGCTTGAATCTGCTACTGTGTCCTTGAGATCCCATTTGCCTGAGATCCACGACTCCGGTATAGTAATGTGTTGACGTTTTTTGTATTACGCTATGAGGTTTCTACTAACGGCAGTACCTTCATTTCTTGCTTTAGTCCTGAATATCAACTTCTTCCAGCATGGTTTGTTATTGGCTTGTTTACTCACTATGTTAGTTTGAATGCGAGGACTTGTTTTTGACCTGCCAGGTTGTAATTTGGAGAACTGCAAAGATGTAAATGTTGTAAGTGTTGTTCCTGAGAGTTCGACTTCCTTAGCTGTTGATTCATCAATGTCATTGGAGATGATTAATGACATGAGAATCAAAGATCAATCTTTGGTTAGTACAAGAATTAGGTCTCAAGATGACAGTATTTTGGACTGTGATAGTGGAATCGATAGTCTTGGCACTGTATCTCCCCTCTTTGAATTTCAGAAGGCTGAGCGGGCTGCTCAGAGAGTGCCCCTAGCTCATTTCTCAAAACCTGCCCCTTCTAAATGGGATGATGCACAAAAATGGATAGCAAGCCCAACATCTAACAGGCCAAAGATTGGGCAGAGCAGTCAAATTGTTGGATCTCGCAAGACCAGTCATTCTGGGTATGGCTATCGGCAACAATCTGCAAAGGTTGTAGTTGAGGTTCCTGATCAAAATTTGGTTCCGTATGAGGATCCTGTAGACACAAAACAGATAGACTCAGGCCAACCAAAGGACAGCGGAGTTCAGAAGTTCGTGAGTTGGGAGGCTGAGCCGCACCCAACTGCTGAATCATATGTTAAGCCAGTGCTCATGATTGAAAAATCCATCGGACAATCAGCAAGTAAGACTAATTTTGATGCTCCATACCCTATCAACCAACATCTTTCACTGTAGCTTTTTAATCCCTTTACATGCGACTTAACAAGATTTCTGTCTCCTGTTGATATAAACTGAGTCTACGAATGAGAAATAGTAGTATTGCTAATCCCAGTGTAGTTTTTATAAAGATATTGTTATCATTTCTAGTTTGCATTCTTCTTGTGTGAAGCACTAGTCAGAGGTTGCACAAATTATATTCGATAGGTGTCTCATTTGGCATATTGTACGTTGTTGTTGTTGTTTTCTCATTTGGCATTCTTCCTCCATGCATTCAAGAGACATTTGTGTTTACTTAATGGGATGTTGCAAAGAATATTGTTTAGTCTAATAATTGTTGAGAATATTAAATCATATAGTGCTTCAATAGCATTCCTTTTGAGCCAAGGGTCTATCAGGAAAAACCTCTCTACCCTACAAAGGTGGGGGTAAGGTTTCCGTACATCCTACTCTCCCCAGATCCACTTGTGGGTATGTTGTTGTTTATCAAAAAAAATATAGATACTTGAGTATTGATAAAAAAATATATTGATCCTCGAAGCATTCAAATGTTCTACAATAATTGAAAGCTTATTGAAAATGTAAAAGCCTATGATTTAGATTTTTACGTTCGATGGTTGAGAGCAAGGTGGTACACAGAAGATTTAGCTGTCATCACGGCTGAACATTTCTAGAAGTGCTAGTACACCTCCTTATAGCTGCATAGTTTTGCTTTTCATTATTATAGTCTTCACATTAGGCTGACACATTTATTTTTTAAGTTCTTTAAATTAGGCTGATATATTTCTTCATTGAACTGTATTCCTCTTTTATCAAAATTTACTTCTCTTTTTACTGTGCATTGTATGATTAAACATATGTATCAATGTAATCAAGTAGTAATTATCAAAGAGAAGTATCTTTTTAGGAAAGTAGATAATATTAGGTGTTCGAAAAAGCGCATGACGAAATCTACTGAGGAGGCTTAATATTGTATCATTTAGTAAACCTCTTTGCAATTTGCACTAGATTCTTAATGTTACTAAAAAGTCTGAAGTTGCATGGAGTCTTAATACTCTTAGTAATTGGAAAATATATGTAACTTTTGGACTTTTGGATCATAACTTTTATCATCGTGGAATAGAAACAGCTCATTTTTATATGGATCTTTAGTTTATATTTCCTATGTTATGCCATCTCACTAAAAGATTGGGAAATATATTTTTTCTCCTTATTCTAGCTCACTTGAACTTCCTTTGGCGCTTACAATAGCTATTTGAGCCTTCTAGACAACATGGTTTTCTTACATATATTTGTACTAGATTTAGTTGGTATCTTCTTGATATTATGCTTCAATAACTTCTCTTTTGAGCTGATGGTCTATCGAAACAGTCTTCCTACCCCACAAAGGTCGAGGTAAGGCTTGCGCACATCCTACCCTCCCCAACCTCACTTGTGGGATTGCACTGGGTATGTTGATGTTGTTGTATGAAACTATAAGACTTGGCATTAGGGGGGATGGCATGAGACTATTGTAATAACTAAAAATTATGGATGTGCTGGGGCACTGTAAGGTCTTAAAGGTACTAAATTAATTACTAAAGGATCGTCCGGAAGCTTGATAAGAAACAAGTTATTCATGTATTAACTTTCATATAACTTATACGATGTTTGGTAAGTGGATAGGAAATAGTTCGGCACTGTAAGGTCTTACAAGTACTGAATTGATACTAAGGGATCGTCCCGTAGCTGGATAAGAAACAAGTTATTCATGTATTAATTTTTCTATAACTTATATGATGTTTGGTAAGTAGATAGGAAATAGTTATTCATGTATAAAATTACGACATTTAGTTGACAATTCAGAAGCCCACATAACTGATACATATATAAGCTATGAGAGAATCTATGTAGGGATGTGGGCAAGCCTAGTGCATTAAAGCTCCTGCTATGCCTGTGGGGAAGGGCTCGACCACGAGGGTCTATTGTACGCAGTCTTACCTTGCATTTCTGCAGAGACTATTTCCAAGGCTTGAACTGGTGACCTCCTGGTCGCATGGTAACAACTTTACCAGTTACCCCAAAACTCTCTTTCAATCTATTTAGGGGTGCGTTTTTGGTTTTGTATTATTGGATTTTAGTTTATAAATTTTTTGTATTGAAAATATGTAACCCAATTCAAACCAAAGTAAGTTTGGTTTGGTTTTTCTCTTTTCGTTCTGGCTTTTTTGTCTTCGGTTATCGGTCATATCATTAACTAATAACATAATCAAAGTTATATTTGCAAGTTGAACACAATACTTTAAACAAGTAAAGCTTTAAACACAATACTTAATACATCAATAGACGTCCAAACATAAAATATTAACTTAATCATATTGATTGGCAATAACTAAAAAAGGACGAAAGTGGTTTAACTCCAACGTTAATTCTAAACCTAAATATTACATATGTAATTAATAATATATATACATTGTGTACATATTTGATATGTACATACATAAAGTAATTTGATTATTTTGGTTTCTCGGTTTTTAGTTTTCTAAATCCGGAACCAAACTGAAAGAACAAAAAAATAAATTCTTTTGAAACCATCTCAAAAAACCATTCTAAATTAAAATTTGGTTTGATTTTATTGGTTTTTCGGTTTATTCCATATAGTGCACAGCCTCAAATCTATCTATTATTAAGGTGGAATAACTAATACCTGCATAAATCTAACCAGCTACCCAAATGATCTCTAAGTTCTACAACTTGATAGACTTGTTGAACTCTATGAATACAAAATGATAAAAATGTTATCTGTTTCATGAAATGTTTTATCAGAAAATGAGGCCGCTATCTGAATTATATACAAGATGTAGTCATCACATGGATGGCTTCTGTCTGATAGTTGGTCCAATTTCTCTCTTTTATTCCTTCATTATATCAGAACATCAAAACTACAATAAATACTATTAGTTCAGGCGGTTAATCCTTCCGCTCCTAGTTCCAACATCCCCGGAATATTAAAAACTACAATAAGTACTAATTTTGTTCCCATAAATTCTATTACAATAGATTTGGTTCCTTTAAATATCAATAATCAAAAGACCTTCATGATCTCATCTCTGACAAAAGCCAACAACCACTTCTCTACCTACTCGATCATCGATGAATCCAAACCAAACAAACTTCACTTTCCCACCAATTGTCTCAATACCAGTGGACAGATTTGCTGTGGGGGCAACATGAACCCATTATCTTGGGTCGAAATGGGTCTCCAAGGCCACTCTATAACCTTCATGTCTTGATGCAGAATCAAGAAGTAATGTTAGTGATAGAAAATCATTTTGTCAAAGCTCAAATTGCGTCGGAGAGTCATGGAGACTTACAACAGCCATCTATGCATGTCGATAATCCTTTAGCCACAATTGAACTGCCTATTCCTAGGTTACCTCCATATTCCAACATGGGAGACACCTATGTACACTTCCATGCCTCATTGGATGAGTTTGAGGCGTGGAAGTTTACATAGGTGTCTCCCATGTTGGAATATTGAAGAATGATAATTGTAGGAATAGGTAGTTCAATTGTGGCCGGAGGATTGTCGACATCCATAGATGGCTATTGTATGTCTCCGATGACAAAAGGATTTTGTATCACTAGCATTACTTCTTGATTCTCCATCTAGACATACAGTGTTAGAGAGTGGCCTTGGAGACTCATTTTTCGACCCAAGATGATATGTTCATGTTGGGTACTGGTAATGTCATGTAGATGGGGGTGGCCCCGTAGCCAATTCGTCCACTTTTATTAAGGGAATTGCTGGGAAAGTAAAGTTTGTCTGATTTGAAAATTTGTTGATTTAGTGAGTAGAGTAGACATTTTCTGCTCTTGTCGATGATGAGATTCTATGAGTCTTCTAGTCATTGATATTTAAAGGAGGCCAATCTATTGGAATAGAAGTAGTATTTATTGTAATTTTTAATAATCGGGGATGGTGGAACTAGGGGTAGAAGGATTAACCACTGCAGAACTTTGGAAGAAACGAAAAAAAAATAAGTGTACGTTTGGATTGGCGTATTTTAGGTGCTTTTATGTCAAAATAGCTTTTAAACAGTTTTGAAGTGTTTGGGTAAAAATGCTTATAAGTACTTATTTTAAGATAATATGAGCCATAAGTTAGAAATCCCAACTTTTGACTTTTGGCTTAATCCCAAATTATAAGCCAAGCCAAACAGGCTCTAAGACCCTATTTGGATTGACTTTCAACTTATGTTAGAAGTTCTAACTTATCGCCTTTGGCTTCATTTTGTCAAAATGGATGTTATGAGGCCTAGTTATATCGAAACATGTACACATGCCCAAAACACAGATAAGATGTTACTCATATGAGTGTGCAGATTAATTATATACTTCTATACATCAACTGTAATAGATGGATGGATAGAAAGATACAAATATTTACTATAAGCTGGGAACTTGAGCTTTATGGTGCCCTTACGTCGTGCTTGATTCATGATCGTCCACAGTAAAATTGTTGAAATATTATAAACTTTTGGATGCAAGATGATAAACGATTGTAGATTTTTGCAGTAAATCTGAGCCGTCATGATTCGTCTGTTTCTATGCATAGTGCAACTGTTATCCCCCCACCATCGACTGCAAGGTCAGTCTCGATGAGAGATATGGGTACGGAAATGACTCCAATTGCAAGCCAGGAACCTTCCAGGACAGGGACACCTGTGAGAGCAACAACACCAACTCGCACCCCAACTTCTTCTCGGCCATCAACTCCAGGAGGTGCACCAGTTGCCTCTCCTTTTCGTCCACCAAGTGATAATTTGGATGCTCGCACAAATGATTTGTCTGACCAGGAATTACAGATGAAAACTCGTAGAGAAATCATGGCACTTGGTACTAAACTTGGTAAGATGAATATAGCCGCCTGGGCTAGCAAAGATGGTGAGGATCGAAATGCATCCAGCTTGCTGGAAACTGATAAGCAAGATCAACCAAATACAACTGTCACTGAGGCACGTGCAGCTGCTTGGGAGGATGCAGAGAAAGCAAAGTATTTGGCCAGGTAATTTCCAGGAAATTAGAAATCTTATTTTAGTTCTTGAGCCTTTTGAGTGAGGTTTAGCTTCAACTTTGTAAAAGGGCAAGCCCGGTACAATAAAGCTCCCGCTATGCGCAAGGTTCGGGGAAGGGCCCCACCACAAGGGTCTATTATACACAACCTTATCTTGCATTTCTGCCAGAGGCTATTTCCAAGCCTTGAAACCGTGACCTCCTGGTTACGTTGCAGCAACTTTATCAGTTACTTCAAGGCTCCTCTTCAACTTTGTAGATATATATATCTATAAAAAGATTCGCTAGCATATTCAACTTTATAGCTATCCCTAAGATGCTTGTCAGCCTCCGCTGCACTTTATTCCTTATGGCGACGGGTGCTCTTTATGTATACTTTAGAGCATGATCTAATGAAAGTTATTCATCTAAAGAGATAAAAACTAGAAACCAACTGTTAGTTGATCAATGCTGATTCTCAATAGAAAGCTTATGCGGGTTCTCTATTAAATTGCTACGTAGTGTATGACTTGCCGGTTATCTTTCTCCAGGTTTAAACGAGAAGAAATCAAGATACAAGCATGGGAAAATCATCAACAAGCAAAGACAGAAGCTGAGATGAGGAAAATTGAGGTAATTATCTTTTGCGCGATCAAGTATCAAGCTTCTAGTTCAGCCACATCTACATAGGTCAAAATTCACTTCTAAAGCTCTCTGCACTAGAAGTAGATGACTTATAGGTTTTCTCTTTTGACCTAAACATGCTTTTATTTGTTTTGTGATTTAGCACAAATTATTGAGAAATTAAATTAGACCTGCTGCTCTTCACATCCTCTTTACGTAATTCTTTTGGATAAGTAGCACTCCGTTTGTCCCGTTTTATGTGACACTATTCAACTAGGCGCACAGTTTAATAAAAAAAGGAAGACTTTTGAAACTTGTGGGTCTAAAAATGCCCTTAGACATTCGTTTTTAAAGTTAAGTTGTTTCTAATCGTAGAAAAATGACAGTCTTTTTTGAACGAACTAAGAAGAAAAGTGTGCCTCATAAAGTCGAAGAGAAACTTTTCACGAACTGCACATTTTTGGCTTTCAGGTGGAGGTAGAGAAGGTGAAGGCACGAGCACAAGAAAAGCTAATGAACAAGCTAGCTGCTGTGAGGCACAAAGCCGAAGAAAGACTGGCAGCAGCAGAAGCCAGGAGAACCAAACATGCTGTAAAAGCAGAAAAGCAAGCAGAATACATTCGTAAAACTGGTCGTTTACCACGCTCATTCTCCTGCTGCCGCTGGTGCTTCTGAAGTGCTACAAGTCACTATAAAGTGCTCTGTATATTTTTGCTTTTTGACTAGCTCTAGTATTGTGAAGATTGACATTGGCATTGTGTATGATTGAAGCTCTTGTCCATGAATTTAGTAGTCTCATAGTCTCTTATTTTGTGATCTGTTAGCCTGATTTACTTCGTATTTTGTTGATAACTTGCTTGGATGACTTTACTTTTGAACTGAGAGTCTAGAAGAGGTAACCTCTTTACTTTACAAAGAAAGGGATAAGATTTGTGTACATCTTGCCTTTTCAAACACTACTTGTGAAATTACAATGCATTTATTATTGTTTCTACCTTTGCTGAAATCAACTTTAGACCTGCAAACTATTTCCTTCAATCTGACAGACTAAGAACTAATCCTCCGTAGATTTGAGCTCCAATTAAGGGTTTGTCACTGACCAATTGGTAGGACTAAAAGAACCTGTATGTCCAAATCACTCTAGTCATTATGCAAGGGAAATTCCAACTAAAGCTAAACTCATCCAGCAACGGTAGGAGAGGATATAGCAAAAGTTGCAAAGGCACTTTTTGATCAACTCTCTAAAAAAAGTTACATACAGTCTTGACCCTTTTTGGGCAAACCTAAACCCCCCCAGCAACTAACTGGAGGAAAATTATCCATCCAATCAGAGAGTTTAAATACATGAAAAGAAAAGCTTCTAACAGTACAAAGGGCAAGGGAAAAAACTTTGTAAAATCTTCTGATGTTTATTAGTGAACAACGCCCAACTTCTTTGCAAAGTCGTCCTCGTCATCTTCCAAGAATTCATCATCAGGGTCACCTTCGTCGAAGTTGTAATCTTCACCTTCAGCCGGCTCATAATCATCATGATGTCCATCTCTCTGATCATAGCCTTTGTGGTCTTGGGTGTCTGCTCCTTCCACAACCATCTCTTCATCAGCTTCAACTTCATTTTCACTGTGGTGCAGATGAGGTTGGTGATCCGCTGATTTTGATACAAGTTTAGATTCTTCCTTCTTAATAGGAAGGTCGTCAGACCCATTCTTGGTGACAGCGGAAGGGAAATTCACATTCCCTGCAGTCATGGAAGTCTTCTCTGTCTGGTGTTTTCTTTCATGTTGATCATCTTCACTCCCACCAGACAACATGCCACCTTCACCCCCTTTTTTCCTATTCAGAATCTCTTTTAAAGGCATTGGTCCTTCAAATGATAGATCATCACCACTATCAAGCTTTTGGAACTTCCGTTTTCCTAGGGGCTGTTGGTCATTGCTCTCAGCAGTTTTCCTACCTTTAAGTTCTGCAAGACTTTTAGGACGCATGAAGTCAGAATTATTGGCATTTATTGTATCTCTTCTTACACGAGGAACTCTATTGTTTCTTCCATCGTTATTGAGATCCTCTTGCACTCTTCCCTTTATTCTGTCTCGAGGCCTTCCTTGGTAAGAGTACGGCTGTGGCCTTTCTGAAGACAATCTAACACGGTCTCTAGCCCTATCCAACCATAATTCAGCCCCATCAGCTGGAGAAGATGACCGAACTGGAAGCTTTATTCTTCCACGAAGGCGATCACTGGGAGAACTATTATGTGAAGGCAAATAGTGAGCATCCCTCCTAGAGTTCTTGTTGCTTCGATCTTCAACATGATTTTCACTTGAAAAGTCATGACCAATAACAGATTTCAAACCATTAGCCCTCCTATGCTTTGATAACCGATGTCTCAGATCTGACATCTCAACATGTTCAGGGCTTGCTACTGTACCGTAGCGTCTACTTTCAAGATGAGCTGATCCCCCTGGTATTCTCTCAGAAGAAGCTACATGCTGCTCCCAAGCATAGTGACCCTGAAGCCTGTCATACGAGTCGTATCCACGCAGATCACGGTACATATCACGGTCAATATCTGCCACTGAATCATAATCAGCAGAATCTCCCAAGTCATATTCATTTCTCCCCCCATTCTCCCTTCCTCCACCATAATGATCTTCATCATGATAATAATCTGAACCTCTAAGCTCATCGTCCACAAGAACATCAAAACCAGGAGAAGGCTCCCTTGAAATTTCATCATCCTTGTATTGCATACTGCTGTGATCATCGATCCCAATGGGCTGCTGCATTCTGTTGGGGCCACTGAGAGGATTGCCATTGGTTGGAGAAGCACTTGTTGGCTTGTACCTGGAATGCTCTCTGTTTATGACAGAATTTGGTGCCAGTACCTTCTCATCAAAGGCATTATCTTTTTTGGTTGGATGATTTTCCAGTTTTCTCACAGGTTTAGATAGTTCACCAGGCTTCAGTGTATTTGTTTGTGAAAGTTTCTTGCCTTGCACAGACTTTTCAACCCCACCAAATGCCTTATTAACAGTTGAAGTTTCACTAGATGCAGTAGACACTGGAGGTTGTGCAGGTTTGTTAGAAACAAAGCTTGGGGCATGCATGAATGCACACTTATCACCTTTTCGACAAATTCCTTGCTGGAAAAATATGCAGGGCACGGCTTGTTTACTAGAAGCATATGGAACCTGTGGCATAGGTGGAATAGATACCATGGGAGATACAGAAAATCCCATAGCAGCTGGACCTTGAGCTTCCAGAAACCCATCAAGAGGCTGTAGGGAAAAGGTTAATAGTCAATGAATGAATAATTAGCAAATGCAGAGCAACATACATCTGCTAGTAAAAGTTGAAACTTTATATGTACATGACGACTAGTATCTATGCATAGTTACAACGGAGATGATAAGACACTAGAGCAGTTTCAGAAAGAAATAACTCACAGGGTGCCGGAATGCACACTTTGGGTTTAAGCAGTTTCCATTCAACCAGTACCAGCAATCCCTTGGATTAAGCCGAGCCATGTCGCTATGGCGGTACTCGCACTCGCTTCCCTGTTAACAAGACAACTATAGCATCAATACAAATACATCTAGATCCATAGATGCAAATTATTTCACTAAGGCTCATTTGGTTCACATACAAAGTTATGCCAGGATTGAAAAGCAGAGATGTAATATTGGAAATAATAGTCCTGGATTATTAAGTGCATCTTATTTTGATGAACATTTGGTTCACTATCAAAATTGCAACTTTAAACTTGCTCCAATATTGAGTAAATCCAGTTTGACAAAACCATCATAAAAGTGACAGAAACAAGACAAATTCATGCTAAAAGAAACAATCAAGCTCATAATACCTTAGCAGAAACCTACACATTCTAGCAAAAGGTCAATCGTGCCATGTAATAGATGGTTTTAGGACCCCACAAGCAACAACAACAACATCATACCCAATGTATTTCCACAAGTGGGTTTCCAGAGATAGAGAGACCATTTCCGATAAACCCTCAGCAACCACACAAGCATCACAGAATTGAAAATGAAGAGCTAAGACAGTAAATTGAAAAACAATCAATAGTTTGCCAAAAAGGCCAAAACTATGGACAAGCTTCAGAAGGTTCTTACTGTCAGAAATATAGGTATATATATACCTTAAAACCTTTATTATGTAAGGAATATCTGACATCAATATTCTATCAAGCTTTAAAGTGACAGAATCATGAAATAGCTCCTTCTTTAAAAAATTTATTTTTGTTAAAATTGAGAGTACGGAAATCTGATTTTTGAGACCGGGTTTTCCGGAAACAGCGTCTCTGTCTCTATGAAACAACGGTAAAATCTGCGTCCATTTTATCTCCCCAGACCCCCACTTGTGGGATTCCACTGGCTGTGGTAGGGAAATGGGAAAGTTCACAAAATCAACCACTTGAGCTACTAAGATGGTCTTGTAACCAACTGGTAAAAGAAAAACCATAGCTACCAAAACAAAGGTTTTACAGATAACACAAAAATCATCTTGAAATTAACCAAACAAATAAATTAAAAAATCAATCTTTATCTCTAGCAACACAGATCCTCAAACAAATCAAGAAAAACATAAAAGGGCACCAAAAATTCATATAACTCTGAAACAAACAAAACAACGCTCGATCGATAATTAATAACGAAAAAGATTAAACCTTTTTGCATGTGAGAGGAGAAGCAAGAAAATAAACGCAATCGGTGTTCCTCTTGAGAGCTTCTTCTTCAGCTGATAACTGAACCGCTGCCGATGCCGATGCCAGTGCCGGTACCTCTTTATTCGGCGGCGGCGGCGGCGTAGGGCCAACCATAATTAGAATGGGGGTTTCTTCGATGAAACCAAGAAAATCTTGACGGTGGATCTAGGGTTCCGGTGGCCGCTCCGGTACAATGTGTGTGTGTGTATATATATATATATATATATATATATGTGTGTATAAATCGGAAGAAAAATTGAATGAATTTTTGCAGGGTTTGAGAAAGAGGAGAAAGAAGATGAGATAACCGCTGCTGCTCAAGTGTTAAGAGAGGCTTTTTATTTTGTTCTGTTTCTATAAAAGAAGAAAAACAAGAAATAGATACAACAAAAATATTGGGGCGTAATTTTATAAGTGGAGTTTGAAGAGATTAATGTGTACGTGGACTTACAAAATTACTTTATTTTATTAAGATGGAGAAATAATTTTTGATAGAGATATAAATCAATAATAATATATTCAGTAAAAATTATGAAAATAACGAGGCTATTCTCGAAAGATCATCGGTTCAGATGTATTCATCTTAAAAAAGAAAGAGAAGAAAATAATAGATATAGAATAATGATTAAATGAAGAGCAATATCAATTTTACAAGAAAAAATAAAAGTAGTAGAATAATCGAAGAGAACAATCATAATAACTCGATTAATCCTATGATAAACGTAAAACTCGTCACAATGCAAGATAATATTCTACCTCTACTAACTTTCTAATCTAGTATTGACATCACTCCTTTCTATCTAAGGTCATGTTCTTGATGATATGAAACTGCACCATATCCTGTCTAATCACCTCTCCTCAATAATTTTTTGGTCTACTCTTACCCCTTCGCGTAACCCTTAAATCCAACTTCTTGTATCTTTTGATTGAGGCATTGACACACATCATCTATGCATGTCTAAACCATCTCAATCTCGCTCCGCTTATCATGTCCGCAACAGAAGTCACTCCCACCTAATTCTCCTGAATAACGTCATTCTTAATCTTGTTGCTTCCAGTATGTCTACATATTCATTTCAACATTCTCATCCTTGAAACATATATCTTCTGAAAATGTGAGTTTTTAACTAACCAGCACTCCACCTTATATAACAAAGACGGTCTAATCGTCAATCTGTAAAACTTATAAGTTTAGGTGGTACCTTATCATATAATACTCCAGAAATAAGTCTCCATTTTATCCAACCCAATGTGATGCTTGACATTATCGTCGATTTTCCCATTATTCTAGAGAATAGATTCAAGATATTTAAAGTTTTCTCTCCTAAGAATAAGTTGAGTCGCATGATTTACTTCCATTTCGCGTCATCCATCGCAATGCTAAATTTCAACTGCAAGTATTATATTTTAGTCCTGCTCAATTTGAACACTTTGAAATCTAGAATTTGTCCCAAACCTCCATCCTCTTATTAACTTTGTCTCATGTCTCATCAATCAATTTTATGTCATTCGCAAAGAATATCAAATGATACGTCATTCGTGTTTTTGTTGCAATAATAAAAATTATGATAAAATAATTATAGTCAATAAAATTTGTGTCGAAAAATAATAATCAAGATTGAAAAATATCATAATAACCATAACATTTTATTTTGAATATGAGTGTAACAATCTCAATGAATCATCTAATTCGTCTTTTTAAATATCAATTCAATGGCTTTTGGGTTTATTTTTGAATTTTATGATTTTAATCTTGACATGTGAATTTGGATTTAAAGGCCTTTGAGTTTCATCTTAAATCTTGATGAACTTGATCTTGATTTGTACTTAAATTCAAGGGCTTTTGAATTCACGAATCTTGTTGTCTTGATCTTGAGTTGTTCTTAACTTTGTAGCTTGTAGAAAAATCTGTGACATTTGATCTATGAGTTCTCTCTAGCTTCTTGTTAGAATTGTGGTGTGATTTATAAATTATGAGTACCCCTATTTTTAGTCATAGAATAAAGGAGTTATGATGAAAACGAACTTACTTTCAGCTAATCGGATTTACATGACATGGCTGAGGAGTAATGATAAGAATCGATTTTCATAGTAATCAAATGGCATGGTCTTATTGACTTCTTAATTTGACTTGACATGTCATGTAATTACATATATCACCCAATTGGAGCTCTAGAATGTGATGATATATTGGGCTTAACAAAGCGATCTCATAATTTATAATCCAAATCCATAGACTAAAGTCAAAGAAATTGAATTTTAATAAAAGGAAAAAACTACATTTATGTCTATTTAAAACAAACTATTTATATTCAGATATCCTCTTTATATTTATGCCCTCATGCTATTAAAATTCGCAGGTTGTCGTCATTGTCCACCCTATATGATACTAATAGGATATCAATATACACAGAATATTATGAGGGATTAAGCTCGATCATATATGACACTGATATGGTATCAATATATCAACATGGTATCACAAAAAATATATTTTATACTAATTTAGAGTTTAATAAATAAGTTGTGACTTTAATAATTTTATCTTAATTGTTTTATTTTTTTTTTGAAAAAAGAGTCCAAAAATATATATAATACCAATAGGGTATTAATAAACTAATGGAGTATCATAGAGAATAAACTCCAGTTCTATATGATATCGATAAAATATTAATAAACTAAAGGAGTATCACAAAGAATATATTATTTTTATTAATTTAGAGTTTAATAAATAAGTTTATGACTTTAATAATTTTCTCTTGATTATTTTATTTCTTAAAAAAAGAGCCTAAAACTATATGATACTAACAGAGTATCAATATACCAATGAAGTATCACAGAGAATTAAGTTTCAATTTTATATGATATCGATATGGTATCAATAAATCAATGTAGTATCTCAAAAAATATATATTTATTAATTTAGAGTTAAATAATTTTTTTAGATTGTTTATTATTTATTTCTTAAAAAAAAAAAAGTCCAAACTTATATGATACCATAAAAATATCAATATACCAGCAGAGTATCAGAGGATTAAGGTCATTTTATATGATATCAATATACTGTCGGAGTATCACAGAAGATCAATTCATACTAATCATGTTGATGTCATGGAAAAAATAAAAAAAGTGAAATGAGGTAAGTTGATAAATAATTTGGGTCATAGATCCATTAATGATAAATAGCTTAGATTTTTCCTTAAATATGTAAATATTTATCCTTAATTTTTTTATATTTTATAAAAGACAAAATATGTATGTGTTGTAATGCCATTGCTCTTTCATATAAATATTTTTTAAATGGATATAAAATTTAAAGTTAAATTATTTTTGACTTAAAAATGTATTCTTTTTTTAAGATATTAAAAAATAAATAGTGATTATATAAAATGAGACCGATATACTAAAAATAAGTACTCCCTTCGTCCCATTTTATGTAGTATTCTTTGACTTGACACAGTGTTTAAGAGAAAAGTAAAATTTTTAAAACTTGTGGCGTAAAATTATTTTGAGATATTTATATGATTGAGAGTCATTTCATTAAGGGTGAAAGAAGAATTTTAAGGTTAAATCATTTTCAATTAGAGTAAAGCGACCATCCCAAAAAGAAAAGATATCTCATAAAATGGACAGAGGGCTAGTACAAAAGCTAGTGTAGAGAAACAAATATAGAATCCATTTGGATTAGCTTTTAATTTATTACTAATAAGTTCAAAGTCATAAATTGGAATTTCGAACTTCTTATTTTTGGCTTATTTTTATTATTTCACCTTAAAAAAAAAGTAGTTAAAAGACTTTTTTAATTTTATTCAAACAATTTAAAATTATTTAAAAATTATTTTAACTTAAAAATACCTAAAAAGAAGTCAATTCAAACGAGCACTTAGTTATTACATAAATATAAAAAATGAATGACTAATTCTATAAATCTATGAAATTTTATTATTATAAAAATCTACAAATTCTTATCTTTTACTCGAATATGTGATCTGAATTATGATTTTCGAATCTTAATTTCTCCCAAAACAACAACAATTGAATTTTGGATTTCAAATCATGGTTTTAAAATTCAAAAATATAAAATTTGAGACACAAATTTATGGTTTTAAGAAAAAGCAAAAAAAAAAAAGAATTCATACTCGATATGAAAAAATTATTTATACTATGTGAAAGAATTATATAAAAAAATATTAATAAATCTTGATAAAATTAATTTATTTGAAGTTTGTCATTATAAATATTTATTTATAAAAGAAAAATAAAGACAAATGATTAATCAATTTTGCTCCAATTTCAACATCTCATTTATAAACTATGATTTGCTCATTTGTTAAAATAGAATAATGATTCATATTAATAGTTTGTTTTAGCTTGTAGACTGTTCATATCTACGATAAAAATACAATTTAAATTATCAGACTATATATCCAGACAAATAGTTTCGTATCAATTCGATTTTTAAATAACTTATACCAAATTATAACTAAACGAGTCATAAAATTTGTTTCTCGCGTTATACCTATCATTAAGCCAAAATATATAACCAGTTAATCACATGTGATGCAGCGGATGAAGTTATTCCTTCCTTAATCAGAGGTCATGGATTCAAGTCTTAGGAATGAAAAAATCCTTCGTAGGGAGTACTTTCCCTCCAAATGGAGTCCTACGTGACACGAATTCATATGTAATCAAATTCCAAAAAAATTCTTGATAGGGAGTACTAGGAATCCTGTGCGGCACAAATCCAGATATAGTCGAATTTCAAAAATATTCTTAATAGGGAATACTTTCTCCCAAATAAAACTCTACGCGATACGAATTCAAATATAATCGGACTATAAACACCGAACACTCTAAATTAATAATTAAATAAACAACAACAACATACCTAGTTATATCCCACAAGTGGGGTCTGGGGAGGGTAGATTGTACGCAGACCTTACCGCTAC
>JAOTQJ010000001.1:2434203-2446119 GCA_025642045.1 Solanum sejunctum | reverse complement strand
CACATCCAACCTTTCGCACCTCCTAACAGGGGCGTCGAGACCCCTTCTCTGCACATGTCCGAACCATCGCAATCTCGTTTTTCTCATCTTATCCTCAATCGGTGTCACCTCCAGTTTCTCCCAAATAGCCGCATTCCTAACCTTGTCACTTCTTGTGTGACCGTACATCCATCTCAGCATCCTCATCTCTGCGACATGCATCTTCTGAACATGGATATTTTTTATCGGCCAACACTCCCCCCCATACAGCAGTGCTGGTCTAACCACCACTCGGTAGAACTGACCCTTAAGTTTGGGTGATATCTGTTTGTCACACAATACTCCAGAGGTCAGCCTCCATTTAGTCCATGCTGTCCCAATACGTTGCGTGACATTCTCATCGATATCGCCGCTACTATGAATGACGGACCCCAAATACTTAAACTTGGCCCTCTTGAGAATAGGTTGAGTGTCAAGCCTCACTTTAGAGATTAATTAAATAAAATAATTTTATATTTTATTTTAAATTATTATATCTTATACTTCACGACAAGATTTACTACCACGTAAGCTTTGTTTTCTTCACAAGAATAGTACCAGAAATCTCACCTAATCCTTTTTGTAAGTACTTAAAACTCAAAACCCTATACCACAAACTGCTAAAACCCTTGATAACCCCCCACCCCACCCGCCGGCCCCCCCAAATAAAACTCCGCCGGAGACCTGAGCCTCCGTCCATCCCCGCCGGAAACTACCTTTCACCGGCGACCGCCGCCGCCATGAACTCCACTTCAACTATTTGTTCATCATCGTTCTTCCACCACTCTATCACTAACACCAATTCACCATCCCGTCTCTCCATTTTCACAATCCCCAAAACTGCTCGTAACACCTGTAGCAGAAGATTCGTCCTCCAGGCTTCCGTCAATGGCAATTGTAAGCCAAGCCCATTAATCTCTACCCTCAAATCCGCCGGTGTCGCTGTTGTTTTCTCCGCCGTGGCCTTAGGGAAGTTTTCGGTGGGAACTCCATGGGTAAGAGCTGAAACCCCACCAGCTTCTGTAATTGAAGAGCAGCATCAAGAAGAAGAAGATTCACCACTGACCCAGTTCTTAGAATCCAGTCCTGAAGCCATTGATGCCCTGAAAAACCTCTTACAGGAAAAATTGGAAGCTGGGGAGGACGAGGAGAGCTTGAAAATACTGAAGAAGTTGTCGTCTGCTCAACCGGAGAACACCGAATGGAAATTCTTGACAGCGAGGTTGTTGAATGAAATGGGGAAGGTTCAAGATGCAAGGGAAGTTTTCGAAGAGATATTATTGAAAACCCCTCTTTCATTCGAGGCGTTGTTTGAGAATGCATTGTTGATGGATAGATGTGGTGAAGGGGTGAAGGTGATTCAGAGGTTAGAGGAGGCATTGAGGTTAGCTGAGGAAGAGAGTAAACTGAAGGAAATTAGGGATATTCGGTTTATAATGGCACAGGTACAGTTCTTGCAGAAGAATACTGAGGAAGCATTGAGGAGCTACGACGAGCTTGAGAAGGAGGACCCTAAAGATTTCAGGCCATATTTCTGTAGAGGAATGATTTACAGTTTGCTTGACAGGAATAGAGAAGCTAGAGAGCAATTCGCAAAGTATCGCGAGCTTTCCCCTAAGAAATTTGAGGTGGAAGGTTATCTGAGGACAGCATTGTCCAGGATGAAGCTCTTTGGAACTGATGAAAAAGAGAGTTGAATTCGATGAAATGGAGCTTATGCTGGTTCAGATTCCAAGTTTTAAGCAGCAAAACAAACAAAATTTCGAGAAAGGTGAAAGCTTTAACTTTGGTATACATTACTTATTCTTGAATTATGTCGAATATAAGATGAAGATAGATTAGACAATGAAATAAAAGAATAATTGATGGAGTCTATCTACATTCTAGATGGAATCATGTATCTCGAATCAGCATGGTGATTTCTGCTTATGCTTTTGACTTACAGTTAATCGATATAGATTACATGCCCTTTCGTGGCATGTTCTTTTGATTATCTAGCTGAAGTTTATTAATGTAACTCGGGACGAGGTCTCTTTTTATCCTTATGGGAGAGCAAGTTCAGTTGGAAAGTTTTGTGCTTTATTTTGTTTTGCTAAAGATGAGTAGATTTTAATTGATATATGTTTATGTAAATGAATTCAAAACTTTTATACCAAGGGTGTGATCATTGGTGAAGTTGGAACAGAGACCATGGCAGAACAGAATTTGAACTCCACGAGAGGTAAAAAGTCATGCGATCTATTCCCTTTCGGACAGGATTACTAGTACCTGTAAATAGTGTAAGGATGTAGGTATTGTAGAATAGTGGATGTGTGCACAAGGTGGTTTAGAAGATTCAAACATTTCTGGAATGCCATAACGTCGTATAGAATCTTTCGGAAGGATGTGTGTTTTGTCGGTAGAAGTTATCTTCTGTGACTATGAATAGGAGGAGTCTATAACTGAAGCCAGTTGCTTTCTTATTTGGGAGAGGCAATGGGCTAACTTCATCCCCTCCCCTCCTATTAGTAGTAGTAAATAGTAATTAGTTTCATATTAGTCAATGCTTGGTACTATCTGCTATTTCATTTGCTTTGTATCTTGCTATTTTGCTATCATATTTCCTTGCTTTTAGAAATTCTCTTTGAGCCGAGGGTCTAACAGAAACCACCTCTCTATCCCACGAAGACAGGGGTAAGGTCTACACGGGGTATGTTGTTGTTGTTGTACTTATGCCCCAAATTACATAGCACGGGTTATGTGGTGGTTGTGTGCATCTTACCTTCACCAGACGCCACTTGTAGGACTACACAAGGTATGTTATTGTTGTACTTACACCCCGAATTGCATAGCACAATCACTTTTTTTCAAAGGATCAATTGAGTTATAGATGGGTAAATATATGCAGCATGAAATAACTTCATGAACTATTTTTGTGTGTTCTACATGTGGAACTTCTGGTTGCCAATGGTGAAAACAAGAGAAAAGGTTAGCCCTACAACTCAAGTTCATCACTGTTCTATGCTTGTTTAGAAATACCAAACAATAACAACAACATACCCAGTGGAATCTCACAAATGGGGTCTGCGGAGGGTAAAATGTACGTAGACCTTACCACTACCTCATAGAGATAGAGAAATTGTTTTTAGAAAACCTTCGTCTCACCATACAAGTTTTATTAAATATTGTATTCAGAACCATTTTGCATCCTTCAGATTTACCAGGAATCAGTTATTTTTCTAAAATGTACTTTTTAAAATCAGTAATTCCAAATTTTATGTGTCATTTTGTTATTTGAGAGGAGATTACTATTTTTTTCTATTTCAGAATGATTGGTTAGATCATTTGCTTCACTGTGGAATGAGAAAGGTAGATACAAATGTTGAAAGAACAATGCTTTTATGAATGTTAATTTTGAGTTAAATAAGTGTGTTTCCTCTAGAAGATTACTTAATTATATTCTCAACACGCCGGGCGAGGCTTGATTCATTTTTCATGGGCCAAGCATGTGGAATTTTTCTTTTTGATAATGGATGCGGTGAGATTTGATTCCATGATCTCTATTTGCTCTGAAACCATGTTGTAGAAATCCATCTTGTGCCTGACTCAATCTCTAAAGTTAGTTCAACGGAAGAAGAATTTTTCAATCCGAATAAGGAATCCTGGGATCTTGTTTTCGTCTGATATACCCAATCATTGTTCGGACTAGAGCATGCACAATCATTGACCAAGAACATATTCACATCCCGCCACACGGTCTAGGGAATCCACAACAGACCCAATGTGCCTAACTTTGATATCATGTTATAATGTCTAATCATCTCATCTGAAAACTTAATATGTTAGAGAAACATATTGAAGCTGAGAAGCAATTCCATAAAGCAAGAGCATCACATTACTATATTTGAATTCATCTGTCTTGTTTTCTTTTTAGTCCGTTTCATAAAAATCTCTTTTTCTTTTAGTTGATAATATTTTAATTTCAACTTTTCATGTGACTTATTTAGGACTATAAGATTAAATGATGTTTGGTACATTCAACATATCATTTAGTTTAAAATCATAAAATTTAGAAGTCTTTTACATTTGAAATTATGTATCAAATTAAAATCCGACAAATAAATTGAAACGATAGAATAGCATTTAGTTACATCAGAATCAGATGCAAGCCCAACTTTCAATATTATCACAATTATGCTAAGAATTGGATTCCAAGAAGTACCTTGTGGTGGAGTGGAATTAGCTATGTGATGCTCCTTGTTTTAGTGATGAAATTTTCGTTCTCCTAGGTTTTGGAAATTTTTTTTTATCATGGTAGTAGGGTCAAGTTCATGTGTTCGAGCGTTCGGTTCAATGCTTTTGTTATACTTGAGCGGAAATGGAATGTTAGAGTTTTAATTGATCGAGATTGAATTGATAGTTTGCTTATATAGACTCAATAATTCTTTTTTTATGAATTAATTTTTGAGGTTGAACTAGGCGATTCATTCTATTATTAGTTCCCAAATTGTTTTAAGAACATTTGGAAATAATATGGGAAGAAAAAGAGAATTTATGAGGAAGGTTCTTGATGGTGTTTTTAGGTGACACTAATATAGAAAAAATCAACGACATCATAATAAAAATAATTTTTATCGGCAATAAATATATACATTAACAAAGAGTGTTAAATTTTTTACTAGCATTACTTTATTACAATTGAACCCCATGTCATTATGATTTTAGGAACATTTACAAAGAGTGTTAATTGCATCTAAAAAAATATTTAATGATAATTAAGTTATTGTGGTTGAACTCCAACTCGGCAAAATAATAGTAATAAAGTTAAGCAATATATGAGCAAATATTACACAATAGACTTACCCGCTTATTTTTAGATTTTGATTTTAAAAGGTTCATAAGATGTAAGTAAAATTTATGGAATTAATACTGAGTATGTTATTATCAACGTCGTAAGTTATAAGCAAAATACAAAGTAGAGCGAAAGAAATAGGAACTCATACTGTTGATTTGCTTTCTATTGAGCTGTTAAAGGTGATACTTTTGAACATCAGAAGCAGATTCAAGATTTAAAATTGATGAGATCAATCTTTTAAGGTTTTTACTTCTTAGTACTAAATTCATTGTACTTTCAAAGATTCTTAAAGCTTTAGTAATTCAATCTCTACCACATGTACATATATATATTTGTTTGGTGTCAAAAATATTAGTTAAATCGATTGAACATAGTCTCCATTCATCTCTACCAGAGTTAGCGACAAAGTTGTGTATGATACTATAAAGGCACAATAAATAAATATACCTTTTAATTAGGTCTCATCTGACGTTTATGTCCTCAAATTTTGAATTGACATAAGTAGACACTTAAATGTGTACAGGGTTGAACAAATTGACACATGAATCTTACGTGTCAAGAAGGACATGTGTGTCTACTTGTTCAACTTTATACGAGTTTAAGTGTTTACTTATAAATACTTAAAAATTAAAGGACGTAAATATCAATTGAATCAATTAAATATTGGCAATTGACAAAACATTTCACGTTTACACAAGGTTCGGAGCAGAAATATACCTTAAAGAATATGATATAAGCATACTATTCTAAACTTATAAAAGCACTAATAATCGATTTCACAACTTAAACACATGATTTAAAAATTACATAAAGATAATTTTATGATTATTCCAACACTGCCATTTAAATATATAGTTTTGTATAGGCTGTCCATGATATAAATTTATGGAGTTCATCTTCCTCCAATATTTTACCTATATATTTATTCAATAAAATAAAATATTATTCTCAAAAGTTGTTGCATAATCCATGTGAAATCTTAAAGCTTGTATTAATAAACTAATCTAATCTAAGTCAAATTACCTTTTTATATATATACTATATATATATATATATCAGTCAAATCTCCTTTTGCAAAAAATTATACGATATATATAAGATATTTTTACTTTTTTATCCATATTTATAGATTTTGAACCTCCCAAATATAAAATTAGAGGTTTGATTAGTGATTAAAAATTCATCTCAAAATTCTAAGTTCAGATTTCAATTATTTCAATTTTATTTTTCAAATCCGCTTAGTGAAAATTCAAAATTTGTCACCAATATATATACATATATATATAGGGGCGGAAAAGTTAAAGGAATACGCTCGGGTTTATAATCACACGCTTGCTGCCCATGTATTGTTTTCTTATGTGATTGGAATGTCAAGGTGTATCTATTGGCTATTAATGCTAGTTTTATCACCTACTTTGTTGTAGATAAGTATTTGAAGGAAGGGAAGGTTATCTTGAGATGGTAACAAGGTCTGACGACGAGGTATGTAAGGTTACTTGATTTTGTATCACTTGGCATGAAACATAGATCTCTCCTTGATACATAAAGGCATTTGTCAACTCTGACATCACTATTAACCATGTCTCCACTCTTTTATATGTTCATATGATTCCATACATAATCACCTTCAAAATTCTAAGTTCAAATTTCAATTATTATAATTTTATTTTTCAAATCTGCTTAGCGAAAATTCAAAATCTGTTCACCAATATATATATATAATAAGCTTATTACAACATAAAGCACTTAGTAATCTTTTTCTATGATCCATCCATATTGAGGGCAATTGAATTAATCACCCACTATTAATTAGATACAAATTAAAGTTTGAGTTTAAATAATTTAATCCCCATCTTTTTAATTGTGGATTATGACTTTTAATCCTAATCATGGTCCTAGTGGATTAGAGTGGTGGTCATCACTAAGTCAAGTTTAGATGATTTTGTCCTAGTGTGTTCTCAATTAAATAATTTGAAAATCAAATCTCGTTATCCTTAATCACAAGTTTTAAATTTAAATTCTTAAATGAAGAAATTTTTAATAAATAATATTTTCTTTCATGTAATTTTCTAATTTTCCTTTTTGAGTGATAAAAAAAAGTTGTAATTTTTTGGGGTTGGTATGAATATATGATATTGAATCATGATTTAAAATCAGATAAATTTGAAGTTGAAATGTTATTAGGACGTTCAATTTAAATTTTTAAGTTGTATTTTTTTCTCATAAATATTAAACCCCACAAATTGTGAAAAATATCAAATTTTCCAGTTCTCATACAATTTTGTTAAATTAGCAAACCATATTTCATAAATAAAATTTCGTAATATCCTAAAGTGCCACATTGATATCTTCATGTTCCTTTTATAAATAAATATCTGTGATTACAAATTTTAGAAAAGATTCACTAGTCAACAATCGTTGCAATTAATTACTATTTTTTAATATAATCCTTTCATTTGATATGAATGATCTCTTCACGCTATTTTTTTTTTTTTTGCAAAATTTAAAATGATGAATCTTTTTTATTTTTCAGAAAAAGCAAAAGTAATTGAATCGAAAGTGATAACAATACTCTTAATTGCCTATAAAATCAATTATCTTATCATTTTTGCTTCATTCTCAATGGACTTCCAACTTAATTAATCATGATTTGGTGCCAATTTAGGAAACAACCTCTCTACTTATATGAGATAGCGGTAAGTACTACATACAATTTACTCTCCCCAGACTCCACTTGTGAGATTTCACTGGGTATGTCGTTGTTATTGTTGTTTGGTGCCAATTTAAGTGAAATATTATTTTTTTAATAATATGTTTTATATGACATTTATTTTGATTAGTCTGTTAAATTATTATTCAAACTACAAACAATCTCATCCTATATATTATCTTTCATTTTATATGACATTTATTTTGATTAATTTGAAAGTAAAGTTTATGAGATATGTTGATTTTGACTTATGTATGTTTGTATTATCAAAATCTTCATATTACTTATAAAATTAGATTAATTATTGTTAGAATTTAATTTCTTTTAAAAAAATCATTGTAAAGAATAAATATTTATAGAAGTAATTTAATTTAATTTTTCAAATAATTTGTACTCATAATAAATATTTGTAACTCATTTTTAGATATTGATTTCAAAAATATATATTTTTTTCTTTGTTAAAACTCCACCCTCGAGTCAAACACTGTAATATAAATTAAGACGAGGAACGTACATAGCTTGTTATAACACAGAGTTATACATGTAACCACTCAAAACAAAAGATCATCGAGTGTGAAAAGATAGATAAATTTCTTCTATTTTTAATTAGATATTTTAAGTTTGAATTGTAAATATGAGAAAAAAATCTTAATTATGAACGCTTGACTTCTTCTTTAAATAGGATTTGCGCAATGTAAATCCAATCATACCATCGTCTGTCAATAATACTAATGTGAATATCTAATACTGAAGGAGGAAAACCAAAATAAATAGCCTAATATCACTTCAATTGAATTTCCCTTCATTCATAATAATAATGGAAAAATTACTTTTTTGAAAATAAAGCAATAAGAGAAATCATGGCTTCATTGAATCTTTTGAAAATCCACCACACACACACACAAAAAAAACTAAGTGGATATAACCACTTTGTTGTTATATCCCAATTTGCTAAAATAACCATCAAAAGTGACCCTCCATCAATCTCAGATGGAGTCAAAAATTCACTATTTTTTTGTTTTGAGGTATGATAGAATAAAGCAAAATGACTCTTTAAACTGTCTGCGTTTCATTTAATTGTGAAATAACAGTTAGTTAATGCAACTCTCGACGCTCATCATGGGTCATCTGGAAACAGTCGCTATATGTTTTTAAACGTAGTATCAGACTGCATACATCCGATCGTTTCTTACTCCATAATAGACGAAAGCATCTGAGGCATTAGAATAATGTTATTATTGTAACCATCAAAAGTGGATCTTACAATTAAAGCAAAATAATCATAATTAAACCTCCAAAAAAGGAAGCAAATAGGATAATATTATATAAAATTGGTGGGTAAATCTTGTCCACTTAACCATGTTAGATTACATAAAAAGTTGTATAGTGGAACAAGTGGTGAGACACAAAGAATTAAGCCATTGGCAATTATGTTCATTGTGCATGCTTGTGTACTATAATTATATATATTTAGCACTTTGTGTATATTGATGTTCATTTTCATCATTATAAATTTCTCCTTTTAGTGAAAGAAAAAAAAATTATGTTTCATTTCCATAAATAGAATTAAAACCACAAGTTGACTCAACCCCATGTACTAATGGTGCATGGACCCACCTCACACTCAATTACAATATATAAATAAATAAAAATTTGAATTTCTTGTTTTTTTTTGTATATTTACTTTTCTATGTTTTAAGTTTTTTAGTAAAATTATGATTTTGTTATTGTAAACATTAAAAATTTTTGATACTATTCTGCTTGAAACTTTAGCTTATGCCTATATAAAGATATTATATTCTCTTAAAGAGGCATCTCAAATATTTCATGAACTTTGAGGATATTCATAGAAAGATCAAAATCATCCTACATTTAAAAAATATGCTACTAACAACCCTCAAATTAGGGAGAAATCTAAGGAGAGAAGAATGAAGGGAGGAACAGATTTGTATTCACGATATGTATCAATAAAATGGTGTTTCTTTATATTCTATTTATGATTGCAATTTATTTTCGATTACATTAAAATTTATTGTAAACAGTTATTGGTCCTTATTTTATCGTAAAAATATTTGCATATAATATTATACTTGATCAATAAGAGTAAAATATATTTTTCATACACATTCATTAATTAATCATAATAGTAGTCCTTCCATCTCATTTTAATTGTCATGTGTACTAAAATTAATCGTCCCAAAATAATTATCAATTTAGATGATAGAGAGAGATTTTTTTTTTCAACTTTGCACTTAACATTAATTACTCAAGAATTAAGAGGTATATATATAAATAAAAATTTAATTATTAATGAGGGATATATAGTCAAACAACATTTCCAATTAATTTTTTCTGAAGAATTATGTCAAACTTTATCGTGACGGCTAAAATGGGATAGAAGGAGTATGAATCTCACTTAACTATTAAAATTAAATTAATTAATGTGATGTAAATATTAATTTTGATAATTACTTAATTACCCCCACCCCCACCACAAATTTACTTAGCACTAATCACAAATTAATTTCCATCAATCTTGGATGGAGCTAAAGATTTACTATTTTTTGGCTTTGGGGTATAATGGAATAAAACAAAATGACTCTTTAAATTGTTTGCGCTTCTTTCAATTGTGAAGTAGTAGTTAGTCAATGCAACTTTCGACGCTCATCATGGGTCATCCGGAAACAATCGCAATATGTTTTTAAACACAGGGGTTAGGCTGCGTACATCCGACTTTCTCTTACCTCTCAATGGGCGAAAACCTTTTAGGCATTGGGTTAATATTATTATTGTTTAATCACAAATTGACCACTAATTTATTAATTAAGAAAGTTGTAACCACTCTAATTACAAGGTTGGTACACTAACATATGTTAAAATTATAGCCATTCTTGATTTAATTAGTGTCAAATCTTAAATTATTTTAATTTAAATTACTAATTGCTTTAACTCTATGGTGGTTATAATCTAGTTATCTTAATAAAAGTATATTATAATTGAGTGTCCCAAATCATCTCATTCCACACGCACAAATTTCATAATTTTCAAAGTCAAAACTTTGTAACAAAGTTTTCTTTTTAATCAAGTGGCTCATGCATGTAAGCAAGAAAATATTGGTCACAATTTGAAGAGTCAAATTTCATAGTTTTTTTTTTAAAAAAAAAAATTAGTGAAAATGCAGAAAAATTCACTAATTGCTTATATTTGAATCGTTAGCTATTTAGTAAATGTCCTCTATTATTATTATTATGGTAGTGGTAAGATCCGCGTATATTCTACCTTTCTTAGACCCTACTTGTGAGATTTTATCAGGTATGTTATTGTTGTTGTCAATGACTTTATAGATTACATTTTAAATATTTTTTTTGAGCGAACAACAAATTTTATTTGAAAAAAAATTAGACCTACAAAATGTATATTTTGTGATGTTAAATGATAATTAATATTTTATTATTTCTAGAAGTTTTAGTTGCACAATTTTTAGAAATAAAATCAAAATCTAAACGATGACAATGCTATGTATTGACCCATTAAGAAGGTGGTAAAAAGAAGAAGAAAAGTAACTTTAAGGAGTAGGCCAAAACACGCTTAAAAGGTCTAATTTTACCCACTTTCTCGGTCCTATATTAGTTAATCATTTTTTTATATGCATATAAAAAAATACGCATCTCTAGTGTACCAATTATTGTATCCATGATAAATGCTGAGTAGCCAAGTGCGGAGCAGATAATTGCTGAAAGCATCTAAGTAGTAAACTCACTCCAAGATGAGTACTCTCCTATTTTAATTTTTCCAGAGCTTTCGGTAGCACAACTGAGACAGCGACGAATTCTCTATCCCTGCGAGAATGGAGCAACAGAAGTTTTCTTGAGAATCAAGAGAAGGTCACGGCGAGAAGAGCCGTTTATCATTATGATAGGTGTCAAGTGAAAGTACAGTGATGTATGCAGCTGAGGCATCCTAACACACCGATTTATAAACAAGAAGAAAATTTTGTTAATTTATCCCTTAAAAAGTTTATTGGGAATTTTATAAATAAATATAAACACTTTCAAAAAGAATCAATTACAAGGATAACATAGAAACAAATTGATTAATATTTTTTAATTAAGATGAATAATTAATATGAGACAATTATTTTTAGTAAGATGATCAACTAATATAAAAACAAAAATAGTAATATATAATTGCACAAGCTTTTAGTATATCATTCTGAATACTAATAAAAGGCTAGACACATATTCCTTTTTCTCAATATGTCTGTTTTATGTTGATAATATTTTTGAAATTTCAACATTTAATAATAATAAGACGCTAAAAGTAGACATCTCTCAATCGACCTATTTTCTTCATG
>JAOTQJ010000001.1:2381697-2402655 GCA_025642045.1 Solanum sejunctum | reverse complement strand
TACAACATACACTTGTATGGAGTGTATGTATGTATATAAGACATAAACTCACGATATATGTATCATTATACATGTTATTTGATGTATGCATTTTTTTTATTTTACTGAATATATAATTGCTGATAATATATACATGAGTATGTATTAATCTTTTTCTCCTCTGAATTTTTGAGGTATTTTCTTACTTAAAAAAATTTTGAGTATTTTTTTTAATAAGAATATGACTATTGTTTCTTATTAGAGATAATAATATGATTCATAAATTAGATAATAAAAATAATAAATTTCTTTCCTTATGTCAAGTAAGTAAAGTATTGCATATATTATATAATATTTTTTGATTATGCATATTAAAAAATTTTCTCGACGAAAGCTTGACTAAGAAGGGAGAAAGTTGACTTTGAAAAAAAAAGGAGCGTCCTAAATTGTATCTTTTATGAAGTCCGTATTAGTAATATTTTTTCCTAAAAAGTCTTTAACTTATTTTAAATATATTTGTAACTCAATCAGTGTAGCATATATATTCTCGAAGTTCTTAGCGTTTCTTTATCTACTGTTTTCTTAATAAAATTTTTGCAGGACAAAAGCGATTCTTCGTAATATTTGAACAATTATAGGAGAAGGTATGTTTCAACTTTCTTTTTCTGCTGTATTTGATCATATTTATACTAAATTTTTTTGACTGACTTAGTAAAATTTGAGATGACAAAGACCTTGTCAGCGAAAGCAAGGAATTTGCCTTATGAGTCGAATTAGTGCAATGCAGATTACCTTTCTTATGTGATTTGCGATCTATTCATAGAAGTGAACGGTTATCATATGTGTCTAAAGGGTAGCGTCTGCGAGATTTACGAAGTTAGATGGATTGAATATAATTATACAAAATTTTAAAAACTTGAAATGAAAAAAAATCATTATAGCAATAAGAAGAGTGTCAAACCAATGCAATTTTTTTTTTGGTTAAAAATGTAATGTTTACAAGAAATTTTCATTGTTGGTAAAAATATTTATTATGAGAGAAAATTATAGAAAATTCATTTTTTATACTATTGAATTTGGAGATCTGTTCTTTTAGTTCACTTCCTTTCCATATTATAAAAGAAAGGATGGATCAATATTGATTGAGGTGTAGTAGTGGAATTATTCTACCTTTAATTAAAGATCTTGAGTTCGATTTCTAGGTAAGAAATTTTTTTTATTGAAAACATCACTTCTAAATAGATGCTGCAGTACACGTCCGAATTAATGAAGATTCCAATATAGACTTCGGTCATCGGGTGAGAAACTGTCCCTTCCTCCCTAAAATAAAAAAAGTAGAGGAAGAAGATGATAAAAAAAGAGAGAAAAAAGAAAATAAAAATTTAGTATTCTTCTTTGCTCTCTTATTTTTTTAATATTTCAATTCATTCTTTCCTTCTCTAGATATATATCTGAATAATTTTAAAATATTCAGTTTTAAAATTCAACAAGTTTATTCTTGTTTTTTTGAATTTATTCATGATGTTTCATCATTAAAAAATAAAAATAAAAAATTTGTAGCTAGATTATTTAAAAAGTATCAAAATGAATACATTAATTATTTTTGTAAAATTTCTAGAATACCATTTATAACTTTGTACTTTTAGAATTAAGTTTGAATCTAAAATTTATGATAAGTAATTAATAAATAAAATTAATATTTGTTCGAAGAAAGTGATTATAATGCAGAGGCGAATACTGAAGTAGAGAAAATGAGACGCATTAGTGTAGAATTCTTTAATATTTTTTCTTTGAATCGTAACACGTATTATATATTTATTTATGCGTTTGATATAATTATTAAGAAAAAAAATAATTGATTATGAATGATTTGTAATACAAAACACTGATAAATAAACTAAATTATTAAATATATTATTCATATAAATAAAATTTAACTTTGAAATATCAAAAATAAAATTTTAATTTATTAACTACATGGGAATAATAATTAATATTTCCAAATTTTATCATCTAATTTGGATTAATTTAGCATCAAAAATTTGTTAAAAGGGGCAAAAATCCATAAGTCAAATTACTCTTTTACCCCTTATATATACTATCCTTCCGTACCCGAAGCTTTCCAATTCCACCCTTTGACTCTATCGTCTCCCGATTCTCAAGTCTCTTTTTGGTTATCGCCATCTTACCTCATTGAAACTACGGCCAACCTACCTCCACCGTCGCAGCCGTCACCGCCGTCACCGTCGAAGCATCTCCTATCTCCGTTGATCTCTAAGGGTTGTCAATTTTGACTAATTTTATTCTCTTCTGGGCCAGAGGAGGCTGCAATTGAACATTATAAATCTGAGGTGAATTCTAGCGAATGTTTGGTTATGTTTTATGAAATTAGAAGATTCAATACGTTTATTGTCGTAATGTAATTAGAAATTATAAGAATATGTGTTTGCGTTTGGATTTATGCTCATATTTTAGCTGGAAAAATTGGGGCTTTTGGTATCCTTACTGAGAAACTCGCTTTTTATGCCTATTGAGGTATTGATTTTACTTAAAAAGTGGTTTTTAACATATAAAATTAAAATGGTTTAACATATTTTGGTGGAGCTAGCTTTACTCGAGTTGAGGATCCTCACTTGTGGGATCTCACTTGGTCCATGTTGATTTCTTTTTGGGGTCTGGCTGAGGTCAAGCTGGAAATGTTAGGAACCCAATCAAGTAATGGATTGTAGTATTAGCTTCATGAATAGATGAATGTATTTTGTTGATTAATGAGTCTGAAAATGCAGTGTAATCAGAAAAGAGTGTATTTGTTAATTTCTAAGCCTTAAAAATTGGTTAATATAGAAAAATAAAATGGTTTAGCTTGTTCCCTTGTTCTTTTCATTTTGGTGTCGGTCTGAGGTCAAGCTGAAATGTTAGGATCTCAGTCAAGTAGATTCGGCGAGTGTAATATTAGCTTCATGATAGATGAGTGTATTTTGTTGATCCATGGGTCTGAAAATGCAAATGTAATTGAAAAGAATGTACTTTGTTCTTATGACCTATATATTTCTTTTCCAAACTGAATTGAGGAGAAAAAATCACTCATTTGTTTAATATGGATTTGAGGATTTAATATTCGTCACTAGTGTCGTTCTTTTCATGTATCATTTTATTTCAAAGTCTTCTTTTCTTACGGACTTTTCACATTGATTTTGTCTGATTAGCAAGCTCCTTTTGGATTGTGAGCACCACTTATATAGATTCAATGTGTACTAATGTGTTATGGTTATTTGATTTTCTTGTTACCTCATGCACTTATATATGCAATGACCAATCAGGCAAACCACTCATTAACTTGTTTCCTGGTATTGTTTTGACTGCAGTATTACGGATACTCTAAACTTATTTCACGGCAAAATGGTTGGATGAATATATGCCCACCCAGCTTACCAAGCGTGAGATTCCCATCTATTTGATGGAATGCTTATAGTCTGTGCTATGAAGTGTGTGTTTTTTGGAAGGATAGAAGATAAAAATGAATTTGCAGCATATGTCAGGGCAGATCTCAGGGCAGGTTCCGAATCAAAGTGGCACTTCTCTGCCTGGGCTACCCCAGCAGAGTGGAAATCCTTTCTCTATGCAGATGCAAAATCCTGTTGTCCATAGTAATGTGCCAAATATGGAGCCGGATTTCTCGAAAGCTCGTCTTTTTATATCAAATAAGATGTAAGAAAGTATGTTCTTTGCATCCATTAAAATGTCTCCGAGGTGCTTTCTTCCTTCCATTATTCTTTTGCCTTTGGCAAGGAGGGGTATGGAGTTGGATGGTGTAGATTACTTAAAGTAACAAGCCATTAGTGACCAACTTATTAATACTGTGAAGACTAATTTATCAAAGTTGATGAGCCATATCTTATAACTAGCTTTCCTTCACCTTCAGAACAAACTATTGTTTTACTGTAGAATATGTCAAGAGGTCATATGAGAAACGTATGTTCTATTAACTTTTGTATCTGCATTGTAGACATTTTTTCCCTCAACATCGTTTCTAGTTCTTGTTCATTTGTCAGCTTAGGCTTTTCCATGTATTGCCTCTCAATAGTGACAAATCATGTTGATTCTTCGGCATTTGACATTTATCACTATGATACTTAGAGAACCTTCTTTTTTTGATAGGTGATACTCAGAGAACTTTCTAGATTTAGGACATCCTTTTAAGCCAATTTATTATTATTTGAATGAAATGTGACCGAGTTGAGCGGAAGACAGAGGAGGTATCATTGATTGTTTGACTGATATGATACTTTTTCATTTGCTTGGTTCCTCCTATGAGACTACATTTTGAGAGGTGCCTCAATGCAAGCTGTTCTCTTAGGTTAGTGTAAAATTTTAATTGTTGGTTGTGAGATCCTTCTAGGGTGAATCTTTAACTTCAGATAGGTAGAGTATGGTGTTTCCTATTCAAATACAACAACGAAAGAAGGATGGAGGACAGAATGTTGAGGCACTGGTCATGAACTACTTAAGTTTGCAGAGGGTTCTATCTGCTTGCATGGGATATACTATGTTGATTCATGGATTTTGGGAGGTTCTAGCCCTTTTAGAATGCATGTAAATTTATGTGTACTGTTCTGATGGTATGGTCAGCCCTTTTTGGCATATGCTTATTTTATTCAATTCTTGGCTACCATTGATCAGTTTATTTTTTCATTTTTCCCCGATTATTGGCTTATAACATGTAGACGCATATAATTTCGTAGGCAGGTTTTCTGTGTGCCAAAGTGAAGAGCTTTTATTTTCTTACATCATTTAGATGCTTCTAATGACTCCACGATTCATTTAGTGGCTCGATATTCTGTATGCCAAGTAAAGAGTTCTATTTTCTGGCTAAATGTTCATTAATTTCATGTTTCCTCTGCTAAGCCTATCCCAAGTTCCCAACAGATGCTTGTCTGTGTTGTTATTCTTTCTTCTAAATCCATGTGTAATCTTTTAATCACTATTTATGAAATTGATTCTACTGCAATTCTGATAAGTTTTATGATGATGAGAACTGATGAGAGTTTTGAAACATTGCTGCTTTTCAGCTACGAGTATCTAATGCAGCGGCAGCAAGCCCACGAGAAACCTCCAAAGAAGGTTATGGATATAGTTAAACGCTTGGAGGAAGGCTTGTTTAAAAGTGCCTCAACAAAGGTTTGCTATTTCAGTTCTGTTCTTTATTTAGTGTTTACGTCTTTCTGCCATGATGAAAAGACGATGACAAAGATAACAACACCTCAGTCCCAAACAAGTTGGGGTCGGCTATGTGAATCCTACTATGTTCCCCATTTAAATTCATCTCAGGCCAATATCATACTAAAAAAAAATAAAAAAGGAAGTACTAGAAATTCTCTATATGTCCTGCTAGCATAAGAATCTTTGATAAAGCTAAAAGACTCCCAAAAAGTATCATGATGAAAATACATTCTATTGATTTTGTTTGTTGACTGCTCCTTGTCATGTTATTAGGAGGAGTATTTGAATCTATCAACTTTGGAGAACCGGTTACACGTCCTGATTAAAAGCCTTCGAATGAACAACAATAACCAGCGATTTCCTCGTGTTAATTCTTCTGGCTCCATTGGTACAATGATACCAACCCCAGGCATGACACAAAGTGCAAATTCAGCCCTGATTGGAACATCAACTGTTGACAGTTCCATGGCTTCTGGGAGTACCATTGCATCCTCTGCTGTCAACACTGGAAGCTTCATGCCTATGGCTAATGTGTCTTCCAGTGGTACATTTGCTTTTCTTTTAGTGCTGCTGATGGTATTCTTATTTTCTAGGTTATTTAAGGATTTATTTCACTTTGGACTTATCCTTGCAGGGTGTTTGACAAATGGATATCAACAGCCAACTTCCAATTTCATGGTCAGTTCGGGTGGGAATAATTTGGTACCATCAATGAGTGGGCAAAGAATGACAAGCCAAATGATCCCCACTCCTGGGTTTAATGCCAGTTGTGGTGCTAATTTAAATAGCAACACTAGTGCACAGTCTTCCATGAGTTTGGACTCAACCAGTAATATTGCTGCACTTCCTAGTGTTGATTCCACAATTGTTTCACAGCCTCTGCAACAAAAGCAGCATGTTGCTGCTCAAAACAGCCGTATACTGCATACAGTTGGCAGCCATGTGGGTGGTGGAATTAGGTCAGGATTTCAGAATAGATCCTATGGACAGTCAACTGGGCCTCTGAATGGAGGGGGACTTGGAATGATTGGAAACAATTTACACTTGGTGAATGGTTCAGCATCCGAGGGCTATATATCAGCACCCACATATGGGAACTCCCCAAAGTCTTTGCCGCAGCATTTTGATCAACAGCATCAACCATTAATGCAAGGTGCCCTGACTTTCAACAAGTGCTGATAAAATAACTCCTGCAGTCTGATTGTTTCAAGCTTAAAAAATAATATATGAGAACTGTTCTTTTTTCTTTTTTTAGTGACAGGTGATAGATATGGTATCAGTAATGCCGATACTTCAGGGTCTGGAAACTTGTGTCTTCCTGTTTCTTCTGTGGGAATGGTGATGAATAATCAAAACCCAGGTGCTGTAGCCTTACAGTCCATGTCCAAAGAAAACTCTCCTTTGATTTCCAATCAGTCAAACTTGACTGCCTCTGGGCAGATGCCAAATATAAAGGTTCAACCAGTTGATCAGTCAATGAAAATGAACTATCAATCCCAGCATTCACTGGGAGATAACCATTTATCTTCCTATCAGCATCAACATTGTCAACCGCTTCCTCAACAGTTCCAGGAGCAACATCAACTTCTTCAACCTCAACCCCAACAGAAGCTGCAAAATCAGCAGCACCAAATTTTGTCAAGGAGCAATGCTTTTGCTCAAGCTCAGGTACCTTCTGATCTTGGTATTCAGGTAAAGTCCGAGCCTGGAAATCATGTTGAAGCTCAACGCTCTCGGGTCAATGCTGAGCAATTTCAGTTCTCCGACATAAATCAGTTTCAGCCAAATTCTGTTGAAGACCATTCTAAAGGTACTCAGTTGCTCCCTCCTCCATCTAGTCATCAGGATGTTTGTTTGTCAGTTTCTCAGCCTTCAGAACAAGTACATCAATTGTTGAATTCACAACAGTTTGTAATTGATGCTAAGAGTCGTTTCAGCCTTCTGTCTAATGAGGTTTATTCAGATGCAGTATTTCAGGGTCAATGGTATTCCAAGTCGCAAGATGGGAGTCCAATACCGGGTAGCTTCTCAGAGAAGCAAAATGCACAAGAGGAGTTGTGTCAGAGAACTTTGAGGAAAGAGGAAGCTTATCCAAATAATTTATGCTCTGAGAGATCACCGGTTGTTCAACCTGTTGGTAATAGAGCAGTTGCCACCAATAATTCAAGCAGCTCCATCTGCAGATTTAACGACCTTCCTCGTGAACGTCAGTATTTCAATCAGCAGAAGTGGCTATTGTTTTTGACTCATGCTCGTGGATGTTCTGCTCCAGAAGGGAAATGTGCAGAGAAGAATTGCATAAAAGCTCAAAAACTTGTGAAGCATATGGAGCGATGCAGCGGTTTTGAGTGTCAATATCCTCGTTGCTCTGCGACAAGGGACTTAATTAACCACTATAGACGTTGCAGAGATCTAAACTGTCCTGTTTGCATTCCTGTCAGGAAATTTATACGGGCACAACAGAAAGTTGCTCGTCCCGTCAGCAATTCTGATGCACCAAATTCTGCTAATGGTACTTGTAGATCTTATGATACCAGTGAAATTGCTTCGAGGTTGACTGCCAAGGGTTCGATGCCAGTTCAAACAGAAGATGTAAATCATTCTTTTAAGCGCATGAAGACTGAGCAACCTTCTCAATCACTTATCTTGGAAACTGAAAATTGTTTTATGCCAGTTACCGCCAACGAGTCTCATGTCACTCAAAATGTCCAGCTCATTGAACAGCATGGCAATTCTGTGACAATGAAATCTGAAGTCACTGACGCAATGATGGAAATTCCTGCCAAGGCTGTGCAAGTCAGTCCTGGAAGTATTGACGTACGGAATGACAATTTGGACGGTACCTGCATTCGAAAGCCTGATGGTGATTCTGTTGTATCAAGCAATGCAGCTTGTCTTGTGAAACCAGAAAACATTAAGACTGAAAAGGACATTGATCAACCTAAACAGGAAAATATGTCAGCACCTGCTGAAAGCACCAGTGGATCTAAGTCTGGGAAGCCTACGATAAAGGGTGTATCAATGACTGAATTATTCACCCCAGAGCAAGTTCGAGAACACATTATTGGTCTGAGGAAATGGGTTGGCCAGGTCTGTCTTGATTGCTATTGTTAGTTCTCTGACATACACATTTACTGCAACTCTTATCATGTCATTTAAATGAGTTGATGATTGATGTTTTAAAAGATAGTTAAACTTCGGTTTTAGTTTTACTTTTCATCAGGACATGGTAGAGAATTGCTGCACTATATGAGTATCTGGGGCATATATTCTACCAACATTGTTTATTTGATTTTCTGATCAGTGTTTCAAGAATGATATTTTGATTTGTTTTTTTACTTGACAGACCAAAGCAAAAGCAGAAAAAAATCAAGCGATGGAACATTCCATGAGTGAAAATTCATGTCAATTATGTGCAGTTGAGAAGCTAAATTTTGAACCTCCACCTATATATTGCACTCCATGTGGTGCTCGTATTAAACGAAACGCAATGTATTATACCATTGGAACTGGTGATACCAGACATTACTTCTGCATTCCATGCTATAATGAGGCTCGTGGAGACACCATTAATGTTGATGGGACCACTATTCCGAAGGCAAGGATGGAGAAAAAGAAAAATGACGAGGAAACTGAAGAATGGGTATTTGTCTTACCTTTTGGAATTTGCTTCAGAAGATCTCTTTTTTGAAGAAATTAATTGAAAAATTCTGCTTTACTCTTTTTTTCAGCTGCTCACAATGTTCTCTTCATTGTTCTGAATTTCGAATAGTTTTATTGTTTTTGTCAAAATAAAAGTTTCTGTTTGGTGCAGTGGGTTCAATGTGATAAGTGTGAAGCTTGGCAGCATCAGATTTGTGCATTGTTCAATGGTAGGAGGAATGATGGTGGGCAAGCTGAGTATACCTGTCCCAATTGCTATATTATAGAGGTTGAAAGAGGTGAGCGTAAGCCCTTACCGCAGAGTGCTGTTCTTGGAGCAAAAGATCTACCTCGCACATGTCTCAGTGATCATATTGAGGATCGATTAGATAGGGTTTTGAGGGATGATAGACTAAAAAGAGCAGAACGTGAAGGAAAAAGTTATGATGAGGTAAGCCAATTGGCTTGCATTTTGAACACTACAGAACAGAATTTTGAAAGTTCCATTGTTTAAGATGAGACTGATATATTGATACTGGTGGCCACCATATCTATTGTTTTGATACTTAAAGGGGCATATAGTTTTCATTGATAGTCATCATCAAGGGGTTAGCATCCCCCAGTATAATAGAGTCCAAAAAAGCTTTGAGGACAGAATTGATGCTATAACAAATTTTGGCATTTTAAACATCATAAAGCTCACACTAGTATTTATGGTGGATGCTTCCTTCACTACTTTGATCAGAATAGTTGCTTATGCTCAAGTCTAGATTATGGAACAGCTTCAGCCTTCTAATGGAAAGTGACATATAAGTAATATATCTTGGCTTCCTTTTTCAGAAAAAAGAGTAAAATATCCTGTCCTCGCATTTCGCAGTTCTATGTGTTCCTTTAGAGATTTGGATGACCTCGTATGTGGCCTTCTTCTTAGAGAATATTAAGTACCGAGGCAAATGTTAGCTTTCATTCATAAACCCAGTAGGGAGATAAATAAGTTTGTGTATTGGACTATCTCAATTGCTCAAAATTTTTCATAATAAAATATAAAATTTGTTTCCCTCTTGGAAAAGATGTCTTGTTCAGGTGTTTCTCTTAAGTTCTGTTTATTGATATGTTTGTCATCAATTGTTCACTTATGTATGTACAGTTAACGTTCTGTGTTTGTTTCTTTTTTCCAGGTTCCTGGTGCTGAAGGGCTTGTTGTAAGAGTTGTGTCATCAGTAGACAAGAAGTTAGAAGTGAAATCGAGGTTTCTGGAGATCTTTCAAGAAGAGAATGTCTTTCAAGAAGAGAACTATCCGGTGGAGTTCCCATATAAATCAAAGGTACAGTTCGACTACTACAAAAGAGGGTCGTTTGGTTGTGAATACAGAATCAAACAAAAATAAAAGGTTGGGATGTCTTTGTTGTTTGAAACAAACCAAAGCCAGCCAAACTTGTCTCAACGATAGCAACATGTTATGACATTTTAGGATTAATTTAATCTTATTTTATTTTCTTCAAAGTGTAATTATTATTCAGTCTGTTTTTAAAAATATATTTTCTTATATTCATATAGTAATAATAAATGCTTTTGTATTAAATGAATGCATGTTTTCAAGGATAATAGTATAACATACAGATACAATAAGGGGTTTGGTTGAAAGTTTATCTAATAGTTGGTTATACTTCTAGTTTAATGAATTCAGAAAGCATCTTATCCTAACACAATTGTTTTCTAATAACAGCACATATCTTTTTTGCGCTAAAGGTTTTTCAGAAACTTTTGTAACTAGTTTCTCTTAAAAGCTATTGAGTTGTCACATATTGTTGTTGATATTTTGGGTGCAGTGACTGGAGTAAATTGAAATATGTTTATTCCGGATATCCATACGTTAAAGTAGATCAGATTATTGGTTTGTGAGACGATTGTTTTTGATAATCATTGGTATGGGAGACCTCTCTGTAATATGTGCCTCATTATGTGTTTGTGTTGTGCAATTTGATGAGAGGCTTATGTAGGTTAAAAAATTGTTTTGGTTCCCTCCATATTCATTCATTTTTCGCTGACCTGAATTTTGCCTCAACACCCTTGAACTTTGTGATAGTTCCAGCTCTGTTGTGAAGAGATTATTTGGGGGAAGCCTATACATCGGTGAAGTCTAAGCCTATAGTTTGATTGGGAGGTTAATTTTTGTATGATTGTCTTTGGAATAAGATGGTGGACTGATTCTATTCATTTTTCTTTGATAAATTTAATAAATCAATTGATCATCTAGTTGAGATTGGCTAGACAATTTTTATGCAACTGTTACACTATTGTATTGTCCGAGGATGCTAGGTCAAGCATTTGGTCGTAAGATCTGCCTGTCATTTCTTAGCTCATTTCTCTTTGCAATTAGTTGATCAGAGTTTGAGTGCTGACTCATAAGTTGCATCCTTCAGGTGTTATTGTTATTTCAGAAAATTGAGGGTGTAGAAGTGTGCCTCTTTGGCATGTATGTTCAGGAATTTGGATCTGAATGCGCACAACCAAACCATCGCCGTGTTTATCTCTCGTATCTAGATTCTGTCAAATATTTCAGGCCAGAGATCAAAGCATTATCTGGCGAGGCTCTTCGCACATTTGTGTACCATGAAATCTTGGTGATCTTCTTCTGCAATCTTTTTTATTTGTTGATTTCTTTATACGTATTATCGGTTCTTATACTATTCTTTGTTATATTTTGATCATATTCCAGATTGGATATTTAGAATATTGCAAAAAGCGTGGTTTCACAAGTTGCTATATATGGGCTTGTCCTCCACTGAAGGGTGAAGATTATATATTATATTGCCACCCAGAAATTCAGAAAACTCCAAAATCCGACAAGCTCAGAGAGTGGTGGGCTTAATAATTTTTTGTCGTCTTATCATTTTTTTAGAATGTGTCCTTCAATCTCAAATCCTTGTGTCTTCAGTCTCAAATCCGTTGGTATCTGTTTTGATGAACTTCTAATATGGTGAATTAATGTTATTTTTTTGGGTATATGTTATTGAGTACGTTCACTTTCTTTTATTCAGGTATTTATCAATGTTAAGAAAAGCTGTGAAGGAAAAGATTGTTGTGGATCTCACAAATTTATTTGACCATTTCTTCATCTCCACGGGTGAATGTAAAGCTAAAATCACTGCAGCTCGCCTGCCCTATTTTGATGGGGACTATTGGCCTGGTGCAGCGGAAGATATGATTTATCAACTTCAACAAGAAGAAGATGGGAGGAAACATCATAAGAAGGGGACTATGAAGAAGACCATATCCAAAAGAGCTCTTAAAGCATCTGGTCAATCTGATCTTTCTGGAAATGCTACCAAGGATATACTTCTAATGCACAAAGTAATTATTCTCTTTACATCTTCAGTAATCTGATATTTCTGGAAATACATATAAGGATCTAATTCTAATGCAAAAAGTAATTTTAGCCTTTAAACACTTTATTTACTCCTAATCTTCTTTCTACTTTCTCTATGAATGTTTTGCTCTTGTTATATGTTGTGTATTCATCAAAAGATACATCATGGTGTTGCAGCTTTTTGACGGTTTCATTTATCAATACTTTTCCTCTGTAGATACTACTCATGAATATATTGCTACGCTCTTATCAAGCACTGACTATTTGTGAAATTATTTTGTTTCCGTATGTTTAGACTGTCAATCTCCTTTTGCTTATACATTCTTTTGTCCCTTACAAATTTGTTTTTGTCGCAGCTTGGTGAAACTATTTCTCCAATGAAGGAAGACTTTATTATGGTCCATTTGCAGCATGCTTGTACTCATTGCTGTATTCTAATGGTATCCGGCAATCGTTGGGTATGCAAACAATGCAAGAACTTTCAGCTTTGCGACAAGTATGAATCTTGCCTCTCTCATGTCATTTATCATATTAGTAAAACCTTTTTAATAGAGTCATGCTTATTACTCATGAAAGTGAATAAATGGCATATGTCTTCTTATCATCTGAAAAGGGAACAGAGAAAAAACAAGCTAGAAAAAAGTACTCAAGAGTGTCTGTTTTCTTGTTTAACAAAAATTCATTGTCTGTCTTCTGGTTGATTAACCAAAGGGACTTTTAATTTATAAGTGACAACTAAGCTATATATTCATGAACCAAAATCGCCATAACATTGGGATTTGAAAGAGAACCTGCTTGATGATGTCAGCTCTTATTTTTCTAGCATGTTATTTTCTAACATTTAGCTGTACTTCTATTCTTTAGGTGCTATGAAGTTGAGCAAAAACTCGAAGCCAGAGAAAGGCATCCTCTCTATCACAAGGACATTCATATGCTTTATCCAGTACGTAGTTCTTTTATGTTTTTGTTTTGTAAGCGTTCCTATATCATAGAATTTGATGACTTTAGGAATAATTTTTTGCAGACCGAAATTGATGATGTACCTGCTGATACCAAGGATCCAGATGAAATTCTTGAGAGTGAGTTTTTTGATACAAGGCAGGCATTTTTGAGCCTTTGCCAAGGAAACCATTACCAATATGATACCCTGCGGCGTGCTAAACATTCCTCAATGATGGTCCTTTACCACCTTCACAATCCTACTGCACCAGCATTTGTGACAACTTGCAATATTTGTCATCTTGACATAGAAACAGGTCAAGGTTGGCGGTGTGAAACTTGCCCTGATTATGATGTGTGTAACGCTTGCTATCAGAAGGATGGTGGAGTTGATCATCCTCACAAGTTAACTCACCACCCATCCATTGCTGAGCGTGATGCTCAGAATAAAGAAGCTAGACAACAACGAGTTCTGCAGGTGCATTCTCCTAGGCCATTAATATTGGTTATATCTTTTTGCTGTTCTCTATCACTTAACCCCCACCCCCAACCCAAAAAAAAAAAGAAAAAGACAATCAGTTAAAAATAAGATAGGAGAATGTTCCCTGAATAGCTTTCCCGACTCGCAATGGGCTTTATGAATTTTTTTATGTCCTTCCGGTTAACAAACACTCCTGTAGCTCTCATGGATCTAATGAACACAGTTCTCGAACTGTTATCTTGACGAGGTCCTGGTAGTGTTCATTGATGATATTCTAGTCTATTCACGACCTTTTGGCTAAAGCTGTCTGTCAAATCACCTTAATCCAAAAGACTTGTGAGTCGACATAACTTGCTGTGGAGAAGCAAAAGGGATCCCGCATCTCAGAATGATATGATATCTTTTGAGATGTTTCTCTCAAAATCATTACATGTAGACTGTTACTTTTCTGGAACGTGCAATGATATTCTTTCTCCTTTCCAGTAAGATATTAACTAATATGCTAAACATGCCTAGAAGTTGCAAGGTAAAATGTCACAGAAACAAATCCAAAAAGTGCCACCTAGCTGGTTCTAATGAAAGGTACAGAAACTATACAGGTCATGAGCTTATATGAATGTGTCATCTGCGTACATAAGCTTATTCCTTTTGCACCACTTGCTACAAGCTTTTGGCATCAGAACTTCGTTCAAGAATTTTTATGAACTTTCCTTGGAGACACTTGTATTTCAGTCACTTCAAAGGTGTCAATTTCAAGCATAACCCCTTTTTATATTGACTCCATTCCATCAGGATAAGCAGTGTATCACAGGATTAGGCATTATCCTCATGTATTCCTGGTTGTGGTTGTGTATGATAAAGCATTTTTGTTACTATGCTGATCTCTTTATTATGCTTGATATGTGAAGTCTAAAATGATCTTGCAATTTGATTCTGCAGCTTAGGAAGATGCTTGACCTTTTGGTGCATGCATCTCAGTGCCGCTCTTCCCATTGTCAATATCCAAACTGTCGGAAAGTTAAGGGGCTTTTCCGCCATGGTATACAGTGCAAAATACGTGCTTCAGGAGGTTGTGTTCTCTGTAAGAAGATGTGGTATCTTCTTCAACTCCATGCTCGTGCATGCAAAGAATCTGAGTGTCATGTGCCACGATGCAGGTCAGTTGGCTTTTTAAAATTTTTCATTAGGGATTGGGGAAGGGGAAGTGGGAATAGAGTGGAAACTGCAACCATCTATTGTGTGGGAGACCAATACCACTACGCTATGAGCTTGGTGGTAGGGTAATTGGCTATTACTTCTTGGTATAGGTGTTCGTGGTCACTTTTGTATTTGTAAGGTAAATAATTGGTTAATATTGGGAGAAGCTCCCGTGTACAAGGGCGTTTGTAATCACTTACTAAAAGACAACAATTGATAATAGTTAGACACGAGTTATTAAATATTGGAATGAAATGTTTCCCTATGGAGTCGAATCCTTACTGAGAATTCATATACACAAACCCCGCTAGGTCGAGTTTGATGATGACAGTTGCAGTAGTAATAGCAGTAAAGGTCATTATAGAAGTAAATAAATAATTTATAATGTTGCTGCAATCCCCATGGTTCTGTTAATCCAGTGTTGATATCAGCTAAATCTTTTTCACGACATAATCTTGCAACTTTTTCCATTCACACAGAGATTTGAAAGAACATCTTCGAAGGCTGCAACTGCAGGCGGATTCTCGGCGGCGGGCTGCTGTCATGGAGATGATGAGACAGCGTGCTGCAGAGGTTGCCAACAGTGTTGGGTGAACATATTGTACAAGTTGTAATGGGCATACAAGGTATTACTACTGTGCCTGGAGGTAGGACTATTTTTGGAAGAATAGATGTCGTAGTGTGTATAGAAAGCTGCTAACGAACATACAAGGTTGTTCATTGCTATTTCTGGTTAACCATCACTTCCGCGTAGGTTCTTTCACTTAGCCATCTCTGGGTTGGCTCCACCATGGACCTATTCTTTCACTTGGTCATCTTTGTGTTATCTCCACTGTGATGCTTATATTATCCGCGTTGCTCTCATCAACAATGCGTCTCTGGGAGTGTATAGGATGCCGAGCATCCCCCAGCCGTAGCTCATAAGTGATTTTTTAATTTCATTCTGTTGTATCCTGCAAAGATGAGGGCAAATGTGCCTGTTTTCCTGATTTATTTTATTTTATGCATTAAACATGGGAACTCTTTTCCTTTTTGTGTGAATAGTTGTCTCCTTCCATTCCATTTTCTCAGATTGGAATTAATCTTGTAGATGACTTTCTTATTTAAAAATGCATAGAAGTACTTTTTACAAGTAGCAAGTTACTATTCCTTATTATGACAAATTTGCAGTTTATTTGTTATGATGATGATCCAAGTTCAGCTTATGTGTTCCTGGTAAATCTATGTAAACCATGTCAGTCTTTTTGCAGGTGGTTGAGTTTTTTAATTTTATTTTCTACCCAGTGTTCGGATATTGGAGCTCGATTATATTTGGATTCGTGTCGCATAAGGCTTCATTTGGGGGGGAAGCACTCCCTATAGGGGTGGCTTGACAGTGTTCAAAAAAAGACAAGTGTCTTAGATTTCCAAATTTTAAGGGGTCTTAATTTTTATTTCAGTAATAATAAGTTATAGATTTTCTTTTAGAAAAAATATTAAATACGTACTATTTACAGTAAAGATTATTTATTTTACATAAAAGAAAGAATTATTAGAATAAGTTTATCACGTCTTAAATATGATTATATGATTCATTGAAAAAAATTACTGAATGTAATCATTAAGAAATTCTGCATCTTAGAGAGAAAAATAAAATTTGTAAGAAAATATTTATTTACCTTTTAAAGTTTAAGGTGTCCATTTGATTTTCGTCTTAGGCCATTAATGTACTTGAGCCGCTCTTGACTCCCTATTAAGGATTTTTTCACTTTCAGAGCTCGAACTCAAGGCATTTGGTTAAGGGTGGAATAGTCTTATCCACTTGATTTTAGTGGTCAGGTTATAGAATTTGGAAGGTTGTTGCTTAATTTATACCCTCACTTTCTGATTACAACTTTAGCTACCTTATAAAATTAGGTATAATACATAAACGTGCCTTTTAACCTAGTCTCAGTTGGTATTTATGTCCTTCAACTTTGGGTGTTGACATGTAAATTTTTAAATTTGTATAAAGTTGAACAAGTCAACACATGCGTCCCATCTAACTGTTCACGTGGAATTCGCTTGAATTGATTTGTATTATTCATACAGGATATGTTTTTTTGTTCAATTTTATACAAGTTGCGTGTATATACTCAACTATGGAAGGGATAGATGTCAGGTGATGTTAAATTTAAGGGCACAATTATGTATTATGTAATAAAATTACATTTCATACTCGAAAACAAACCTATGATACATCGAATGGCAAGTTACGAAGGAAGATCTTCTCATTGTTTTCACCTTGATCAATTGATCTACTGTTATAGTAATGCTTGGATCTGCTACTACCTCGCCCATTGTTTATTACTCATATAGCTGACTGTGACATTTGAATTTTTTTCTAGTGCGAGGATTTTTAGTTCTGACCATCTATCAGAGAAAAAAGAACGAAGGGATAATCATTTGCTGCTCACATTCCTTGAATAGCTGGAAAATAAAGCTTGCATCCTTGTTAACCTAGATTGGGGATAGCTCAGGTTATGTCATGATCGAAAAGGATGCTTGTTCAATGAATTTAATTAAATAAATAAGGTTATACTCGCGCTATTAAATATCTTGGAATAGAAAAATTAAACCCGCATTAAAATTCTTAGCTTTTTGACAATTTGACTAAGCAGGCAAATTTTACATATTGAAATACATGTCCATTTTTTATTTTTGAGATCTTTTATCTCTATTAGATAGCGATAAAATTTACGTACATTTTACCCTTACCCTTCCTAAATTTCACTGTTGGAAAACATGTCAATTTGACTAAAGGAATGTTTGGTACTGGCTAACCGCATTGATGCCCAACTAGAGTAGCACATTAGAAAATAAAGCTCTCCCCAACAAATGCAACTCCATACCCAAGGAATCTCGAACATGAAATTTTTGAAAATGAAGGAGCACTTACTACTCCGCCATAGTCAGAATTAACTTCTTGTTGGTGAGAATATGATAAAATCCAATGGAGAAAAACACAAACTAACTAAAATCACAAAGTGTTAAAACAGCATACTCTAATAACATAATCTTAGTCATTGCAAGCTTCAAGAGAAACAGGTTAAAACCTTTTTCAAGATAATAGTAGAAAGAGGACTATAGGCATAGAAGTCTAAACATCAAACAGAAATAAGGCTAAACAATCAACATAAAGGATCTTTGATTGCTACATTCATGAAGAGATGCTATCTGCTTATTCAGCTGAGAGCTTTCGGCGCTTGTACTTCACCATTACTTCACCTTTGACACCAACCACCATTGCGTTCCAGTCGATTTCAGGGAAAGGCGAGATCAGTTCAAACTCGAAATTTCTCAGCAAGTGACTCCATATTGCTTTTATCTGCAGATAAGCAAATGGTTCTCCAAGACAGCCATGCCTGCCTCCACCAAAAGAAATATATGAGAATGCACCTGCAGCCTTATCTTCTTCTCTACCAGGAGCGAACCTATCGGGGTCATAAGTGTCTGGATTCTTGTAGACATGTGGCAGCCTGTTTGCAAAAGCAGGTGATGTTGCAACGATATGGCCCTTAGGAATGTCGTACTCTTTTCCTTCTCTGGTTGTAACACTGAAATCACTATGTGAACTACGCAGAAGCATTATTAGTGGAGGATGGAGTCTCAGGGCTTCCTTTATGCATCGGTAGAGGACTTCCATCTCAGAAAGGATGTCGTGATCTACCTTATTCCCGTATTTCTTCATCAGATTCTTCTGTTCATCCACGACTGCAGACATGTACTTGTTATTGCAGAGGAGGTATGATCCTGTCCAAGTGGAGGTGATGGAACTTGTATGCTGCCCGGCAAAAAGAGCAGCAATCAGAAGACCTGTGATCTCACCTTCTGTTGTTGACCGTCCATCTTTGTACTTCGAGTCAATGAAGCATTGTAACATATCATTCTCTGTCATTCCTTTACGTTTTCGAGAATTTATGATGTTTGCAAAGATCTCCGCGAGCTTCTTGCGGGCATTGTCACGTCGACGGTGAGCTGGAATTGGAAGGTAGGGAAAGATAACACTGATTGGGAGCATCCCATTGTCCAGGTCATGGAAGAGAGCAGACACATCTTCGAAGAGTTTATTGCGGACCTCTTCTCCCAAGAGACATCTACTAGCTGTCAGTATAATAAGATGCTCCAGTTCATACTTTAGGTCTACTACACCACTCTCACCCCATTTTGAGAAGTACTCCTGTATTTGTCAATAAAAATAACAACAAAGTCGGTCAGTCAAATTACAATTATGCAAGGTCTATAAGTCTATATTGCTCCGACTCTTCAAAAGTATCGGCGCGTGTGCGTCGGATTCGCCAAAAGTAGGTGTATTTTCCGAGAATTAGACACGGTTGCAGCATGAAAGTGAAGAGTCTGCGCAACCTAGCTATAACTACTATGCAAACAATATAAAAGCATTTTGCCATACTTTGTTTGCCGCTTGGCCACAGATTTGAAAATTTATCTTCAGATATTTGTTTGGCCATTAGCAAGTTCGAAAAAGCGGTCACCAGTTTTAGGTAGAAATGAACTTTCACTCACAATCACAAAAGTTCAAGTGTTTTCCAAGTAAAATGCATGTCCAAACACAACAAATTCCAAAAATCACAACTTCAATAGCTCAAAATTTCAAATTTCAACTTCAAAATCTATGGTCAAACCGGAGCGCCTTTCAGGCCAAGGATCTGGCAAGAGTGAAGTCTTAAAAGAGTAAAACAAGTGATTACCAAACAAAATCAATCACAGGAAAAACAATGAACGGGAAAGGGGTTGAGGGGCAGGGATGAAAAATCCAAGAGCAGAAGACAATTTCTGACTATGTTGCTCGGACACTTCAAAAATGCCAACAAGTACATGACAGATCCTCTAAAGTTGTAGATTTTTTACGGGATCCAGACACAGGCGGGACAGCATTTTTGGAGAGTCCGAGCAATATAGATTTCTAAGATCCGAGGACGTTATCATGACAACTAAGGCAACCAATATAAATATTTTCTTGTTTAAATACAGTAACACAGGTCAAGTTATCCTGAAAAACAATCAGAACACATAGACATGAGCCCTTTATAATGAAAGACTTAAAATTGAAGCAAACATTAATAAACAAACAATAAATTCAAATAACGATAACAGATTATCTTTAGTATACCTCAGCTTCCGTGACCATCTGATCGACATATCCCTTCAGCTTACTAACTCTGAGAGCTTCAGTAAAGAACCTGAACTGCTCCTGCCTAATTGTATAATCAACATCAAACACCACACCAGGTCCAAAAGTAGGTACATTGAACTGATAAACCTCTTGTTGGCTAAGATCGGTTTCTGAGGCTTTGAAAAAATGTCCAGAAACTTCAGGACCAATGAAGAATGTGATGTTCTTGTTCAACAAATTCAGGGTAAACACACTTCCAAGCTTTGGGTACTCTTCCCTAAGCATCACAACAGGCCCTTTGAGAAACCGAATCAGCCCACCAATGATAGGCCATGATTTGATCACTGGAGGCAAACGTTTCTTAGATCGTGGTATAATAAGTGCAGATATGAGCTTTGCTACCAAAAGGGTTGCAACTAAAAGCAACCCCATATTCAGAATCTTGTTGTCACCTAACTCCATGGCTGAAAACCCCCCTGCAATTCAAGAAAAGATTGAAACTTTAACATAAAGATCTATTCCCATTTCCCCTTTCCCCTTCCCCCACCCCTACTACCCCAAATCTATTTTTCCAAAAGATTGAAACTTTAACATAAAGATCTGAGATCCTAAAGCAATCAAAAAACAAAAAGAGAAAGAAACAAAGAGTAATGATGAATCTAGTTGTCACCTAACTCCATGTTTCAAAAAAACAATTCAAGAAAAGATTGAAACTTTAACAAGGGAATCTAAACAGCTTAATTGGTTGACTTGAAATCTCATTCTCATTTACCCTACCCCCACCCCTAACCCTACTACCCCAATCAATTTTTTTTTCTCCAAAGATTGAAATTTCACATTAAGATCTGAGATTCTAAAACAATCAAAAACCATAAAGAGAGTAATGGTGAATCCTGTTGTCACCAAACCCCATATCTTAAAAAAACAAACATGCAATTCAAGAAAAGATTAAAACTTTAACATGGGAATCTCAATAC
>JAOTQJ010000001.1:2302392-2324528 GCA_025642045.1 Solanum sejunctum | reverse complement strand
GGGAAGCGAGACTGCGATGGTTTGGACATGTGCAGAGAAGGAGTACCGATGATCCTGTTAGGAGGTGCGAGAGGTTGGCTTTGAGAGATACTCGGAGGGGTAGAGGTAGACCGAAGAAGTACTGGGAGGAGGTGATTAGACAGGATTTGACGGAACTTGATCTTACTGAGAACATGACCTTAGATAGAAAAAAGTGGAGGTCGTAAATTAGAGTAGCAGACTAATGGTAGGGTTTGGTGTTTTTATGTGTTCGCATTACCTGTCATATTATGTGTTAGTTTATCTTATTTACGTACTGTCATTATTAGACAGTCCCCTTCCCTTCCTTTATCATATCTAGTTTTTTCTTGCTTACAAGTTTTGAGATGAGGGTTCCCAGGAAACAACCTCTCTACTTTTATGGTAGTGGTAAGATCTGCGTACATTCTACCCTACCCAGACCCCACTTGTGGGATTTTACTGAGTATGTTGTTGGTGTTGTATGTAAGCCAAAAGAAGTTACTGTTGACTACATGGAAGTGAATGTGATGATGGGACAATGATGCAGCTGATTGGGTGTGTCTGACTACTGACTAGATAGTGAGGTGACACTGATTTGATAGCGATGTGTTATTGGATGATGTGAACTGTATAGTGACAGATGATTGGATGGTGATATGATGCTGAATGGATATAACACTGACTTGACAAATATAAACTGTCAGCTTGATTGGTGAACATGTATGTACAGCTAAATTGACAGGTTTGTTTGGAGCACCAATTTGATAGTCAACTGACAGAGACTATTGGATGAATCTGTAGAGAAACATGAGATGTGATGTCAAAACGGAGGTCAAAATAGTAGCTGGAACAGTGGACGATGATGTTTGAACAGTCATCAGGAAAGAAGAGTGTTCAGTTGAACGGTTACAAGAAAGAGGCCGGCCTGTTAAAATTATGAGGCGATAAAAAAAATATTTTGAAATGTATGCGGCATAAGGCTTCCCCCAACTAAACTACTAGTATGCAGGAAGCTCCTTCAATAGAAGTTTAGGCTATTAGAGAAATAAGGTAAGTGGAACCTATTGGAACTAATGAAAATAATTGCACAAGGAGAGATATCTAAATACTGAGATTCCTAATTATAACAGTAGAAGGACAAGTAGGGCATTCCATGCGGCTTAGTGTGGCTAGGAATTGGCCTTTCCCTTAACTATCACTGGGCATTGGTCTTGGTCTTGGTCTTTACACCCTGAAAAACTTCTAGTTGTGATATATAGCATCTTCCATGCTATTTACTTTTACACATTAGAATGAATCTAGAAAAAAAAAAAAGCGTTCTAATTATAACTGCTCCAAATCTATTGGCTTTTAACATTTGTTCTCCCTCTCCTTGTCCAATCAGCACATTAAGATCGATAAAGTTGGTATGTGACAATCTTAAGACTCTTCTTCTATGTTGCAGGTGTCCTTGTTTCGTTGCTCAGAATTTTAACCAAAGCTGTATATCCACAAGATGCTCAAGGGCTGAGAAAGAGTGCAAACCTTTATTTCCTTTTCAGCATTGCGGTTATGATTTTGTGCATAGTCTTTTACAATGTGGCACATAGGCTTCCAGTAATTAAGTACTACAATGATCTTAAAACTCAGGCAGTGAATGAGGAGAAAGAGGATAAGGGTGACTTAACTCCGGAATCATGGAGATCAACTCTGGACACTGTTGGGTCAGTGAAATGGTATGGGCTTGGCATCCTCAGCCTTTATGTGGTCACCTTGTCCATATTTCCAGGATATATCACAGAAGACGTGCATTCTCAACTTCTTAAGGATTGGTATCCGATCTTGTTGATTACTGGCTACAATGTGTTTGATCTGGTTGGGAAGTCTCTGACCCCTGTATTATTTCTTGATAACGCCAAAGTTGGTATTGGTGCCTGCTTCGCAAGGCTGTTGTTTTTGCCTCTATTCTATGGTTGCTTACATGGGCCTAAATTCTTTAGGACGGAGATTCCTGTCACAATACTAACCTGTCTGTTGGGATTGACTAACGGCTACCTGACTAGTTTGTTAATGATATTGGGTCCAAAAACTGTCCAACTGCAACACGCAGAGGTAGCTGGGACTGTACTCGTTTTATTCTTGGTGATAGGCCTGGCAATTGGTTCCGTTGTATCATGGTTCTGGGTTATATAACTTCTCGGCAGCTTGTAATATATCAGTTCCCCTCAACCAATTGTCTCTGGAAAATTGTGAAAACTTCTCTATTCAAACCATTTCAAATGTTTATCCTCTGACATATTGTAACTTGTAACTGTTGAACTGAATGGTTAAATGTATATTGTTGTCAAGTTTCTGATGATACTGCTTTCTCTGCTTTATGATCACACATTCTGACTCATTTTTGAACGACATATAATGCATAAATATGCTCTTTAACTTGGCATTAACTGATATCTGTATTTTTTATTTGACCTTGCACAAATAGATACTTAAACTTGTATGAAGTTGAACAGATAAACACGTGTCGTATGTGGCATAATACATGTCGAAGTCTCTCAGGACGCTATATAGGATGCATGTGTTACTTGTTCAACTTTATACAAGTTTAACGAGGAAAAAATCAAAATAGTCCATTATCTTTGGACTTGGACTAAAAATCATCCATATTCTTTTATTTGGAGCATTAATAGTACATAATGTTTACGAGAAAGGCTAAAATAGTTCATTATCTTTGGACTTGGACTTGGACTCAAAATTATTCATATTCTTTTACGTGAAGCACTAATAATACACAATTATTACAACAGTGCAATTTTGGTCATCTTCCAAATTTTTATTAAATTTTAATAAAATATTTTTTACTTTAAATGCAAAATACCATTTTTCAATAACCTAAAAGACATGATAAAGTTATTAATAACTAATAAATTTTAGAAATTTTTTCACATCGATATATCTATATTTTGAAGATATAATTTTTTTATTATTTATTAAATTTGTTCTTGTATTTGATTTGAAGATATAAAAATTAAAAATTTCACCATTTATTGAATTTGATTTTGGTGAACTGGTGAAATTTTTTATTTTTAAATATTCAATTTATTTAATTTCAATAAATGATGAAATTTTTAATTTTTATATCTTCAAATGAAATACAAGATAAAATTTAATAAACAGTAAAAAATTTATATCTTCAAAATATAGATATATTGGTGTGAAAAAATTTATATAATTTATTGATTATTAATAACTTTATCATGTTTTTTAGGTTATTGTAAGATGGTATTTTGCATTTAAAGTAAAAACATTCTATTAAAATTTAACAAAAAAGTTGGAGGATGATCAAAATTGCACTACTGTAGTAAACATTGTGTACTATTAGTCCTTGAAGCAAAAGAATATAGATGATTTTGAGTCCAAGTCCAAAGATAATGGACTATTTTAGCCTTTCTTGTAAATATTGTGTAGTATTAGTGCTCCAAGTAAAAGAATACGGATGATTTTGAGTTCAAGTTCAAAAATAATGAACTATTTTGGTCCTTTTCTCCAAGTTTAAGTGCCAACATGAGCATACCCCAAATTGGAGGTCATGGATGCTAGCTGAGACCAATTAAAAGACATGTTTGTGTATTATATTAGCTGATGGGATGCTTTGTGCACTGGACAAACTTTTGTGTCTTTTTTTTGGTTTTATCCTTCGTCTGAAGTGTTTTTACATGAGAATTTGTTTGTCCAAAACTCAACGTATTTGCATGGCCAAGAAGATGAATATACTCTCTTTCCATCTCAGTATATGTGATGATGTTTGACTGAGCACGAAGTCTTAACGAAAAAGCAAAGAAAGTTTTTGAAACTTGTAGTCTAAAACAAGCCATAGACTTTTGTGTGGCTATAAATCATCTCGTCAAGTAACAAGTTAATACAATATTCTTTTTGAAGCAGATTGAAAAGAATATATAACACAAAATGGGAGAGAGAGAGCAATTCCCTAGATCAATACACTTTAATAGAGTATCTATCAGCTATGATACAACAAAGGAATGTCCTTTGCACAATTACTTGGCAATCGAAGACGATCTTCGATGATGCCTTGATGTTCTCCTTCTTAAGGCCCACCTTTCTTTAATATCACGAATATCGTCTACTTGAGATTCAATGTAGGATTCTTCGTTTACATTTGAACCCTGGGAACTGTCAGTACTAGACGATCCTCGAATTCTAGCTGCTTCAGCAACCAAATCGGCTATAATCATCTCGGTTGTCTTGGCAGTTATTCCTCTAAGATACCATGAAATGGGGGGAGGAGGTACAATAGCTGGTTCAATGAGTTGCTCCAAGCTAACTGTTGATCCAATCCTTCCTTTTCCTTTAGTATATGAAATGTAATCCGCTAACGTCTTAGGTTTGTAGGGATGGCAAAGATGTTCATCAACAAGCAGGGGTTCTACTTTCCAGCGACCTTCGAATCTTTTCATGAATCCAGTTTTCACTTGCTTGAACTTCATCTAAACAAACATAAAAAATCAAAAGTCAAGTATGTGTAGGAGAAATACGAAAAACTAAAATTGATATTACAGAAGCTATCCGTGATACAATGAAAAAATTTATTGGTTTAGAACAACTGAATAATCATGAACTCCTGGTTTTTTTTCTATAGCAGTTCTGCAACTGATATTGTTCAGAAGTCAGAAGTATGGTGAACCGTGATGCTAGGTCGTTGTTAGATACTTTGTTGCTTGAAAGAAGCACTTACTGCAAAGTTCTATAGGCAAAATATTCCGATGAGCAATATAACTGGAACTGAAGCACCTGCATTGATCTTCCAAAGTCTTTTGTCTAAAAGCACGGACTCAACACTTCTTTCAGTCTGTAATTATATGCTTGCATTAAAAGACAAAGGCTCAATCCGGTGGTTTGGGCTTAAGACTTGCATGTTGGAGGTCTCAAGTTCGAAACCCCTTGCTAGCGAAAGTAAGGGGTTTGCCTTCTGGATCAAGTTCATTGCACCAGGCTTACCTAGTGTGGGTTACCTCTCCTATGTGACTTGCGAGCTATTGCATAGGAGAGGGGGTTTGCTCTGTGCACACCCAAAGGGTAGCGGTTGCGGGATCCCCTTGTTATCGAAAAAAAAAAAAGACAGGCTCAAATCTACTTCCAAATTACTTGGAGACTCGGGATGGTAAAGAAGAGTTTGCACTTTCGTGCTGCACAAGGATATAGGTTCGTTGTATATCAAGGTGAGACAAATGGTTCCAATTTGTGTACTCACTTTTGTAAGCTGCCAGTTGAGCCAATGGATTGGTATATCAAGATCACAAAGCATCAGAACATAATGCAGAAATTTACTGAACTACTCAAAGTTCAAATGGTATTCTCAAAATTTTTACTTGCATGATAGGTTGTGTTCTCTAAATGTGGACTCATCGACTTCTCACCTTTTTCCTTTAATACATGACGCAACATAAAAAACAGGCAGTGCGGTCTATCATGTAAAAAACAAGCAATTAAGCAGTGATCAGGTTAGTCATTACCGTGTAGTCTTCTCTGTTTTGGTCGACTACTACGTGAACTGATATTGTTCCTGACCACCAAAGAAATCTCCACATTGCCGCTTGGTCTAATTCCACTACTTGCCTTGAACCTTCATCAACCAACACCTTCCTTGATAGTACTTCCTGATATAGTGGAAACTTCAGATCATATTTAGAAGTGTAAAAAGCAAATGGCAATAAAGCTTAAGAGAAGACGAGTATATTAGAGATATAAAAGGCAAGAGATTTTGATGCTTTCGATACTGCTTTTATTGAAAAGATTGTGATGAGTCAAGGTGTTTTAACATAGTAATGAAATATCTTACCTTGATATTCTTGAAGACTCTTTTATTTTCAGGGTCGGTTACTATGTCATACACGGTATCTGGGGGCAGTCCAATATTAACTTTCACACTCAGGTTGCAGAGAGAACCTTTGGGTACACTTACCTGCAAGGGTTTAAATTCACAAATCATAAGGCCTTGGTAGTAGATCAAACATCACAAGAAGGCCCTTAGGAAGCAAACAACACTTGGTGGTCACTTCTGAATATGTGGCTTCATAGAAAAAATATGAACTACGTAAAAACCAACCCTTTGTAATTCTCCTTCGCTTCATTGCTTAGTAAAACTGAATAAGTATTCTCCCGAATATCTGATAAAATTGGTACAATCAAGAGAATATTAACAGGGCCGTGCATAAGAGCAACATGGACTAATGAAGAAATGGTTTTAAGTATTTTATTTCCAGAAGAAGATTGAACAAGTTAATATAAAGAAAATCAATGGTGGAGAAATGCATCAATGGACCTAACAGTAACGCTAAGATATAAAGAAAATGTCTATTTCATGAAATGTTGAAATCATCCTTCCGAAATATAGCACAAGTAACTCGGGGGTCATATCTCCATAAACTGCTTTGCAGGACAAGCTTCAGCAGTCCATTGACTTTTTTTTTAACGTGCAGAAATAGGAATTTTACACCCTACCAATAATTTCACTACATTATTACCTTTACATCTGGTGGGGGATTAACCCAACTCAGATTCTCTTTCCAAGGTTGCAATTGCTTCTCTTTATCCACATCTATGACAGCAGCTGGTCCTCTTTTATTACCTCTCATGACCAATTCACCATGACCGAGTTTCAATCTTTTGAAATTTGACTGCAGCAACGAAGAAAATTTGTGAATACATATAGATCATACATATGTCAAAAGCATATTGAAGGGGGAGGAACAAACCTTAACACACTCTTGGACCTTTTGCTGGAAACCTGAGAAAATAGACTGGATCATTGGACGAGGCAATTTATTATGTACATTGCTCTTACACTCCAGTATGTCTATTCCCTGACTCTCCGTCTTCATTGAGCTAATCGGAGCCTACGTAATTGAGTATTAGTCTATGAAACATTTCTATATCATCATATACAACAGAATGCTTGTGGGATTGAAATAAATACCAAACCACAAAATTTCCAAAAGAAGAAACAGGTTTATATTGTACTCAATCTCGATAGATTTACTACATCCACACAAGAAACATTCTTTCACAAACTTCTTGTTTCCATTTTGGAGTTGGAAAAACTGAAACTTTTGGAATCAACACTTTCTAAAACAGAAGAAGCAGATCAAAATTGTATTCTACACACTAACAACAACTAGGTCCTTGGGCCCAAACAAGTTGGGACCAGCTGTATGAATCCTTCACTAGCCATGTTTCTCCATCAAAGTTGTATTCCATATTGATATCAATATCAAACCACACAATTCCTTCAAAGAGAAAGCAGGTTATAATGTACTCAAATCTCGACAGATTTACCACATTGATACAAGATACATTCTTACACAGATTCCTCATTTCCATTTTGGAGTAGGAAAAACTTAACCTTTTGGCATCAACATGCTCCTAAAGTAAAGAGAGCCAAATTTATGGCCTCTGTTAGATAAAACTCGAGCAACTAAAAGTTTTGCCAAACAACTCAACTTGCTAAAAGAACTCTTGGAAAAACAGCTTCTGCTGCTACTTGAACACACTTTTTCCCCTAAAAGATTGGCCAAACACCTCAATCTTCTATTATAAGCAATTTTTTTTTTTTTAAAAAAAACACTTTTTTCACCAAAAATTTGGCCAAACATCTCAACTTCCTTTTAAAAAAAGATACCTAACAAGCAGTTTCTGCTACTTACTCAAAACTCAAAAGAACATTTTTTTCTAGAAGTTTCGCCAAACACCTCAATTCTCTAAAATAAGAAATTTTTAAAAATATTTATAAAATATTGACTACCCAGAAGTTTGCCAAACACCTCAATTCTCTAAATTAAGAATTTCTTTAAAAATTATTTATAAAATATTGGCTTCCCAGACCTCACTTGTGGGATTTCATTGGGTATGTTGTTGTTGTTGGCTTTCCAGAAGTTTAGCCATAACACATTTCTCTAAAATAAGCATCTTTAAAAATTGGCTTCCCAGGAGTTTGGCCAAACACCTCAAAATTCTCTGAAATATTTATAAAAAACACATTGGCTTCCCAGAAGCTTGGCCAAATACCTCAACTTTTCCAATAAAAACTCCTAAAACACAGTTTCTGATGCTGCCGCTCAAAAACACTTTTTTTCCCATAATAAATACAGTTTTGTTGGCTTTCCAGAAGTTTGGCCAAATATACTATTATAAGTCCAGTATCAATAACCTTTGTCGACCCACTACCAACAGAGAAACTCTGTTAAACCTATCAGAATTCCGATCAATTTTGTAATAAACTACAGTAACCACGAACATTCAACATAAAACCCGAAAAAAAATGGATCCACAAATAGCTCGAGCTGAAACATGAGAAGAAATCAAAGAAACATCAACAAATCAACTGTTATATGGATTCAGATCGCTAATTTTAAGCACAAATTAACATCAAAAAACGAGTAATTAGGAGTAATTAATAGCTCAAAATACTTACAAATTACAAGCAAAATTATCAGTAACCAGGAATAATTAATAGCTCAAAAGTACATAAAACAACAGATTTACTTACAATACTTACAAATAACAAGCAAAAAATGGATAACTACGAGTAATTGATTGCTCAAAACTCCAAAAAACAAGAGATTTACCTACAATACGTGAAATCCAAAGCTTGTTAAGTTAAGAAATTTCTCAGAATCTGTGCATTTCGATTATTGTTTTTTTGGATGAAATGAAAATTTTGAGTGGCTTTCCGTTTTTGAGTTATTATAAAAGAAAAGTCATTTTACGTTTTTAAAAGTGTTCTTGGGGCACGTGAACCACGCGTTGAATATGGATACATGGCATTCCACCATTCCCCATTTTTTGTTAGGGTGTTGAATTTTATTATGACAGCATTTCCTATTTCATTTTATGTGATATCGTTTAATTTGATATGTATTTAATAAAAAAAGTAAAACTTGAGAAACTTGTGGTCTAAAATCATTTTGAGATATTTGTGTGATTGAGATTCATTTTATTAAAGGTAAAAATAAAATTTTAAGGTTAAATTGTTTTCAATTTGAGTAAGGTGACATTCTTTTTTGGGACGGATTAAAAAGAAAATGTGCCACATAAAATGAGATAAAGAGGGTAATAAATAATTGAGTTTGAAATTTAATACTTTTATTTTCGTTAGTTAGTTTGATTTGATATAAAATTTTTAAAAAAAAGACAAGTCTCATGCATTAGTTCTCGTTATGCGCAGGGTCCAAAGGCCCGCCATAAGATATTGTGACCAGGTAAGATAAGATGTGTGATATAAAATAAGATAAGATGTTTATATGATAAATTATTTCATTAGGGGTAAAATAAATATATTCAAGTTAATTTGTTATTAAATATAAATATGTACTCCCTCTGTCTCATTTTATGTGACACCCTTTGACTTGACACGACGCTTAAGAAAAAAAGGAAGATTTTTAAAATTTGTGGTCTAACATCATTCTTAGATATTTGTATGGTAGAAAATAATTTCATTAAAGGTAAAAATAAAATTTTAAAGGTAAATTATTTCTAATTAGAGTAAGGTGATTTTTTTTGGGGATGAACAAAAAAGGAAAGGATGTAAGTGAGATAGAAGAAGTATTTGTATATATTCAATGAATTTATTAACGCAATATATTGCTATTTGAGAAAATTCTATTACCTGAAATTAAAATCACATGGGAGCTACTAACTCTATTCATGCCTGTCTCGTAATTCTGTTATTGTGATTGTGTTGTTCTTTTTTTAGTATGTGTATTTATTTTACATACTGTCATTTGATATGCTTCACTTAAGTCTAGGTTCTATTAAATTAATTTCTCTAGAAAAAAATTACGTACACTCTTATCTTTTTTAGACTTGACTTATAAAATTACATAAAATTTATTATTGTCATTGTTGTCTCGATCTTTGATATTTATATTCAAGCCTAAATAATACGAATTCATACTTTGCATGATTCTTTTCTAGATATGTTAGCTGTTTTTCAATAATTACTATTTCATTAATCTTATTGATTAGCGTATCGGTCATATTTGCACTCTCCATGGATACGATAGAACTAAACAGGATTCCAAGTTAGCAGCTCGAAAATACGCTAGAATCATTCAAAAGCTTGGTTATCCTGGAGTGAAGTTCAAGGATTTTAAGATCCAGAACATTGTTGCTTCTTATGATGTTGGATTCCCTATTCGAATTGCAGGGCTTGCTGTAGCTTACGGTGGACATACCTTAGATAGAAAAAAGTGGAGATCGCATATTAGAGTAGAAATTTAGACGACTAGTAAGGATAGGATGATGTCGGACCTTGTAATATCGTAGGTTAGTAGAAATAGTCGTGCCACTATATAATGCGTTGTTATTGTCCGTCATTCATTTTGTTACTTCTATTGCCTTTATAAATTTCTATTTGCTGTACACTCTAGTCGTTGTTTCATATTTAGTATTTTCTACTCTTAGGCATGATATCTTTTAGATGAATGTCTTCCGAAAAAAGGTCTGAGTACATTTTATCTTCTCCAGACCCTACTCGAGGGATTTTACTGGATATATTGTTATTGTTTATATGTAGTATGAAACAACCAAAGGTTGTGTCTCTTGTTTTTGCTTCTGGGAAAGTTGTCATCACTGGAGCCAAGGTTAGAGATGACACATATGCTGCCTTTGACAACATATATCCTGTTCTCACTCAGTTCAGCAAGAAGAAATCTGCAATGAGTTGATAGACTGGAAGAATTGGAGCTGGGGTACAGGAGATGATAAAAATTTTTGATACCATAGTTTGGTATTATTATGGTATTTTATATGCATTTATAAATTTTTTGGTATGTGCATATATATTATATCATGGGTGCAACACACAGAAAATTCCAGAAAAGGGAGAGTTTTTGTTACAAGTTAAACCTAAACAATAAGCAAATAACATACATCCAACCATTGTATTACAAAACATTTCAAAAGTATCCTCCTAAGAAGCAAATGACTGTTGGGGGACGTGTTCATAACAACACAAAAAGAAAAAACGAGATGAAAGAAAATGGAACTAGATAAAAACCCGCCTGCATCCAGGATCAAAAACCGCAACAATTCTAATTTGACTTTAGGCCTGTAAAATGGAGGATGTTAGGGGGGAAAATAAGCAAATTTAAATCGTGTAAACAACACGACACCAAGTTTTATGAATTAGGACTTAAATAAGTACCTTATTGGCAATGTTATTAGAAAGCCAATCGAGCCCCTCATAGAGTCCCTCTCCAGAAGTTGCACAAGTGCTCTGGATGTACCTGAATATAGTAAAGGGGCAAAATTTAGCATGTCTATAACAGAAACGGATGTTTCGCCACGTGTTCTGCATGAGTGCTTACCAGTGACGCTGTCTGAGGGAATGGAGTCCAAGCTTATCAGTTATTTCAGCAGCATTCATTGCATTAGGAAGATCCTGTTTGTTAGCAAAAACAAGCAGCACTGCATCCCTAAGCTCATCCTGAGACATAGGAACAACATGGATTAAAACTACCCAAAGTATCATCTAGTTCTTTTGCATTTTCCGGTCTACTGAATAATGGAAGGTAAAAATAAGATAAAAGGGGGGTGTAAGCAGCAAAGAGAACTTGGATTGTGGTTTCCACGTTTATAAAGCTTCTGTTTTGCCTGTTTGTTTAAAAGACGAGGTAGAAGGAATAAGCTTTTCTTCTCCACGCCCATTTATTCCCAAATTCTCTAGACAAATCACTAACTACGTAATTGTCAATCTGGAGTTTTAAAATGTCTCCTAAAACAAAGGATGAAGGTTCTGGAACTTTTTGTCTCAGTTACGTGATACATTTCACCAATGGCAACCTTTTACAAACTTAATGTATTTAAGATTAGGCAAAAGGGTCAAATAACAAAATGCAAAACAATGAAGACAGACGATGTGGCTCTATGTGGAACTTAAAAGTGTTAAATCATATTATGTGTAAGCCAATACTTCATTTTCTTTTCGGTAACCGACCAATACTCCACAAGATCAGTGTGCCAACGTTTGAACTTGACAGGGATAATGGCGTCGCTCTACCCTTCTTGACCTAAATACAAGACTTTTGTTTGTGCCAATTTGAACCTATGACGCGTGCCTGCCTAACCCACACATCATTTGATGTGTTCTTACCACTAGAACCACATTCTTAGGTGGTAAGGTAAGTCAACATTATCATGTGATCTAGTTTTCTTTTAACTTGGACTGAACTTGACTAATCTTCCTTTCCAAAGATAGGAGTTACTTTTAGTATTTACATTTTCGTCAAATAAGATATTCTAGTATTCTACCTTCCTGGCTTGTGAATCTTCGACCTTAGATAGACCAGAGAGGCTATTATGATATCTCATTTAGTATAAAGGTACACTTGTAACTGAAACATTTTAAGTAAAGTCTACTGAATCATTCACACAACTACATGCCATTTAGATCTAGAGACGCAGAAACCAAATTTGATGCCAGCAAGAATAACACAAATAACAAAGAGAGCGAGGATTATTACCTCATTCAACATCCTGTGCAATTCATCTCTTGCCTCCACTACACGGTCTCTGTCATTGCTATCAACCACAAAAATGAGACCCTGAGTGTTCTGGAAATAGTGCCTCCACAATGGACGGATCTGCAAGAACAAGCATCAATACGCTGGATACTTTAAATAAAATTCCATGCAATATAAATAGAGTGGGAAGAAGAGGCAAGACTAATTTTGTCTAACAGAGACCATGACTTTATGCAGAGGATAAATCTTAGGGTTAAAACAAAGTGTATACCTTGTCCTGACCCCCGACATCCCAAACGGTGAAGCTGATGTTCTTGTACTCGACAGTTTCCACATTGAAACCTGAAATTATCAATTATTATTGATGGCTCATCTTAGCAGCTATGGTATCATATCTTCATTACATTTTATATTAAGCTGATTAGGAGAGCAACAGGCGGACAACACAAGATAAAATCTTCAGCAACACTTGGGTTTTGCTAATCAGAGCAGAAAAAAATAATCATTAACCAGAATTAATGCTTCCCTTGTACTGCATTTTACAGGGAAGTTCCGAGAGTTATAAACAACACGCACAACTAAAGAACCAACGAAAATCACATCAACTAGATATTGGTTTCACTCTTACTGTGCAAAGGTAGGGGCAAAGAGTCTTTATTTCAGGAGAAGGATATTCACGAGTGATCCAAAAGGAAATAACAGAATGAAACACAGCTATTCCTACCAATACTGATAATCTAAGCTTCTGTTTAGGAACCTTTACATTTGCATATTTTACAATCATAAAGAGATCAGAGCAGAAGCAGACAAGCAGTCATCAAATCAACATTACATATTTAGAAGTTCAAAATTAATTATTTTGATTATAGATATCACATGCCCCTGATTAGACATTGGTTTCCGTGGATCTACAGAAAGAACAACTGAGACAGATGAAGGATAACTAAGTCATAACAAACTAACCAATTGAAGCAAACAGTAAAAGTAGAGCAACAATATATTACTAGTTCTATGCACATTTACGTCTCCTTATCAAAATGACAGGTTAGACTTTCTTAGGGGAATCTTAGTAGCTCAGTCAGTTGGCTACCTAAACTTTCACCTTATTGTGAGGCTTTGATTCTCCACCTTGTAATCCCCTCCCCAATTTCCCATTTTCCTTTCCCCTATCCCCAATTATTTTTGTTTTTCTCTAAAGGAAGATAGGTAACACTTAAATGTTATTTGCCAAGTATTTTGCTGCATATCAGTAAAGTACATACCAATAGTTGGAATAGTGGTGACAATCTCTCCCAGCTTGAGCTTGTACAATATGGTGGTCTTACCAGCTGCATCAAGTCCAACCATGAGGATGCGCATTTCCTTCTTGGCAAAGAGCCGACTGAAAAGCTTGGTGAATGTCAGCCCCATTTCTCTTTTTTCTTAATGATCCCTGTGTAGATTACACCCATTGAATTATACAAATCAAAAACCACCGTCACAATCTAAGATCAAGTGATGCAACAGTACAAAAGATGCATCAAAATGAACAGACAACCCAACATACCTTAAAAGATGAACAATAAAATCAACAAAATAAAGCAGCCAGTGCAAAACACATCCCGCATTCCCAGAGGATTGAAAAGAGCCTATCCACCCTGATGCATGCATCACCAATATTTTAATTTTTTTGGATAACCATGGTGTCTAAACTAGACTGATTTCACGAGATGCCTGCCATTACCACCAGCATCAGGCAGCATGTAACTCCATCCCCCACGGCTACGGCAAAGGGAAAAAATCACCTAGTATTTTGCCTTAAAACCACATAATTCTCACCCACTTTATTCATCACTTTGTCACACCCTTGGATGCCCATGCATCGCTAATTCTACTGCTCGAACCCTACGATCTATAGGCCATATAGGTTACAAAGAGACAAACTATACCTTATTCCAATTCCAATCCTCCCTTTTAACATAAAATAAGCAAAAACCAATAAATTTACCAATATTTTTAAAGTATTAACAACTCCGCATGCCAAATCTTAAGATCTACATCAATAAATCACGAATCAAATCAATTAAATTAGCAAAATTCCTCATACTCCGAAGCAGTTTTTCATGTTTCAATCATCACACTTCAGATCAGATCACATCAACAGAAGTTTACACAAAAAATTGAATCAAAAGCTACGGAAAACGTAAATCTGAGATTAATAAACCGAACAAATAGAAGGATTTACCTGAAGAACAGTTTGGGGAAGAGGGATCTAGTGAGAGAAAGCACGAGAGGAGACAGAGAGAGAGAGAGAGCGCTTGAGAATAACGCGAATTATGGTAATATTTCTCGGGAATTAGAGGCGATAAATAATTAAAAGGAGTGACGTATATGGTACTAATAAACTAAAATGACGAAAATGCCCTCCATGATATGATGACGAAAGAGTGATTAATTGAACACGTTTATCAAAAAAATTATATTATTTAAATATATAAGTCAAAAATTACTTTATATGCATATAATCATGAATGATATTAATAAAAATTTTGATATTATATTGTGAAACACCACCAACAAAGGTATCGGGTTGAGTAATTAATGCTATGTATAGAGATTAGATATGACTACCTATTTTCTCGATTTATTAAAGTATATCGTAATATTATCCTTTAAATAAATAAATTAGTTAATTATTTATAGATTATTGCTTGCGTTTCTATTTTAATCATTTTTCTTGCAGATCTAGTGCTTTTAGAGCTTAATATTTTGAGTCGAGGGTATTCTGGAAACAACATCTTTATCTCTATAAAATAGTGATGAAATTTGCATATATTTTACCTTCTCTATACCCCAGGGTATTATGTTATTATTGTGGTAGTTGATTACTTGTAGTGTTAGTTTAGGCAATATGTAATGTTACTTAAAAGATGCCTAGGCAATATGTAATGTTACTTAAAAGATGCCTACCTATTTTCCCGATATTGAAGTATATCGTAATATTATCCTTCAAATAAATAAATTAGTTAATTACTTGTAGTTTTAATTTAGGCGATATGAGCATTATTGGATGGTCGATCATGCAGAGAATAACATACTTCACAAGTGTATCCAAGCATATTACAATAACTATCTTCCCCAAATGTTCCTCACCAAAACTCTAATACCATGTGATGCATAAACACTTGGAAAATATTAGTAAGACACATAAGCTACTGTACATTAACAACAACATTATCCCAAATGTCTCAAAGGCTTCCGCCCAATGCGGGGTAAGGGGGGATTGAATGTACGCAGCCTGACCCCTATGTTTAAAAACATAGCGCGACTGTTTTCGAATGACCCATGATGAGCGTCGTAAATTGCATTGACTAACTGTTACTTCACAATTGAAAGAAGCGCAAACAATTTAAAGAGTAATTTTGCTTTATTCTATCATACAGCAAAACCAAAAAATAGTAAATCTTTGGCTACTGTACATTATTACACTGAATCCTATTTATAGATAATATATTACAATCCTTTTCCATCTAGGAGACCATATATACAATTCTATCCCTATTCTAACAGAGCTTAAATGAAATTGAGAATTCAAATTGCCGAACCGAACTTCCACATCCTATTCCTATTCTCACAGAGCTTAAATGAAATTGAGAATTCAAATAGCCGACCCCAACTTGTTTGGAACTCTCAATCATGATGATCAAGTTCACTTCAAGAGCATGAGGTGAAATGATGCTTATAATTTTTGCATCGGTTTCAGGGCACTGGAATGTATCATCATCTGGGGTAAAAAGAACTGTGAGATAAGTTGGCAATTGAACTAGAAGCACCTTGACTATGCGAATACATCGCCCAAGGCCCACGAAGTTCCATGGTGTTCTCATCAACAAATGGTGGAGTAGTAGGCGCCGGCAACTCTTCTTCTCTGTTGAGGATCATCTGTAATGCCTCAGACATGGATGGGCGTAATGTTCGGATCTCTTGAGTGCACAAAAGCCCCACATGCAAAACTCTCGCAACCTCATTTTTCACATTGATGGTGTTGTAGTTGTGCAACATGACGTTTGGATCAAATAGTTCCTCCAGAATACCGCGTTTATAGTGCTCCCACACCTGTTAATTTCATCCATTATAAGCGTAAAGGCCAAAATGCAAAAAGTTTTCCAAGATTGAAAACTTCGGGTGAAAAAAAAAAGTGATAAAAAATTACAATGGAAACTAAGCTGTCTGTGTTTTCATCGTTTTTGCTCCTGTTATTTTGCCTCCCAGTAACAATTTCCATGAGAAGAACTCCAAAGCTGTAAACATCTGCTTTTTCTGTCAATTGGCCATGTGCCAAGTATTCAGGAGCCATATATCCTCTGCATGTTGGACCATATTAGTTTTCATGTTTTTCGGTACTTTTACACGACAAAAAGTAGAAGCTGAGACGAAGAAATACTAACAATGTGCCAGCAATGGCAGTGCTTATGTGACTCTTGTCTTCTTGGAATGACCTGGCTAACCCAAAATCAGCAATCTTTGCACGGAATTTTGAGTCCAACAGGATATTGCTTGCTTTTATGTCTCTGTGAATTATTCGTGCCTTTGTGTTCTCGTGGAGGTATACCAAACCTTCTGCAGTCCCTATAATTATCTTAAATCTTCTCTCCCAATTTAGATCTTTGCCTTTGGTAGGGTCTGTCGATTTCAAACATAGAATCAAGATATGACAAAATAATTCTGGTGTGATGGTGTGAAAACTGTCTTAATGTGAAGGTGGTTACTTATATTTAACTTATTTTCACTTCTATTTTCAGTTGCTGCAATGATGAGATGAGTTTAGCTTAAATAGAATAGTGAGTATTCATATAGCATAGTTTGTTGTTGCAAAGCCCCCATTGCTTACCAAATATGAAGCGATCAAGGCTCAGGTTAGGGAGGAACTCGTATACAAGAAGGGTTTCCGGTCCTGCGCAGCTGCATCCCAATAACCTTATCAAATTTTTGTGCTCGACGCTACTGATTATGTTGACCTCGTTATAAAAATCTGCAGCTCTGTGTTTGTTGTTGAAGAATAGCCTTTTGACAGCGATCTCTCTCCCATCTGCCAAAACACCCTGCGACAAATCATGCCTCAGACTATTTAATTGCCAACATTTCTAGTATTGCCTTGCTGTTAACAAGTTCAAAAAATTCAACCATTACACACCTTATAGACCGTGCCAAATCCACCTTGTCCAAGCTTGTTGGCCTCGTCAAATGACCCCGTGGCTTTGTCAAGTGTCGAATACTTGAAGCTCAGGCTGATGTCATGAAGGATCCTCACCAATTTCTCAGCATCATTTGCACCTAACAAATTCAAAATTTCCCAGGAAAAGCACGAGTAGGCCATAATGCCTCAAGTTAATTCTTGAAAATTGTCTTCAGTACAGAGTGTGCATTTCACAAAATATATGATCAGCAATTCTTCTTCCTATTTTCTGCTTTAACCGAACCAGTTTTAGCAAAAGATGCAATATAATGTTCATCAATAATATCCTAATGACTTCTATAACCAATTTTTGGCAAAAAAGGATTTACCTTTCCTCTTCTTCTGGATTTGTTTTTTCTTCCAGACACCAATACCAATGAAAGCACCTACTCCCAAAACGACAACGGAACTAACAACAACAATGACAATGACTGCAACTTTTCCTGCAATGTGGTGATTTGAAAGTTGAAAAAAAGATCACTCGTTGACAAAATTGCATGTTTTGTCAACAAATAACAGGCAAACCAAGACGAAAAAAGAGTAAAGAATACCTCTTGACGATGAGCCTCTACTGGTAGGAATAGCATTGAGAAAATTTGTATCAGAATATCTCATGAAGCATCCAGTGTATAGTGCTCTACCTTCTGACCAAGGCAAGCATCCCAGCATGGACGCAGATGCATTTTGCAAACACGCTGCGCAGGAGTTTGCACTCAGTGTCTTCCAGCAATCAGCGAGAACATAAGCTGTCATGGTGGAAGAACCAGGCACTGACACTTGAGCACGCGCAGAGCCATTATTACTCGGTGCATTTGCAACTGCTTGCTGAACGGCTTGCCTAACATTCTGTTGGAACAACGAACCCTTTGTCGTCCTGTTTCCGCATACATGCCTGTCCTCTGGACCTAAATACTGGTCATAGAACTTGTAATTGTCCGCTCGCATAAAGCAACCATCAAGATAAATTCGCGCCCTGTTACTAGGGAAGCAACCGGGAAAGAGGGTTCGTGCTTCAGAGAAGCATATGACACAGTCTGTTAATGAAAGATCACCATAGCATTGGCCAAGTCCATAGATAGCATCTGGTCCAGTGCCAGAAGCTGCTACTCCATATCCTCTAGTTCTCATTTGGTCACCTATATTTTCCATTGCAGTAACAAAACTTGAGACGTCAACTGTCGATCCATTTCCACATATAAGCTGGACTAACTGGGATCTTGGATCAGCCACTGATGTATCTGGTAGAAGTAGGATCAATACAATAACGAAGTGACTACATAACATTGAAGGAGTTGCTCTTTCCATTTTTTCCAAATGAGCTGTACAACATAGAAACAACGTGAGAGGACTAACTGAAGTACTATTAGAGAAGAATCTAGTTTAGTTATGACTATATAGAGAAGAACAAAAGAAAATAGTTTGTTTTGGACTGTAATAGTTCAGATGTTGTTTCAAAACACCTTTTTTGTGCGCACGCTTGTTTTTGTGAGTTTGTTTAGTTGAGTTTCTATTTTAAGCCAATACGAGCCAGTAAAGAAACCTTGCTAGAACCATGATATTTTAGGGGTGCCCAACGTCTTCCCCTTGGCCCTCAATCAACAGAATTCCTTCCTGTCAATGATCAGTCATTTGGGTTGGACTTGTTTTAGAAACACAATGTAGTCACATTCAATCTTGAAAACCCTTTAGATCTTTAAAATATGAAAATCATTTTAAGAAAAGGGTAGGACAACTACTAATTATCCACCCATATCAATGATCAGAACCCCACAATTACCATCCTCGGCCACAACTACCACCCCCTCAATCACCATAGTCAGTTGTCATCCAACCTTAGCCATCATAACCACCATCACCTCCAACTAATAATACCACAATAACCACCAATCATTACTAACAATCACCACCATCAACCACCATTATACATTGCCAATCACCACTCTTAGTCACCACCCCTAATATCTATAATTACCATCCCTCACAACTATCGGTAGCCACCAGCATCAACTGCCATTGTTAACCACTCTACCAGCCACCACCATCACTAGCTACGGCCCACCATCATCACAAAGGATGACAAAATTAGCCCATTAACCTAACCTGCCGAAGTTTGAACTGATTATTAACCCGCCCATTTACCAGCTCATGAGAGTAACTAAATCTTATCTAGCTTGAAAGTTGCACTAAAATTAAAAAAAACAAAAATTCTAAATAAAGCACAATTCAAACAGGAAGCTTAAGCATTTATCAAATCCTATTCACATTTACAAAAAAACAAACACAATACCAAATATCAAATTGCTATTCTTATTTATCTATATAAATATAAAAATCAAATATCAAACAACACAAAATAACATGATAGACCGTAAATTTGAATTTTATAAAAGTAATGAATCAAGTTGGACGAAATTGGGAGATGACCCATTTGTTGATTCAACCCGTAATAACCCACCCAAATTCAGCTCAAACCATCCATTTCTCACCTCTATTTGATAGTAAAGAGCTCAATACGAAAAAAAAAAACTTTATTTGTAAAGCTCGAAGCCGATACCTACGAAGATCACTTACCACCCGCCACAACAATTGAATCTCAGTGAAAATAGAAAGAAGAAGAGAATACTCACGAAGTCCTTCTGAGCTCGACGGTTTGAACTCGCCGGAATTGGAGTCGGAAAATAGAGAGATCGCCGGTGCAAACTGGTCAGCTAAAGAGAGAAAATGGAAAAAATGAAGTGAAATTTTATACTATTATTGATTACTGTGTCGTTTTCTTTCTTTTTTTGTTTTAAAAAAATATATATCCTAGTGGATCTTTGATATTTATATTTGGAAGTGACTAAATTTTAATTTATGTCCAAGAGTTTTCTCTAAGTCGGTCGGTGTATTAAAGCTCTGAGAAATGATTTGACCGTTAGGATTACTTAAGTTTTTGTTATGCATTGGGTTTAAGGAAGAGTCGATCACAAGGATCTATTGTATGCTATTTTTAAGGCTTGAACTCGTCGCTCGTGGCCTTCTATTGCACTAACGCTCTTTGTATTTATAGGGTTCGAGGAAGTACCCGACTACAAAGGTCTATTATAGGCTATTTTTAAGATTTGAACTCGTAGCTTTCTAATCATATAACAATAACTTTATCAATCAATTATTTAAAAATCATTACAAAAATATAATAGAAAAATGACTATAATTGATACAACAACAACATAAACAATAGAATTTAACATGTAGAGTTTGGGGAGAGCGCAAAATTTATCACTATCTCATAAAAATACAGAGGTTTTCAAAAAATCTTAGCCTCAAAAAATAAAAAAAATACGAGATATAAACTAACGATTAGAATGAAAAAATTATCTTTTAATTTCACGACATTTCAAAAAAAAATAAATAAAAATATATTATATTTTATAAAGTTTAAATTTTAATTTCTTTTTTAAGAATGATGACATATTTATTACCTCATCCAAATTTTTATTGTTTCTTTTTGCGTGTGAACAAGGGGAAAAGAATTGTGGAAGAAATTATTTGTTTGAACTTTTCAAAAACAAAGACTTTGAAGTCAACAAGTGTCTTTTTCTACTTATTACATTACACTGGCCCGAAATCCCACAAAATGAGAAGAAAAAATCAAACGTGTTAGTTTTATTTTTAAATTATTAATAAATTTAAAAATATTTCATAATTTGGCAAACTAAATTTAGATATACCTTTGAACTTGACATGAATTATTAGTTTTGTCCCTAAACTATTGATAGACTTAAAGACACCCCTCAACTTGATGAACTGAACTTAAATATATCCCTCCCATGCCACATAATATAATGAGTACAATTTATTTAAAGCGTGTCAAAAGTTAAAAAAAGTTCACATCAACCTTAATTTTTATCTTTTTTTTTTCTGAAAAAGAAAATTTTTGTGCAACTTTTAGTTACTAAACTATTAGAATACCCTTCTTCTTATTTAATGTTTCCTTCATAATGGCGATCTCAAAGCAAAATCTATTTTTTTTTCATTCTCATTTTTAATTGCTTGATTCTCTTTCTTTTCCTATTTTGTTTATGATTTTTTTGTGTCAATGTGGACTTCCAATAACGTTAAAATTTTATGGTCGGATAACAATCTCGTAAGAAAATTTTGGGATTGTAAAAATATGACAGCATATGAAGCTCAACAAAATTTCACATCAAAATTTAACAAGTTACGGAAATATGAAATTGGGTTATTTTTAAGTCTATTAATAATTTAGAAATAAAACTAATAATTCGTGCCAAATTCAACGGTGTATTTAAGGCTACTTCATCAAATTGAGGGGTGTTTTTAAGTCTATCAATAGTTTAAGGACGAAACTAATAATTCGTGTCAAGTTCGAGGGTGTATTTAAGCTTAGTTCGCCAAGTTGA
>JAOTQJ010000001.1:2291783-2302292 GCA_025642045.1 Solanum sejunctum | reverse complement strand
ATTCGGTCCCCAAACTTTATTAAATCGAACCAATTAAGGACGTTCGGGGTTTAATTTACGTTACGGGTCCTAACATCTTCTCTTCTTGTTCTTCTGAGTACTTTTAATCTTTCAAAATCTTTTAATCTTCTCTTCTCGTTCTTCTCGTTGGATTTTGAAAAATTAAAAGAATACGCAGAGGAAGGAGAAGAGAAAGATTAGTTTGGGGAATACTTAATAAAGGGTAATTATTGGGTCATTTTATATTATAGTGGGTGGGGTAGGTTAGTTGGTCGAGTTAAGGTGGGGTGGGTTATTAAATAGTTTAAAAATGGGTATATTTTTAGTTATTAATATATTAATTAGAAATAAAAATTAATTATTTAGGTTGAGTGACTTTGAGAGTAAAACAATTATAGTTAAGTGACTTTAAAGTTAAAATTCAAAGCCGAGTAATTTTCTGAGAAAAGAATTCATAGTTGAGTGAGTTTGGAGTTAAAAATGAAAGTTGAGTGACTTTCTATGAAATTAGTTCATAGTTGAGTGATCATCTGTGATATTAATGATTATTACGAAAGTTCGTATCTTGATTATTAAAATAGTATAGAAATGATGCATCAAAATTTTTATTTAATTTTAAAAAAAATACGAATTTAGTATCTAAAAGAGAAAATAATGTTTGACTATTAAAAAATTAATAAGTTGATAATATATTGATCGAAATATTAAAAGTTATTAGTCTTTTAATTTTATGTATGATATTTTCTTAATGTCAAATATGATAAACTATATCATAGAGAAAATTTGAAGAAGAAAATTTAATATTCAAATTTAAGGATTGTTAAATTACAAAATAAAGAAAAATAAGGAGTTAAAAAATAAAGCATAACAACAAAAGAAAATGTCAATGGAAAAGACTATGTTGAGAAAATAATGTATTCATCAAAATATTAAAGTTATTAGTTTTTCATTTTTATCTATGACATTTTCTTAATATCAAATATGATAAACTATTTAACAGAGAAAATTTGAAAAAAAAATTTAATATTCAAATTTGAGGAATGTTAAATCACAAAATAAAGAAAAACAAGGAGTTAACAAAATAAAGCAGAACAAGAAAAAAAATGTCAATAGAAAAAGCCTATATTGAGAAATATAAAGAAATAAAAAAATACTAAAAGAATAAATAAAGGAAAAAAATAACCTGAAAAAGAAAAACAAGTATATTGGTTATTTTGTGGGGGTAAGATTTAAAGTTTTCTTTTATGGCATGATATTTAGAGTTCAATATCAATTTTTTAAAATTTAATTTAGAATTTAACATTAAGGTAATTGTTAATATCATAATAAAGTTGTTTTCATGATTTTTTTATTTTTGTGAAATTAGAAAATTAGTTTTTAAATAAATATTTTCAATATTAACATCAAAATAAATAGAACTATTTCTACTTATTGAAGAAAATAATAAAATGAATCACAATTCATCGACAAAGCTAACACAAATAAATTATACTTACGTTGATCAAAGATTTGTATATATTATTATATGCAAAGCTTGTGGTGCAAATATTACAAATCCAACATAACAAGGGTGGAAAATAAATATCACTTGTGAAAATATATGAAGATTGAGAATTTTTTTAAAATATTAATATTTTATATATTCCTCGAACATGAAATCTGCTAATACATAATCTAACATACTTCTTTATTTTCTCCATGCATAGAATCTATTAGAATTCAGCTTTGAAAAGTTTGATTGTAAATGACACATTTATATCATACCAACATTTGAAACAAATGATAAAGTAATATATAAAAGTTGTTTACTGAAAATAATATGTAAACTTATATTTGGCTCGTATTACGGGCCTTAAATTATCTAGTGTGTGTGTATATATATATATGTAATAACTCTATATTAATGGAGACTAAAAAGAATGCATATATACTCAGGCACACATGTTTTATATCTCACAGGTGTAAAATATAAACATCATTAATTAAAAATTTCTTATAACATATGTATGAAAATATGTAAACAAAAATACATCTGAAAACATACATTTGGAAGAATATACACATAAACACATATATATATCTACACAACCTATACTTAAATGAATTGCATGAAAAAATACATTGCGTGGTGTGTAGCTATCACCAATTGCAATGGATATATATGTGCTGTATAATTTTACAAATTGAGGTTGTATGTATGATTATATCTTCTCATATGTATACAGCTCACATGTGTAAATATAAAACATTAGTAATTAAAGTTCCTTTTACTTGTGTATAAAAACATGTATAAAAAAAGTTCATCTCAAAAATATACATTTCGAGATATATACATATACAGACATGAATATTTACAAAACTTATAGTTATACTATATTGATAAAAGATATTGTCTCATTATGTATAAGCTAAAGAAATACTTCATTTTCCTCACTATTGTTTTCGTCGAGTTTGTAAGAGTTGGACCCATCATATTGTTTCAACTCGTTACTACTTGAATCGATTTCAACAGCTTTTTTCTTCTTTTTGTGACTTCTTAGCTTAAAAAATAATTCATTGATGATGACACTGGATGTTCCCTTTTTACTAGCCTAGCTTTTGGAAGAGACTCTGCAATAATATCGATTTTTTGAGTTATACTCAAGGAAAAGGATGACGAATCTTTCATTTTTTTTATCATGCAAAATATATATCCCCTGTTATTCTTTTGGACGATGATTCCTCAATCATAGTTTTGTATTGACAACAACTATTGTAGCAAAGATTTTGTATAATAAAAAAGGAAATATTTAAACTTTTTAGCAAAAAATTAGAACCCGCCAAAAAAATCATGAAATTAACTATGATTCTCGAAGAGATTTTGAAAAAAAAAATTGAAATCACTCACCTGTTAAGATGGTGGAATCCTTTAGTGATTGTAGGAGAGTCATTAACAGAGAGGAAATAGAGGAATGGTTATGAAAATAAAATCGGACTTCATATATACATGGGAGAGAGAAAGTGCAATGGAATATGAAGAGACTTATACAGACAACTAGTGGGGTTGCACAATTTTATAGCCAAAAAATATTAAATGTTAGTTATAAAAAGTAATATTATAAAATTATAGTTGAGTTTTGTTATTTGATAGTAAAAGTTTGTTTAGTTGTGTAATTTTTCTTTGTTTGTGTACTGTTGGCTGATTTTTCCTAAGAAAGAACGAGCCGAATTGGAGGGTTATGGGCTAGAAAATCAATCCAAAATTGGGTTGAAATTGATCTAAAAATTGACCCAATTAAAGTGAAAAACGAGGCTGAAAATGGGGTTACGTGTTGGGAATTTTAAATGGAGATGTATTCATTTAAAATTATAATCATGGCCAAGTTTAGAATTTAAAAGTTATCAAATTGGATTAGTGATTAATTTTGGCTATCAGATGAATTGATATAAATCAATTAAAGAGCTTCTTTAAATTATCAAAAATGAAATAATTAACTTAATTATCAACTAATTAACTCTAAAATAATTTATAATCAAATCAAGATAATTAATAAAAATAAAATCTTTTTGGAATGTTTTTTGAATAAATGTAAAATTTAAAAATTAAAAGATTAACACTAAAATAACTTAAAATATAATTCATGAAAGGGAGGAAAAATATTATTATATTTAAACCCATCGATGTATAAGCATATTACTTTGACGTGAATATAAATTTACTCTTTATATAAATAATATGTGTTTTAGTGTTATTGTCTAGTTAAAATTAGTATTGGATTGTAAATCTTTATGTTTCATATGTTAGTTTATTTTAATTCTAAATATAAGGTAAATTACTAGTAGAAAAATTTGACCTTTTTAAAATATTTTTTGGAGTTCTTTTTTCAATTTTCTTGGACAGTTCTTAGCCTTTTTTTTGGACTTTTTTATTTATTTTTATTTTGAAATTTTTTTTTGAGTATTTTCTTTTTGGATCTAGTATATTTTTTTGAAGCTTTTGCCTTTTTTTGGACGATTTTGAAACTTTTTTTTTTGGATTTTTTCTTGGATGCTTTTTTTTTCAAATTATTATTTGAAAGTCTTATTTTTTCTTACTATTTTCTTTCTAGATCAAGTTTATTTTAATTGAAAAAAGAATTCTTTCAGTAGGAAGTTAACGATAACAAGAAAATCTTCTCTATTTATTTTTTATTATACTTATTATTTAATATTATTAAAATAATAATATAATAATTAGAAAATATGGTGACAAGAAAGTCTTTTTTAACTATTTTATTTTTGGATCAAGTCTATTTTTTGAAAATTTTTTTATATTGTTTTGGATGGTTTTTAAACCTTTTTGGGGGGACTTTTTTAAAAAAAAATTCAGATGTTTTCTCTTTTTTTAATTACTAGTCCTGGGCACGTGCATTGTAGGTGTGTCCCCATGATAAATTAAATTATTGATGTAGTAGAATAGTGATGATTTTATTTTTAGAAACAATAATGTGTATAAGTTGTACATGCATAAATTTGAATTTCTAATAGATAGAAAATAAATTAGAGTCTGGTAATCACATATTATAACATCTTACAAGGTTTTGCCTTTAAAGTATCAAATCAGCAACAATATATTCTACATATTCAACAGGCTTTAGTAATATCTTGACATGGAATTATTTAGTCGTGCATTTTGCTTATAAATATGAGTTTTACAATGAAACTCAATCATTTAGAGTTGGCAATGTCTTCGTGGGGATTTAAACAGAAAAACATTTAACAAAAATAGGTGAAAATCATGAAAGCTCAGACTTGGTAGATGGAAAGTACGCATGAACAATCAAGTGCGTAAGAGCTGGGACCAAACATTACTATTACAAAACAACCATTAATATTCATGGGCCATAGATGCCTTTAATCTGTGCAATTCAGATTAGGCCACCTCCGTCAGTGCATCAGAGAACAAACAATCTAATGCACAGCCTCACCGGTCTTAAAGGAAATGAATTATTAAAGAGATTTAGCTGAAATCTTGATTAACACATAATGCTAAAATCTGGATTGGTCCTTCCCTTATCAATAGTGGAAGAAAACTACTAAAGTTCTCAATTATCAGGTGAAAGAGAAAAAATTAATTTTAATTCAAAATTTTTATCACTAAAACATTCTTGAAAACTTTCTAGTTTTGGCAACCCATCTAACAACTTCGGTGTTGACCATTCCTCCAATCATGGCAAACCGACAAAGCAGAGGAAGTTCACCATTTTCTTAAAGAAAAAACATACATCTTTGGGTTTATCAGCTGCTGATAAAGATGAAATTTGGGGAAGAATATGCTTCCCAAATGGTCTATGAATGGCAAGAAGCCAATATGGATTATACTTATCTCAAGAGTCTTTTGAATGAAATCTTGAATTTCAACCAGAAGAATGCACCATTACCTGAAGTTGTAGCCACCCCAGAGGGTCCTTAAAGAGAAGGTTATCGATGTACAGAACATTTAGTTGATTACAAAAGGTGGAACACATTTACCATTATATGATATGACAAACTACTATAAAAATTAGTCAACGAAGTAAGGTATGGAGAGAATCAGCCGTGAGTATGAATGGCACAAGACTATCACTTCCAAAAACATAACCACGTTTTACGAAGGACTAAAACTAAAATTGATAAATATTCTTAAATATTGTTCTAGGATTCAAATTGAGTAAATTCATAACCACGCCTGTATTAGAAAGAAGAAAAATCAAAATCAATAAATATTCTTAATATTGTTTTGGGGTTCAAATTGAGTAAACTCTAGCAGTATTGATTTATAAAACTTTGTGAACTCTCTGTTATTTGCCCAAATCAAGGGGGGCGCCATCTAGGATGAATATATCTACTTATTCAATTTTATAGTACAAGTGCCTACTCATGCACACTCAATGTTGGAGGGCATAGGTGCAAGCTGAAGCCAAGTTAAAAAGTACATTTATCTATTATGCCAAAAGAATTCAATTCATCCTCCCCACCCCCACCCCATCCGACCACTACCTCCACCACCGTGCTTTTTAGGTGTCTAGATGTGCATACTCAAAGTTGAAGTGTTTAGTTCTCAGTTTACCTCAATTAAAGTGTTTATCTATGTATTACGCCTATAAGTTATACTTCAGCTTCAAGGCACTGGGATATCATCATCTGGGGTATAAAGAACAGTAAGATAAGTTGGCAATCATAGCATAATTGCCTTGTTTAGGTGAGTACTTCTCCTAAGGGTCATACAGTTCCATGGTTTTCTCATCCACGAATGGCGCCTTAGTAGGAGACTGCAACTCTTCTTCTTTTTTCACAAACATTTGTAATGCCTTAGACATGGATGGACGTAACGTTGGGATCTGTTGAGTGCACAAAATTCCCACATGTAACACTCTCAAGACCTCATTTTTCACGTTGATTGTATGACAGTCATGCAACATGAGATTCGGATCGAACAACTCCTCCACTATCCCGCGTTGGAAGTACTCCTACACCTGTTAACTTCATCTAATAAAGTTAAGATCAATGAAAAAAAATGTTTACCAAGATTCAAAATTTGGTTCAGAGAGAAGTGATTGGTCAGAAATTATCTTGGAAACTAAGCTGACTGTATATTCATCATTTTGTCTCTTGTTATTTTGTCTTCCATTAACAATCTCTAATAGAAGAACTACAAAGCTGCAGGTGTCTGCTTTTTCTATTAATTGACCGCACGCAAGGTATTCTGGAGCCAGATATCTTCTGCATTAAAAGGGTAAACCATCCATTATTAGACATATTAGTCTTTGCAGTTTTGTGTATTTTTTACACGAAAAATAAAAGATAACATAAAGAAATACTAACAATGTGCTAGCAAGGACAGTGCTTATGTGACTCTTGTCTTCTTGGAATGACCTGCCAACCCAAAATCAGCAATCTTTGCACGGAACCTCGAGTCTAACAGATATTGCTTGCTTTTATGTCTCTGTGAATTATTGAGTCTTTGTGTTCTCGTGAAGGTATACCAATCCTTTTGCTGCACCTATAATTATCTCAAATCTTTTCTCCCAGTTTAAAGTTATACCTTTTGATAGGGTCTGTCAAATTTTAACATTGATTAGAATCAAAATATCTGATAAAAATCATTCTTGCATGATTATGAGCAAACACGACGTTTCGTCTTAATGCTAAGGCAATCACTTATTTTCAATTTTATTTTTAGTTGTGTGATGATGACATGAGTTTAGCATAAAATAGAATAGTGTAAGGCTTCCTATAACCGACCCTTACTTACCAAATATGAAGCGATCAAGACTCTGGTTAGGCAGGAACTCATATACAGGAAGGCTTTCCGGTCCTGAGCAGCTGCATCCCACTAACCTTGCCAAATTTTGTGCTCAATGTTGCTGACTGTGTTAACCTCGTTATAAAAATTTGCAACTCTATGTTTGTTGTTGAAAAATAGCCTTTTGACAATGATCTCTCTCCATCTGCCAAAACACTCTGCAACAAATCGTGCCTCAGACTCAGTTTAATTGTCAACACTTCTACTGTGGCATTGCTGTTATGGATAATTGACGGATTCAAACATATCAATCGCACTACATTCAACTGTTCTATACCTTATACACTGTGGCAAATCCACCTTGCCTGAGCTTGTTGGCATCGCCAAATGACCCTGTGGCTTTGTCAAGTGTTGAATACTTGAAGTTCAAGGTGATGTCGTGAAGGATCTTCACTAATTTCTCAGCATCATTTGCACCTAACAAATTCAATTGTTTTTTTAATTCTAAGTTTTAGAATAAAGATGCAATATATGTATATCATTTGATATTAGTAATATTTGGCACAACAGTATTAACCTTTTCTCTTCTTCTGGATTTGTTTGTTCTTTCAGACACCAATAGTAACGAAAGCAGCTGCTCCCAGAACGACACCGGAACTAACAATGACGATGACTACAACTTTTCCTGCAATGTTATGATTTGAAAGTGAAAAATAAAGACCATTTATCAATAAAATTACATGTTCAGTCGATAAATAATAGGTAAACCAGGACAAAAAAAGAGAAAAAAAAGTACCCCTTGATGACAAGCCTCCACCAGTAGAAATAGCATTGAGAATATTTGAATCAGAATACTTAATGAAGCATCCTGTGTACAGAGCTCTAGCTTCTGACCAAGGTAAGCATCTCAACATAGAGGCAGATGCATTTTGCAAACACGCTGCACAGAAATTTGCATAGATGACTATTACTAAGGTAATTTTTCATCTTCATCAATGCGAAATTAAGACGATGTACGAAATTACTGTGAAGCAAGGGGATGTAATTGGTATGATCAGGTTATTACAGTGAGAAGGGAAGGGAATTGAATTGAACAACCTGAGCATTGGAGAATTAACAGGCGAAGAAAACGTGAACATTCAAAGGAGGAAGAGAACAGACATGAGGTTGAAACATAAGAAGCAAAGCACAAAGCAAAAGAAACTAAACCTAATCTTTATGATTAATTAATATTAATGTTTAATAAGTAATGGAATTAAGTAATGATATAAAACCAAAAGAGTAATCTAACTTTGAGATTAGGACTTTTTTACTTTTAGTTATAACTAGTTTAAAGCACGTGCTTTGTATGTATGTCTCACGTTAATTGTTAAAGTTATACATACGATGAACAAAATTATTAAAATATAATAATTGACGTTGAAATAAATATTTTATCTATCCAAATAATGAATATCATGTATGACAATAAAAAGAAAAGGGCACTTGAGAGGGGGAAAAAAGACAAACTATAAAACTATATCAAATATGCAAGAATTTGAGCATTTAATAATATATTTAGTTAGTAATTTTAGAAGTATAGTAAAAAAAAATTATATAATTTTCATATATATGAGTAGTCTAGAAAACATATATTTTAAAATAATTTAGTAAAAGAAAAGTACTTCATTTTTCTTCCCATTTACTTTAGGAGTCTAGTCAACATTTAACAAATAATTAAAATTTATTTTATAAAAGGTAAAGTTAATTTATTTAAAGTTATCCCATAAACTTAGGAATTCAAGTGTTAGTAGATAATTTTTGTCTTTTTTTGGGACTTTTCTGGAGAAGATTTTCACTTATTTTAAAACATTTTTGGCTTTAATTTTTTTGGATTTTTTTGCTATTTTTAATTTTTTTTTACTATTATTCTCTCTATTTTTTTGACCTCTAAAACCTTTTTTCTTTGCCTATTTTTTAAAACTTTTTTTGACTATTTTTTTAAATCTAATCTATTTTAATTAAAAAAGATTTTTTGAAATAAGAAAACCTTCTTTATTTAATTTTATTATAATTAGTATAGTAAATATATATATCATTAAAATAGTAATATCATAATTGAAGAAAAAGGCTAAATATATGATTTTGTCTAAAGCAAAGTATTTTTCAATAAAGAGGAAAAAATTCAAATAACATTATTAAGGATCTTTACACTTCTAATATAAACTATAGTTTAGGAGTCCTTGATTATTCTTTTTCCCCTAATATTTTTTACAATATATTAAGATTTATTAATTCTTTTTACCATATTACTTAGGACTCTTACTTACTAATATTATAAAAACAATTCAATAATAATTTGAGAAATAGTAACTCAATAATTAATAATAAGTATATATATAAAAATATAAATTATTGTATGTACTTTACATTATTAAGTGTAAAGCTAAAAAAATACATACATAAAAATATTTAAAATAAAAGGTGTAATTAAGTAGAAACATGATAACTCGCTATCACACTAACAATTAAGGAGAAAATTTTCATTGGTAATATCAAAAGTCAAAATTATATCGGTATTAATAGATGAAAACGCATTCTAAATATTACAGTTTTTTGGTTAGGCTTGAAGGGTCGTATTCTGAAAGTTTCTTCAATTTTTAAATAAAGATATATATTCCTTTCAAGCATGTACATACAAATAAAATTAAAGCCAATAGAAATGTAGACAATTTATCAACAAATATAAATTACACAATAATATAATATTATGAAAGAGAGGAAAAACACCATTACCTTTACACCCATCTATGTAGTCTTTGTTTTGACATGAAAATAAATTTACTCCTTATATAGATAATATGTTTTAGTTTCATTGTCTAATTGGAATTGGTATTAAATTATAAAATTTTATATTTGATAAAAATATAAAAATTGTATTAGTTTATTTTAACCCTAAATATTAGATAAATAATTAAGGTTTAACATTTTTCCTTGGAAGTTTTGTTTTCCTATTCTTTTTGGACTATTTTAGACTTTTTATTTTTGGTTTCTGTGTTTGGGCCTTTTTTTTCTTTTCTTTTCTTATTACGTATATTTTTTTATTGTTACTTTCAAACTTTTTTTTTTTGAATATTTTCTTTCCGGACAAATTATTTTGGACGACCTTTAAAAAAATTTAGGACTTTTTTGTTGGACATTTCCTTTTTTTATTTACTCTTTTCTAATCATGATTTTAAAACATCTGTTTATTATTTTCTTTCTAAATAAAATTTTAATTCGGAAAA
>JAOTQJ010000001.1:2258813-2271852 GCA_025642045.1 Solanum sejunctum | reverse complement strand
TTGGGATGAATGCGGATTCACCAAATCTCCTTACATTTTGATATATCTAAAAATTCTTCTTTATTTATTTTTATATGTTTGAGCTTTTTATTCTGTTGCTTGAAATTTGAAACCCTACCAAAGTGCTTTGATTTTGGTATGGATTGGCCCACTTGATTTTGGGCTCAATTAAGAGAAGCCCAACTAGAAGTCCAAGAACAAACTCAAAGCCCGCCTACCAAATTTTGATAATTCGTCAAATTGTCTTGTCATAAATTTTGAAAATCGTCAAAATATTAACTACCTATTGTGATAGTTTTGATGAATCTCCATAAAATTCATTAGATTGCCTAGTCATAAATCTTGTTGATTGCCAATTCGTCAGAAATTGACCACAAATCAAATATTTCTGATTGATCGTAAGAACTTATTGTGGTAGAATTTTCAGCAACATGTTTTTGCTTCAAAATTGATCTGAATCGACTTCAAATTTGATATCTGGTGTTCTGATACTAGTGTCACTAATTTTTAATCATTAGATTCAACTTAAACCTTCAAAATTCAAAGCTAAGATTGAATAATCCTTGTTGGAAAATTAATATAATTAATGATCTCATTAGCTTAAACTATTTGTTCGTCTTTTACTTATCATATTTGGATTTGGTACGTCCATTACGAAAATAATATTTGACATGGTTATATTATCACAATAACAACAACAACAACATACCCAGTGATATCTCACAAGTGGGTTCTGGGGAAGGTACATTGTACGCAGACCTTACCACTACCTCATAGAAGTAGAGAGACTGTTTCCTAAAACCCTCCGTTCAAAACCCATAAGTAGAAGGATTAGATATGACTAGATATGACAAAATGAAATGTAAGATGAAATGAATTGAAATGTAAAAATGAAATGAAATGAAAAGAAATATGAAATATGAAATATGAAATGAAAAATGAAATGTAAGGAAAGGGGACAGCAAATGCGACTGACAGTAATTTACTAAAATAAAACTAACATATATACGCTAGATAATGAGAGAAAAAATGAATGATAATGATAAAAACAGTACAAATACTAATAGTAAAGGAAGAAGATGACCAAGAAGAGGAATAGGAAGAAGAAAAGGAATTTAGCCTACTACTCTAATTCGTGACCTCCACAACTTAGCCTATTAATTTATGTTCTGTATGATATTTTTGAAAAAGGATTTAGTGAAAGAGTAAGTAATACCATGATAAACATAGAAAAAATAATTATTTTTTGGATATATTAAAAGCAATAAATAAAAATAAAAAATTATTTTTAAAAAAAAGTGGACAAACAAAAGTAAATAGAGGGAGTACTAAGAGAATATATTGATTAGCCATGATTTCAATGCTAATTAATGATGATTATTGACTTAAATAGTAGTATTATAAATTAAAAAATAATTTTTGTTATGTCACCAAGAAAAACAACATATGATTGTTACTTGTAATTTAATAATAATATTTATATTTAATAAAATCACATGTTACATATGCATAAAGTAATATGACTTTCAACAATGTCAGCCAATTACACTTGGATTCAATTGTCCATTTTTTAAAGTTATGTTGTTTTGTCTTTTTGCACCAAATTTGAGAAGTGTATTTTAATTTAAAATTAAATAGTATATATATATATATATATAGTAAAGGTAAAAGGGTCAAATTATTCTATTTTTATCATTGCAAAGTTTAGAAAATTTCCACCCACGCGCCTTATTTTCGTGTTAAACACTCGCTGTGCCATATCAGCAACCCGTGCCTACTTGTTCAGAAATTGCCAAGTTGAGGATCATATTTTTGCGAGTTGAAAGTTTAAGTTTCAGTTTACAATTTGATGTCAAGTTCGGAGGCATATTTGGGTATTATACCGAATAATTAATATAAAAATTTTCTATGCTGTCAAGTTAGTTTTATATATAGTAGCAAATATTATGTTTTATTATATAGTTTATCAATTATTATTTTCAATCATTATCATCACTAACTATTACATAGCTATAATATTATCATTAGTTAATACTATCCTATATCAATATTCATATTATCTTCATTAGTCATTACAAATTTTATATGTTAACATTTTAGTATTTACATTTTAATATAATTTTAAAATATTTATATTCAAACATTTAATATATTTTTCTATATTTTAATTTTGATTTTTGTCAAGTTGATAACTTGAAGTATGTTAATTGAATTACTCAAAAATCAAAATCCTTAAAATTGAGCATTCCTTCAAATTCACAAAATGATATGTATTGATTTAATAGATAAGCATGAAAGTGTTATTTCAACGATCAAATACTTTTCTATTTTAAATTTTGTAAAAATAAATAAACTTCAAATTGTCTAAACTTTGAATAACAATAAGAATTAGCCTTCACCAACTATGTGATGGTGTTTAAATTTTAAGAGTCAAATAATTATTTTTAAAATTTTTAACAAGTTTAATTTTTGAAATTCAATTATGACATATAAACTCAGACAAAGGTATTTAAGGTGTGTTAACCAACACATCTTATTACTTTTTTCGTTCAACAGTAACTGTCTACTATTGACTTGACATAAGAATTAAAAATTAATAAGTGATAGGGGTAATTTGACCAAATCACCCTTATTAAGTATAAGTCATCTAGATATTTAAAAATAAATATTATTTTATAATAAAGATAAAATAAATACAAAATAATAATTTATCCATTGATTTTATAAACTAGATTAGTATTGTTGAACATTTCAAAATAATATAATGGACAAATAAAAATCTATAAAGAAAAATAAGAAATTATGCTGTTGACTTCTTTGTAAATTTATTTTTTTATATTAAAATTTCTGACTCCACCACTAATACAAACAAATAAAACAAGATGAGGAAAAAAAAAGGATAATCATGCGATCATTCCACATAATGAGATTTTTCATCGTAACACACTTAAATTTTATTATGTTCAATATAACAATAAAAACATATCCAATTAATTCCAAAAATAAGGTTTAAAGAGTGTGATATGCAACCGACCTTATTCCTATTTTAGCGAAAATAGAGTGACTATTTTCAAAATAATCTCGACTCAGTTAAAATATATCAAAACTATAATATAATATTATAAAATTTAAATAATAATATCAAAATAATAATACGATATAATAAAATATAAGACGCAATAACAATGAAAAATCCAAACAAAGTTGTTATTAATTTAATATATAAATAAAATACTAAGATTTGATTGGTCAATTTTGAGAACATGAAATTGGTGGAAACAATATTCAAACAACCATTATAGAAAACCCAAAAGAAAACAAAACCCAAACGTGTTCATTTTCCTTCTTCCCATTCTCCCATTTCCAAGAATCACCATTTTTGAAGAAACAAAAAACTCCATCTTTTCCTGTTTAATTCATTCAGGGGTCTTTAAAAAGTCGTGGGGTGTTCTTGTTTTCTCTCAATTTGACCATTTTTACAACTTTTACTTCAGAAATTTTCAGTAAGAAGTTGTAGAATGATAGTGAAATGGTGGATAGTAACAGCATTTCAATGGATAGAGCTGTTTGTGAGTTCTTTGGTTCATTTGAGTTATGGGTTTTACATATTTAGCTCAGCTGTTGCTGGTGATGTGAGTAATTGGATTTTCAAGACAGATTTTGAGGGTAACAAAGAGATAATAAAGAGTTCAAAGGATTTGCTTCCTATAGTTTTGGTTCATGGAATCTTTGGTTTTGGAAAAGGGGTAAATGCCTCTTTCTTCACATTTTCAAATTTGGGGTTTTCCTCATTTGTTAGTATTCTTCAATTTTACTATTACCTGTTGTTTGTTTTTGCTTCGTTTATCGTACTATTTGTGGTTGCTATTGTTCTTTTCTATGTGCTTTGCTTGAAATGAGGGTCTATCGAAAACAATCTTTTGGCTTTCGCAAGCTAGTAAGGCTGCACACACATCAATGGACAATATCTCTAGACTCCACTTATGGGATTATTAATATTGTTGGATTTTAGTATTACTTGTTGTTTGTTTTTGCTTCATTTGTCGTATTATTTGTGGTTGCTGCTATTTTTTTCGTCATTATTTTCTATGTGCTTTGCTTGAATGAGAGTCTATTGGAAACAATCATTTGGCTTTCGTGAGGTAGGAGTAAAGTTGCGTACACATCAATGGACAATAGCTCTAGACTCCACTTATGGGATTATTAATATTGTTGGATTTTAGTATTACTTGTTTGTTTTTGCTTCGTTCATCGTACTTTTTGTGGTTGCTGCTATTGTTTTCGTCATTATTTTCTATGTGCTTTGCTTGAATGAGGCTCTATCGGAAACAATCTTTTGACTTTTAAAAGGTAGGAGTAAGGCTGCGTACACATCAATGACAATATCTCTAGACTCTACTTATGAGATCACACCGCATATGTTGTTGTTTGTGTTTTCTGCTAATTTGTCCATGTACTATAGGAAATTGATCAATTTGGTTATTCATATGCATTTCCGGTTCATTTATAGTCTTGTCGTTACCAAATTGTCTTGTAATTGTCATTTTCATCAAAGGAGCTTGAGCTTGAAATGAGTGGACTTCATGTGTTCAAATTCTTTGATAAGAAGGGTCAACATTTAATCAGGCTTTTTCCTAATTTGTCTTTGTGCTATATGAAATTGATCAATTTTGTTACTCGTTTGCACGTTTGGTTCATTCATAGTTTTGTCGTTACAAATCAGTCTTGTATTTGTAATTGCTATTACTGGAGCTTCAGCTTGAAATGAGTGGACTCCATGTGTTCAGACTCTTTGAGAAAAAGGGTCAACCTTTATGCTTCAACCTTTGATTATGGTTTTAAATTACTCAAGTTGGAGTTCCAGTTGGGGTCTAGGGTAAAAATTAGATCTTTTTCTAGCTCGAGAGTATAAAGTTGCTTGATTTTGAATAATGTAGTTGGGACTCTGACCTTTTTCTCTTCCTTATACTAATGTTACACCTGTTTGTTCTAATTATCATGTGGGCTCGGAAATCTGATTTGTTTTTCTTTTTTGTAGAGATTGGGACGATTTTCGTATTTTGCTGGTGCAGAGAAAAAGGATGACAGGTTTCTTGTTCCAGATTTGGGTTCGCTAACTAGCATATATGACAGGTGAATATTATTTTTTTTGGTTAATGGTTAATTATCTTCACTGTGCTATTTGGTGTTATTGCTAAGCGTCACACATTGGTTGAGGATAAACTATTCATTTCACGAGCTAGTTTTTGAGGACGAGCTATTCACTTCATGTGAAAAACAATATATCTAACAAGATAAGTTTCCCAACAAGGCTTACGGAGCTCTGGGATCTCCAAATAATTGTTCGAACAACGAGCTCATATGTATTTTGAAGACATAGTTAAATAAATAAAAATGTGCTTTCCTTAATAGCTTAAACTTTTAGATGAGGTTGTTGTATATGTCAATAGTTATACTGTTGCTTCTTGTTCTATAGTTTTTGCAACGATTGATGGATTTTGATTTCAGGGCTCGTGAATTATTCTATTATTTGAAAGGAGGTCAGGTTGATTATGGGGAGGAACATAGTAAAGCTTGTGGACATTCCCAATTTGGACGAGTTTATGAACAAGGTCAGAATGTTTTTACTTCATCTATATAACTCTGTCCTGATGATATTATTTCCTTATAAGTCTGTTATGAAAATGACAACACATTTGTACTAAGGAATGACGAGGTTTTATAGCCACACATGTGTTATGATATGTTTAAGATCACATGATTTAAAAAATCATTCTTTCTTTCTTAAACTTTGTCGTCAAACTAAGCCATTAAGTGAATATTGCATTTCCATCTTTCTGGATTCAATGCCTCGCTTTGTCTCACCATTTTCCTTTCTTGGAAAAAAAATGAAGCAGGGCACTACCCAGAGTGGGATGAAGATCACCCTATTCATTTTGTGGGGCATTCAGCAGGAGCACAGGTCGTTCGAGTTCTACACCAGATGCTGGCTGACAAGGTAAATTTGTTCATGTTTTGAAAAATTGTTACACCTAAAATCTGTTCGAGGTTAACCTTAAGCTTACTGTGATAGGCATTCAAGGGTTACGAGAACACTTCAGAGAACTGGGTCTTAAGCATAACATCATTATCTGGAGCACTTAACGGGACAACGAGAACATACTTAGATGGAATGCAGTAAGTTTCTGATAATTTTGACTTAATGCTATCATCTGTTTGTATTTTTCTTTACTTTTATGTTTTTTACCAGTTTACTTAGACTTGTAAAACGGCATTTTTCTGAATTTTGACTGAATTCTTTTGCAGACCTGAAGATGGGAGGTCGTTAATGCCTGTAAGTTTGCTCCAACTTTGCCGCATTGGAGTAATAGTTTATGAGTGGCTCGACATTCCCTGGTTGAAGGACTATTACAACTTTGGGTTTGACCACTTCAGTATGACCTGGCGGAAAGTTGGTTTCCGGGGTCTTCTTGATTACCTTTTAGGGAATGCTGGTCCATTTGCTTCAGGAGACTGGATACTTCCTGATCTTACCATCCAGGGGTCAATCAAGTTGAACAGACACTTAAATACATTTCCGCAAACATATTACTTCAGCTATGCTACCAAGCATACCACGAAAGTTACGAGACTTGCAGTTCCTTCTGGCATTCTGGGGATACATCCTCTACTATTCATTAGAGTCCTGCAAATGAGCAACTGGCGGCATCCTCAAGATGTTTCTCCTCCGTATAAGGGCTATAGGTTCGTGTCTGTTACTCTTCTGTTGCAAACTACTTACATAGATCAAGATACTTTGTACTACAAGCCCTATTCGGTTAGTGAGCAAGATTTTGAAACTCCGTTAGTGAATATTTCGGGTTCTCCTAGTTTTACTACCTCAAAACTTTTTGTTTAATTTCCTTAGTAGGACGTAGATTTCCATCTGTTTACGATCAATTTTATGTCATAAGTTTATTGTCTGACAATTTTCTAAACCAGTTATTCAAATGCACCATTAAGTACTCTCATTCAAAATTATATCTTCTCAACGTGATCCTCGTATGTGAAAGCATTGTGGAACCAAAAATAAGTGGTTCGATACAAGCAATAACTCGTTTCATTATCTCATTGCTTTTATTCATCTAATACATGCAGGGATGAAGATTGGTGGGACAATGATGGTGCTCTCAACACCATATCTATGACACACCCTCGTTTGCCTGTTGAACACCCAAGGCGCCTTGTTACTAAAGATACTGATTGCCAGCCGTTGCAACCTGGCATCTGGTAGGTTACCAGTCAAATTCTGCTCTTGTGTTTATTTAGCCAAATTAACAATATAGAGTACTTCTAATTTCTGTGTCCATAGATTAACTAAACGGTCCTCATCGTTGTTGTCTTCATTCATATCTTAGTTTTTCTGGTAATCAAGAATTGAGGATTCGGAAATTTGGAATTTTGATTTATGATAAACCATTGTTATAACCATCTTTTCATTGTGAGAAGAATCTTAACTTGAACGTGATCCTTTCTTCTCATTAAGATTTAATATAGCCTCGATCATACTTCTATCATGTGAAGGTTGCATTACTTTTGTGACCTTAAATCATTTTGGTGTCAGATTTTAGTGAACATTTAGGTTGAGGGTCTACCGGAAACAGTCTCTTTGCCTCTTAAGATAGGAGTCAATTAGATGGATACTATACACCTCCAACCCCCCCCCCCCCATCCTATGTTGTTGATGACTTGGGTGTGTGTCAAATCTTCCATAAGTAGTGCATTTTGAAGGATCCGATACGCGTACAACAACATTTGGAGAGTCCGAGCAACATATGTCTATCAGGACGTCACTCATGGTTGATATAATGGTGTTTAAAGGCAGCAGCATTGATAATTCCTCTGTTGTGCAGGTACTATAAAATTGTAGAAGGCGACCACATTCTCTACGTTGTGAATCGTGAAAGAGCTGGAGTTCAATTTGATTTGATCTATGACAGCATATTCGAGCGCTGCAGGAAGCATGTCTTAAGAAACACAACAACATTGCCAAACCAAGTACCTCCAGAATAGTCCGCAAGATATTTCTCTCATTTGTTTATAGGGTACTGCATTATCGCATTCTTTGTAATTCTTTTACGCACTGACAAAAATTTATTTCGCAATTGAAAATGGATTTTAGGTCAACATCTCTCATTGTTCTTCTCTGTATGTAATTTGTAAATGTACACTTGGTTTGTTGTAAAAAAGACGAATTTAGAATTCTAGAAAAAACTCTGTGCTTTCGCTATGAACGTAATGATGAATATTGATAATTGCTCTATTTTAAACCATATATTTTAAAAGTCTTCTCTTTTTCCTTAAACACCGTGTCAAGTCAAAGGATGTTACATAAAATGAGACGGAGAGAATATATGGGTTGGACCCATAAACTTTGGAGGACTTAATTAGACATGATATGGTGCAGCTTCGTATCATTGAGGACATAATGTTAGATAGAAAAGAGTGGAGGTCGTGTATTAGGGTAGAAGGTTAAAAGTCTTAGTTATAGTAGGTTAGTAGCCGTGTCGTTTTATATTATGTTGTTATTATCCGTCATTTATTTTGTTACTTTTATTGTCGCAACGTATTTTCATTTGTCGTCCATTCTAGTCGTTCTAGATCTAGTATTTTCTCCTATTGGGGATGATTTTTTGAGATGAGGGTCTTTCGGGAACAATCTCCCTATCTCGATGAGGTAGTGGTAAGGTCTACGTACATTTTTTCCTCCCCAGACCCCACTTGTGAGATCTTCACTAGATATGTCGTTGTTGTTGTATTTCACTAGTTAGAGAGCATTTTGAGCTAGCTTGACCAACAACTTTAAGCATTTTTGAGTAAAAAAACATAACGAAGGGTAAAACTGACCTATTTCGAATAGTTCAGAAGTATTTTTAGCATCTTTTTCCTTCTAATAAAATAATTTTCTTCTAAGGACATCCATATTTTGAGGGTGAAAATTTCTCTTTAAATTAGTAAATTGAATTCATTGGTTCTCAAAATTTTAACCATTTACTTCCTTAACTGAAATAACTGCCAAGAGAGATCTAACCATCAATAGCCTAAAACCCTTTTTTTCTCTCTACAAATTTATTTATTTATAAGATCACAAAAAGCTCAAATTATTGAACAAATATTTATCATCAAAGGAAAAAAATGGCAGCTAAGGTTGGGATTTTTGCAACTATTTTACTAGTTTGCGCGATCCTATTACCTTTGCTAGCCTCATCATTTCCCAATCATCGTCCTGAATTTCTAGAACATGATTCTAGTAAGACAGACGTAACGATCCATGGTGAAAATAACAATGTTGTTCATGTCAATGACAATGACTTCGCGATTCCTAGCTCAAATGATGAGACAAGGAATGAACGATCCTTAAAGGAAAAGAAAAAGTCGAAAAAGAAGAAGAATAAGAAGGAGAACAAAAAGGGAAAGAAGTCTCATGAACACGATTTTGAGGCTTCCAATATTGGCGACCCCCTATTAGAAGGTGGCCACCATGGAGTAGGGGAAGAAGGAGGCCACCCCCTGTTAGGAGGCGGCCACCCCCTATTTGGAGGTGGCCACCAAGGAGTAGGGGAAGTCGGTGGCCAACCCCTATTAGGAGGTGGACACAAGGGAGTAGGGATAGTAGGCGGAATAACTCCACGTATTTTTCCTGGATATAACGTACCTAGAACTACAGAAGATCACATACAACCAGAGATTAATGGCGGATTACGAGAGGGATTTTATCATCAAACATGTCCTCAAGCAGAGGAAATTATCAAAAATGGCCTAATTAGGGCCTTACAAAATGACTCTACTATTGCTGCTGCCATTCCTAGACTTTTCTTGCATGATTGCTTTGTCAATGTAAGTTCCTCATCGCTCTACGTAATTATTCATAAAATTTTTTTAAAAAAATTGTCACGATGAATGGAGCCAAAGATTCACTACTTTTTGACTTTGGGGTATGATGGAATAAAGCAAAATGACTCTTTAAACTGTCTGCGCTTCTTTCAATTGTGAAGTAACAGTTAGTCAATGCAACTTTCGACGCTCATCATGGGTTATTCGGAAAACAGTCGCACTATGTTTCTAAACATAGGGGTCAGGCTGCATACATCCGACCTCCCCTTACTCCGCAATGGGCGGGAGCTTTTGAGGCATTGGGGTAATGTTGTTGTTGTTGTTGTCACGACGAAAACCATTTTTGAAAAATATTTTCTGGTGTTTGGCGCAAATTTGATAACTATATTAGCAAACAAACAAGATAGTGTTTTGACATAATTTTCGAGTCTTAATAATCATTGATAATAATGTCAAAACGTCAGCTAATGTGGTGATATAAAGTTAAGAATCGAAATAATTGATGAAGAAAAGTAAATGATATTGTCCGCGAAGTGTGATCCTTTTGGTGAAAAATAGTTTATGGAAACTAAACACCAGAAAATGACTTTATCTTTCGAAAAATATTTTCTTTTATAGCAAATATATCCTAACGTTTGCAACCATGAAAATATAGTTTAAGTTTTATACACAGACAGACGTCCTAAACGACAACTATATAGTGACTTACTTAATAAGCATTCATTGACAACCTACTAGTACTACTACATATTAAGTTGTTCTTTATACTATCAGTATATATATGTAACTAATCGTATATGCAGGGTTGTGATGCGTCAATATTGCTCGATGCAACTCCAAGTGGTGGGAAGGTAGAGAAGTTATCTGACACAAATGGCGTTACAGTCAAGGGATTCGAACTCATTGAGGAGATCAAAGCAGAACTCGAGCAGAATTGCCCTGGCATTGTCTCGTGCTCTGATATTTTAGCCTTCTTATCGCGTGATGCCATTGTTGCATCGGGCCTCCCGCATTACGAGGTGCCCGGTGGTCGACGTGACGGTCTTGAATCGCTCGAAGCGAACATAGGTGGCAACCTCCCACTCCCTGATGACACAGTAGACAAAGTGATTGATCTTTTCAACAGAAAAGGCCTAAATGTAGAAGATTTAGTTGTCCTAATTGGTGCACATTCAATTGGAGTTGCTCATTGTTTCAACTTTCTTTATAGATTGGAGACACCAGAAAAGGCTCAAATGGTTGATCCAAGACTTGCTAATGTTATGAAATTTACATGTACTGGCCAAATGAGCACATTAGCCTTTGACGCCACGACGCAATACAAAATGGACCATGTATTTTACAGGCAATTGTTGATGAAAAAAGGCCTACTTGAGTCTGATCAAGCTCTAATTCAAGATATAAGAACAAGGGGACTTGTCCAAAGATTTAGTGTTGATGAAGCCGGATGGTTTAGTAAATTCGGCCAGGCCATGAACAAACTCGGGGCAGTGGAAGTGCTCACTGGAAACCAAGGGCAAATCAGGAAACAATGTCGAGCTGTTAACTTGTAATAAGAGTTTTAACTTGTATACACTGAACGAATGACTGATTTGTCAATGCTCTAATATGTATCATGATAATTTTTTTTCTCCATATCTTAGAAGCGCTTATAAAATTGAGCATTTGAAAGAAGTTGTAATTTGATAGACAAAAAAGAAAGGACCTAGATGAACAACAACAACAACATACCCAGTGAAATCCCACAAGTGGGGTCTGAGGAAAGGAGCTAGTCAAACGAGAAATGAAAAAAAAAAGAGCTTACTTTCCTATTTCTTGAGAATTTTCATGTTTCATCCTCATGTGTTGGAATTATAGTTTGATGATTAACAAAGAAAGTGTTAGTCTTGTGTGGTTCTTTAAGTAGGCGTCGATGCATAATCCCAATGAGAGTAGGAGTGACGTTCGCGTATATATGATATGGTTTAGTCTTGTGTAACATTCACCTAGAGCGTTAGGGGTGGAGTCGCAATAAATTAATTTTCATTTCAACATTTTCAATATACTGCAACAACATACCTACTGGAATCCCACAATTAGAGTCTGGGGAGGGTAAAATATACACAGACCGTACCACTATCACATAAAGATAGAGAGATTGTTTCCGAAAAACCCTCGTCTGAAAAATCAAGCCCCATAAGTAGAAGATACGAGATATACTATTGGTGTTTAATCCAATCAAAGCAAATAAAAACATTGGTGCTTTTCGATTAACTAAAAGTTGTATGTATTTAAAGGATTATTATATTACACCTTCTCCTTTGACTTTATACAACAAGTTGATGGATTAAAAAATTGTTAAAGAGCTGATCAACAGCTTTATATTTTGATATTTATGAATATTAAGTTAAGAAATATCTCTATATCGATATCCTTTTGATCTTGTGAAGTGTATTTCGAGTAAAAAACTTGTGTATTTGATATCTTGAGTAGTCGATGGCAGCTTATAGCACGGTGATGTCTCTTCTTCAAACACTTGAGCAACTTCAGCAGAGATATCCAGAGCTCCTTCAAAGTCAAACTGGTAAAATGCTCGAATCCCTTCGTGATAATGCTGAATATTTTCATAATGTTATTGAAGAAGCAAGAAAGAGTAGATTTGATCCAGAAAAAATCCAATCTTTGGAGGAAATGATAAGAGATGCTGCTAGTTACGCGGAAGATGCTGTTGACGTGAAGCTTTGTGAAATCATTAGCTGGACATATGGAAAAAATGTACCTGAAAGTCTACTACTGTTGAGACACAAAGTCCCACATTGGTGGTTAATGGGATGAGTGGTCTCCTCATAAGGTTTAGACAATCTTCCTCCCTTTGAGCTAGCTTTTGGATGTAAGTTAGGTCTAAGACCTTCTTCAACATGGTATCAGAGCTGGGCCATCTCACCCAATGTTGGGCCCCCGAAAAATTGTCCATGGGGGTGTTGAGACACAAAGTCCCACATTGATGGTTAATGGGATGAGCGGTCTCCTTCAATAAAAAAGGAAGTGATGGAGATTGTTGATGGTGATAGAATTGTTGAATCTACTGGGGATTCCTTGAATGACACTTCTGTTGGGCATTGTCCCTCCTACATGGAGGAAGAGCCCAATTAATTTTTGAACTCCTATATTTTATTTTGGGTTCTTT
>JAOTQJ010000001.1:2216141-2229338 GCA_025642045.1 Solanum sejunctum | reverse complement strand
TTGAGAAACCAACATTTGGCAACAAGCTTGGAGGAGCAATTTTCTCCTTCCAACCTTGTCAACAAGGTAGATCGAAACGAATGTGCTGCCAACGTTAACGATTCCAGTAATGACAGAGGACAGAAGCGAGGCATTGGCCTTGAAACCCATAGTCTGAAACAAGACAGGCGCGTAAAACATAATAGCATTGATTCCAGTGAACTGCTGAAAGATTTGCATGAATATACCAATCACAAGTGGCGGAATGCTAGCAGCCTTCCCTAAGTTTTTGATCGAACGGTTAACTTGCTTGGCTTGTTCACACGCTGCCACAATTTCTTTATACTCATCCTCAACGTCACTGACACCCCTTATCTTCATGAGCGCGGCCTTTCCCTGCTCCTCGTTGCCACGCTCAATGAGACTCGTAGGGGTGTCAGTGATCACAAAACTACCAATAAACAGAATCACCGCGGGAATAGCTGCAAATCCAAGCGACATTCTCCAACCATATGGATGTATCATTGAAGTTCCATAGTTAACAAGATTCGCGATGAATATTCCTATCGTCACAAACAACTGAAACATAATGTTCACAGCTCCTCTATGTTGGACTGGTGCAACTTCAGTTAAAAACAAAGGAACAGTCTCATTTCCGAATCCAACACCAACACCAAACAAAATTCTACCAAGAATAAGCATCACCATGTTCATCGCGCCAGCACTCAATCCAGCTCCGACAATGAAAAATATGGACGCCATGAAAATGACAGGCCTTCTCCCTAACTTACTAGCAGCTTTTGACGCGAAAAAACTCGCGACAAAAGCTGCTAAGTACAACGATGAAGTGAAGAGTTGGAGAAGCTGACTATCATATTTGCAATAGTTATTTTCTTTGGCATGTAACTTTCTTTCATAAACATGTGGGAAAAATTTAATCAAGAAATCGTCCATACCAGAAACTCCACCAGATATACCAATATCGTAACCAAACATGAGTCCACCAAAAGCAGCAAGAATCCAACAAGAAACCACATAAATCGTAATTTTAGAATTGTTCATCTCGATGATAGACGTTTTTATCTTACTTATAAACTCAGAAACGAAATACTCTCTGTTACTTCTTTGTAATAACAATATAGCTAGAGAACACGTCTATTTATAATAAAATACAACACCTTATTTAGCTAGGATTAGAAATCCTAATCCTATATTATTTAGACTAAAATTTTTGTTAATCCATTCCTTTTCCTAATGCATTAAGGATTAATTAATTAATTAATATACATTTATGACAAATCGTGGCTATTAAATTATAATTTTATTATTTTATACTTTTTTTTCCTAGCCGGCCATTAAATTAATTAAAAAAGAGGCAAAATTAAAATATTAAACAAAAACAGAAAAATGAAAAAAATTTAAATTAATTCCGGTACCAAAAAGGAAATTGTCAAAATTGAAGTTTGATTTTTTGGGGGGGATTTTGGATTCGGTGAGGTTTGATTTTGCGATCTCCGGCGATGGGGCGGTCGGAGATGGTTGTAGGCCCGTCGGATACGGCGGCGGAGGCGGAGGCGGTGGTGTATCATCTGAATGATGCAATCAATTGGTGGGAAGATGTTAACAGATCTCTTGTTTGGCAAAATCGTATATTTCATCTCCTCGCTATTCTCTACGGCATTGTCGCCGCCGTTGCTTTTGTAATTTCTCTCTCTCTCTCTCTCTCTCTCTTTCCGTCTCAGCGTTTTTAATTTTGGATTTTGTGAATGTAATTTTAGCATATTTGTTTTGTTGATTGCGATGAGAGGAGAATCACTCAGGTCTTAACATATATAACCGGTAAGGTTGTTATCATGTGAATGTGATCACGAGGTTGTGTTTGAGCTGTGAAAATAGCTTGTGGTTGAGATATATGAGGAAGCTGATAATTTGTTTGTCTATTTATTCGAATTGAATGTCCTGTTCATCCTTGTAACTTCAAAATTTGATGTTTTCGTCAAGGGAGGAATTCTAGGTGGAACTTTCGAATTTGAGGCATTTTAGACTTGTGCTTGATGGTGCTTGAAATGATGATATATAGCTCGGAGACATGAGAAAAAAATTTGATTTATTTGAATCAAGCTTTCTAGGGGCTCATTCAAGGTTTACTAGAACTATTACTCAACAGAAAATAAGAGCTTTAGTTTTGGCTCGTAGGGATAGGGACAAGAAAAAGAGAGATTTTTGTTGTTTGTCGATCACTCGGATAAACACAGTAATTTGCGAAAGGGGGATATCTTATAGTTATAGTAGATTCATACACTATCTATACAAGAGATAGTTGCTTTGTAACTATAAAATACTTGCACAACTAGCTATATCAAATAGGAATTGTCTTTATATGATTTCATATGGAAGCTTTAAAGTTATTAAAACTGAAGAGAATTGCACCTTTTCCTCCCTGAAAGTTTATGATTATTATTTTCTGTTGTTGTTGGGATTCAGTTGGTATTTAGTCATGGCAAAACTACAATATGTTACCATGGACAATTTGTACTTATATTATGTATATTTTTGGCGAAAGTTGAAGCTGTTTCTAATTTCCACTAATTGGTTTATGTATGCAAAAAAGAGGGGATGATGGCTTGGAGTTTGATATTTAAAGCTTTGCCTAGTTGGTTTTGTATATGTCTCATTGACTTATTTTGGTATACTTGTTTAAATTTCCACATAAAAGACGTGTTCTTGCACATCGATAATATCATTGTTTTTCAGTTATTGCTCTTGAAAGCTATTATCAGTGGCACCAAATACTTCAATTTATGTGCGGCTCTAGAATTTTTTTCTGACTTTGCAACTTGGCAATTCCAGGTTCAATTAATCCGCATTCAAATGAGAGTTCCCGAATATGGTTGGACCACTCAAAAAGTCTTTCACTTTCTCAATTTCTTTGTGAATGGGGGTTGGCATCTCTCCTTTCTTTACTTTTAATTTTGTTCCTAAACATCCTGATGGGGAGTTTCATTACACAGGCTTTTCAAATGACTGGTCCTTTACACTCTACTCTGTTTTGATTTGTTATTAACTGGGTCTTCATCTTCTTTGGCAGTTCGCTCGCTAGTTTTTATATTTCGTCGGGATGTTCAGAAGTTGCACCCGGAGGTTAGGCAACCAAATATCTTGACTTCTGGTGGATGTTTTGTCTTTACACTCCTTTAATTCGTAACGTATGCTACGTTTTTGCAGATTGTCCAACATATTTTGCTTGATATGCCAAGTCTTGCATTCTTCACAACTTATGCTCTGCTAGTATTATTCTGGGCTGAGATATACTACCAGGTTCTTGTGGTCTCTTTCTCAGTTTGTGTAGATATATATATCTGCTCGAGGTTAACATATCTATTTTTCCTATGACAGGCACGTGCTGTCTCCACGGATGGGCTTAGACCTAGTTTCTTCACAATTAACGGAGTGGTTTATGCTATTCAGGTAAATATGTGACAGTTATGTCATACTTATATAAACTCCTTCCCTTTCAATTTGTTTGTCTTACTTTTCTTTTTAGTCCATATCAAAAAGAATGCCTCTTTTGTTTTGTGGCAACTTTTGAATTCCAACTTTCCACATGACATGTTTGAGATCATGTTTTTAAAAGGCATTTTGGTACATATGTTTAAACTAGTTTAAGACCACAAGATTCAAAAGTCTCCTTTGTGCCAAGTCAAAACTAGCAAAATGAATTGAAATGGAGGGAGTATTATATATGATAGTAATTTCTTGGAAGAGCATCAATTTTGTTTCGGTGCTTGCTAGAAGTAAACTCTTGTCTGAAAATTTGGACATTAATATATTTCTAAAAATGAAAACAAGTTTCATATGATTGGATTTTTTTCTTAATATTCTTGATCATTTCATTCATGGGGTAGTTCACGCAATGCCCTGACCATCCTTTCCACCTCCCAAATGAAAAGGATATCCTCCATCTGAGCATCAGTAATTACTAAACTTTTCCCTTCTTAAGGTGTTCTATTAGCGGAAATGAGAGCACAGTGCCAAGTATTTCAACAAAATATTGAGACCACTCATATATCTTAGGTTATATCAAATCAAGTGTCATTGATAGGAAAATATGTTTCTGTCATTTGGAGATACTTTATCAAGACTACATTTTGTTGATGAGATGCTCACTGTCACAGTTAGGCATACAAAGGTTTATGTTTTCTCATGGACCTGTTGCATGAAACATGTGAGACAAGGACTTCCTCTTTTAAATTGCTGTACCTATTTGGTGGATTTTCTTCGCTGATTTTCTTTGCTTCTAATATCTTGCAGATTATATTATGGCTGATAATATGGTGGAAACCTGTTCGAGTACTCATCATCTTATCGAAGATGTTCTTTGCAGGTTCTTGTTTTAGATTTTTCTTATTTGAAGTGTTTTCATTGCTTGGATCTGTTGCAAAGTACTAACACAATGTACTTGCAGGTGTATCCTTATTTGCAGCATTGGGGTTTCTCCTTTATGGTGGAAGGTAAAAATCTGATTTTTATTATCAGTTGCTTTCTCACTGACAGTAATTACCAAATGTACATTTGTTGAATGGCATACAAAATGGGTATAAACCAAGCATACAAGCATAAAGCCTAGCACCTGTTTCTATTGTTCGTATAAAGGATTCTTTATTGCCTGCTTCGTGACTATTCTTAACGCTTCTTTAGAATCTAAAGTTGGTTATGTTGTCGATTATTGTTTGCTTTGATCAAAGGCCAAAGTTTTTGGACTAAAAGGTGATGTGCTTCCTAGCCTGTACATTCACAGATCTAAACCTTCATGAGATGAATCCTGTCGAGCCCTAAACTTCACATTTTTTCTGCAGTTAAAGTATTTTTAATTTTGGCATGTATATTATGTGGATCTTCAGTTACTTCTGGTGATCGATAATTCATTAGTTTGATACAAAGAGCATACATTGACAAAGAGAACAAAAGTAAAGAGGATGATGAAGAAGGAAGGAGGGAAAAAGAGGACAGGGCGGGGGGAGAGGAAAGAAAAGACGGAAAATGATAAAAAAACATACCTTAATAGGGTGAAATAGAGAAGAGAGGAGCAAAGATTGAAAATGGGAATCTTTGAGAAATGACTGGAGAGTTCTTTAGGAGGAGAAATGAGTTGAGGAGCATCCCATTCTTGACCAACTAGTTCAATAATGCTACCATTAACCTTCGCACTGCCCTTGTTATGTTTGACATCTGCTATATTGATCATCTTTATCCTCCTAGTTGAAAGTGGATGATTCCCCATTGAAGTCTACCCTCATCTCTAAGGGGTACTCCAGAGTGAAGTTCCTAAGATATAGGAAAGAAATTGGCAGGTGTTAGATTGAACAAACGCAGAAATATCTAGACAGTAATGTATGTCAAACATTTAAAAATGTAAAGTATCTTCAATTACACTTACTTTTAGTGAAAGTTCAAATAACCTTTTATCACCCTGCCTGTTGAAAGAATCTTCTCAAGCATGATCTTAGTTCATTGGTATGGTCGTAGACAGATGCATAGTATTGTTGAACATGTTGTTTTCAAATAAAAGTAGTAATTTAAATATTAAGAAACTGCAGAAAAGTGCTTACAGTACTGCCTGTAGCATATGTTTGTTTAGTTTGTGGATTTACCTTGGCTATATTCGCACTTGTCTACCTTGGTTAGTCTTATATTTGAATAATTGGGTCTGTATGACATTCATATTAAACCTTAAATATCACCTCACTATGTTGCTTGATATTTTTTCATTTCCTTCCAGGCTTTTCCTTATGTTACAGCGGTTTCCAGTAGAATCAAAAGGGAGACGCAAGAAGCTACAGGAGGTATATTATTAGTACTTTTTCTTCATTGATATTTGTAATTTTGGGTTGTTCGTTCTTATTAGGTCTCTTGACTGCTCTGACATTTTGGCTTCTGCAGGTTGGCTATGTCACAACGATATGTTTTTCATGCTTCCTCATTAGATGCATTATGGTAAGGCCATATTCTTTGTGAACTAACCAATTTTTAGCTGATTAGCTCATGTTTGTAGTGTGTGAATGATATCTTTATTTTTCTTTGGATGGTTTCTTTTTGTCTAAACCCTTTCTCGATACAATAAGTTACTCTTTGATGAGACGTGTGCAAGCTGAGCTGTACTTCCTTTATTTAAAAAGAAAAGGCTTAGCTGATGTGTGTTTTTTCTTTCTTTCTAAAGGGCATGAAGCCTATTTGGTTATTCTATATGGCTTGATAGTAAGTTTCTTATCATACAGATGTGCTTTAACGCTTTTGATAAAGCTGCAGATCTTGATGTTTTGGAGCATCCGATTTTGAATTTGATATATTACCTGGTGAGTTCCATATCGCTGAACTTTTGTTAGTACTTCTTAGGTATGCATATTGGTTGTTGTGCCATAATAAGAAGTAGTATTGGTAGTCAGTATATCGTATATAATAACTGCCAAATCATGACTAAATTGAATACTTCACATGATATGTCAGCTTGTGGCATCTTACAATCGGTTTTATGCACCAAAATTCTGTTTGGCTCCTTTTCTATTCAGTCTGTTGAGTTGGGGCTGGGAGTTTCTTACTTATGCCATGAATTCAGGTTTCTTTCTCTTTGTTGACATTTTGTTTAAATTGAAAATTGGATTCAATCTTAAGATTATGGTGAAATATTTGAGACACTAGAAGTAGGAAATCCTGTTCTGAAATTAAAGCATGGTTGTTATTTCAACCTGATATATAAACAAACTCTTAAACTAGGCCTCAACTGGTAGGTAAGCATGCCAATTTTGAGAGTGCACATCCAAACACCTCAACTTGGTCTCAACCGGCAAGTAAACACTCCAATTTGTCCGCACTATATCTCGTAAACACCTAATAGCGGAGCCACAAGTTGTTGAGGGGTGTCAACCGACCTTCATCACAAAATTATATTGTGTAGTTAGATAAAAATATTCTTTATATACTTCGTCATATATTTAATTTTTTATATTTTGACACTCCTTAATAAAGATCTGCCTCTGCCATTGTGGACACCCTAATGTGACATAAATTTTGTAGATGTCTAGATGATGATTTTGTAAGTTGAAGTATTCAACTGACATATTGGAGACGAGCTGTGGTGTCTAGATATGCATACTCAAAGTTGGAGTGTTTACTTGCTAACTGAGGCCAAGTTTGGGTGTTTGTTATGAATTATGCCTATACATTAGTTTGGTCCAAAGTTCAAATTATGAGTATATAGTTAGATATGGTGTATTTTACTTGGTGTTTTGGGGGTAGAAAGTGCATGAGAAACAGAGTAATACTTTCTCAATGTTTTGAGACTAAGCAAACATTTAAATTACTTGCAGTTAGTGGAGATACTACCTTCTTCACTTGTCCTTTTTATTTTGAGGAAGTTGCCTCCAAAGCGAGGGATCACACAGTACCACCCTATTCGCTAATACGTTAAGAGGGTAGATAATGATGAAAATCAAGCTCTGGGATCAGGTATTGAGTGAGTTTGCTTTTACTTGGATGTGATTTGCAAGCTCGAAACACATGAGGAGTGATAATGTAAATCGGAGTATGGTTGGAGGTGTACACTGAAATATGTGTCTGTCCTCACACTTGGTAGATTTGTAGCTCTGTTTTGTACTACTAGTTAAAGAAGAAATCGCGAAGTTCTTTTATGATCTCTAGTGTATTATTTCGTCTTTGTATGTGTCAGATTTCAATTGAATTCATTTTTTCTCTCCTGAAATTTCATTGTTGTTCCCAGTTCGGGTTCTGTAATCATTTGGCTCGGTTGGCTACATACAGGATATTGACTACTGTTGTATCATGTATGATTCATGGTAGATGATGTTTTAGTTATTCATCGAACGAGTAAAGATTTCATGGGAATATACCTGGAACAGAAATGTTGTGCTTCGATTAATATGTGAAGTTGTAATTTATCGATTATCGATAGAAAATAAGCTGGTTGAATGAATGGATCTATCTCCTTTTTTGTTCTTTGGAAGAGGATTATTTGCAAGGTATTTCTTACTCTGAGTTATTATCAGAATGGTTGTTGATAAGTTGATCATTTCTTGCTAGTGATTTTTTGCCTATAAGTTGGATTGCACTTGATTAGGGATGAACCATTTTTCAAGCTTAGTAGGTGTTTGGTCTTGGGATTTGGGATCGGAATAACAACAACAATAATAACATATTCAGTGATTTCACGAGTGAGGTGTAGGAAGGTAGAGTGTACCTAGACATTATCACTATTTAAAATCTGCATTTGTTTATGAAATTTGTACAAAATTTAACTTCAATTTTATATCTTAAATTCTCATAAAAGTAGGATTTCAAATTCAAGCTGTAATTCAGTTTCTTTTAGAACATAAAACTTGACTTGTTTTTAAAAAGATTCATATGACGCGGAGAAATTGTCTGTACTACAACAACAACAACATTACCCTAATGCCTCAAAGGCTTCCGCCCATTGTGGGGTAAGGGGGGGTCAGATGTATGCAGCCTGACCGCTATGTTTAAAAACATAGCGCGACTACTGTTTTCAGATGACTCATGATGAGCGTCGAAAGTTGCATTGACTAACTGCTAATTTACAATTGGAAGGAGCACAGACAGTTTAAAGAGTCATTTTGTTTTATTTCATCATACCACAAAGCCAAAAAGAGATTGTCCGTACTACGTGGGTGGAATATATGAAAGAGTAATTAGTTACTATTATAGTTGATTGGGATATCACTGGGTATATTATTGTATAGTTGATTTATTAGATGGTGGATCTTTATAATATTATATGTATTTTAAAACTTGCAATAGCATGTAATCGCAAGTATTTACTTAGGAAAGAATTTGGAGATATGTAAATTATTAATTTAATGACTTACAATATTTCGATTTCTTGTTTTTTGACTATGATTTGTTTCTTTAATAAGATAGTACACGAGTTAGAGAACAACTTTTAAATTGTATTTAGTTGTCATATTGTGTTTTTCAAAAATTATACTGTGTTTTTCAAAAGTTAATTTAACTAATTTTTAAAAATTAATTTAGATTAAATTGATTTAACATTTTAAAATAAAAATTAGTTATTCAAAAATTATATGAAAAATATTATTGATTGCAACTTTTTTCATATTAATATGATAAAAAAATACATCTTACAATGCTAATCAAAATTTATATAGTTTAACTCTAAAATTAAAAACTGTGACAACTAAAAAAGAACGGAGAGAATATAATGATTCTACCACGTTGTGATCCCTATAAATTCTGTAATTCTCAGGCCTTTCATATCAGTTTATTTGAAATTATTTTCTATATTTATCAATAACTAATTTTATTTGTGAAGTAACAGTTAGTCAATGCAACTTTCGACGCTTCTCATGGGTCATCTGAAAACAGCCGCTTTATGTTTTTAAACATAAGGGTTAGGCTGCGTACATCCGACCCTCCTTCATCCCGCAATGAGCGGGAGCCTTTTGAGGCAGTGGGGTATGTTGTTATTGTTGTTATCAATAATTAATTTTATAATCAATACAAAATATTTATAATCACACAAATACTATAACATATTTAAATTACAATTTTTAAAATTTTAATAACCAAATAAACACTACGATATATTCATAATTATAAATTTCAAAAATTTAATTTTTTTATGTAATCATAGTTGTGCATTCCAACCATCCCTCTACGACCCATGTTGGTTATAAGTTATGAATTGGTGTGGTGTATGTGAAGATGCATGCTTCCTTGTCCAACACTTACTTGTTTAATATTTATTTTCTAATAAATTATATAATAAGATAAGAAAGAAAAAAAGTTTTTGACTTATTTTCTCCTTATAAAATTTGACATATTTTTATTTATTTATTTTTTGGTAGGACATTTTTATTAGGAAACTCTTCCTGAATTTCCACTAAAAGAAAGTAAGGGACCACAATATAAAAAAATTCAGAGTGGAATTACACGAGGAAAAAAGTTAAAATTAAAAAAATAGGTCTACTTTGTAATTTATTTATTTTTTTGGTAATTAGGTTTACTTTGTACAATAATATATTGTAATGTATAACTAAAAAGATTGCTTTTACTTTTATTCTTTTGTTTTATTAAAAAAAATCTTTTTGAAGATCAATTGAGAGAGACACTTAATGGAATCATTTCATTCTCTTATGGAAAAATTACCAATGATTTGCTAAATTAATAAATATTAGACATGTTATTACAGATTGTAACATTACTTAATGAGTTGCAAATTATAGTAATTACGAGTTTTAACAATTTAATTACAAGTTATAACGGATATATACATTATACCCACTCAATACCAATTGTATATCTTCCCAACATATTCTATGCAATTGGTATTGAATGAATATGATGTATATATCTGTTATAACTTGTAATTAAATTGTTAAAATCTGTAATTAATATTATCTAATGTTACAACTCGTAATAATATATCTAATATTTGTCATTTTAGCAAAGCTTATTTACTACTAAATTTATAAGAAATTTTACTTTTTCCATTTATTTTTATTTGTACATGACATAAATTTTAAAAAATTAAATAAAATGTATATTTTACCATGATATTCATATTAATTGGTTATACATGCATGAATCTTTAGAGGACTTAAAAAATAATTTGGAATAAGTAGTCTATGTTAAAAATAATTAGGAATAAGTAGTCTAGAAAGTAATTATTTAGGATAATTTTGTAATTGCTCTTATGAGCGGAGTCATCTTTGGCGAAGGATAATTTGATGCACATTTTCATCAAATATTTGTGTGTTGTATAAAAAGTAAATATTTGACTATTTTTGATGTGTATTTAATTTTATATATTCTTAATATAATTAAGAAAAAATTATAAGTATTTTACGATTAAGAAACAATTGTTTCTTGTACAAATTGTGTATTAATTTACTATAACTATAGGATATTCCTCTTTCACGAACAGATCATGTATTAATCTACTATAACTATAGGATATTCCTCTTTCGCGAATTACTTCTATAGACATTGAAATTTTGTGACACTGTACAAAATTAGTTCTATTTCAGCCAAAGTTTCTTGGAGGCTAGTCCTATTTTAGTTAGGGTTTCTTAGAGGCTAATTTAGCCTAATCCCTAATTAATGCTTATATAAAGGAATTATATTCCCTTAAAGAAGTATCTCAAAAATCCCACAAACTCTTGGAAGATTCACGACTCTTCTTGATAATAAAATCCTTCAAGAAGCTCTACCCAAATCCTTTCAAGGAGATCAAGTCCAAATCATCCTAGTTCGAGAAATACGTCACTAAAGACCCTCGAATTACGGAGAAATCTTAGGAGAGAAGAATCAAGAAATAAATGAACTTATACCCATATTATTTATCAATAAAATTATATTTTTTTATATTTTATTTATAATTATAATTTATTTTTCTATCACATTAAATTTTATCACAAATAATTACGTTTATCCTAGTGATCTACAAACGATAAAAATCTATTATTGATAAAAAATATGATTCCGCCACTAGTTATATTTCTACAGTTTCATTACTCCAATGGCCCTCCATTATTTTTTTTAATTTTCTTCCTTCCAATTACCGGCCACCCACTCAAAAGACAAAGAATTAAAAAGGTCAACATCTATATTAATTACTAGTACTATATTTATATGGCCACTCAAAAGACTAATTATAAAATGCTAATTAGGGTCAACATCTATATTAATTTAGTATATTTATGTGGTTGTTGATGGCTTAGAAATAAACAAAAAAAAGATTCAACTTTAGGACACAACTTTCCACATGGTATACAACGAGAAAATAATCTTTTATTATAATTTATACATTACATTTAAAATATATCTATATATATATTTTTCTAGATTTCTTATATATATTCAACCTAATTTCATGAGATTTGGGGAGAATGATGTATATGTAACTTTATTCTTATTTTATGAAGATAATAAAATATTTGTAAGTAGCTGATAAAGTTGTTGTCATGTGATGGAGAGTTTACAGTTCAAGTCTTGGAGGCAGCTTTTGACAGAAATATAATATAAGACTATGCACAATAAATTTTTATGATTTTGCCCTTCTTCGAATTTTGTACATAGTAAAAGCTTTAATGTACCAAATTTGTCTTTTTTTAACACATGTCTACAAAGGTTGTATTGTATAACTAGCTAGTTGATAACTAATTGATTAAAATTTCCTTGCAACTAAGAGGAATGTGTTATATGATTGGACAAAAAATTCCACTAAGCTAATGGAGATACAAATTTGTCTTATTGCTTTTTTGGTTTTAGGTTTTGATTTGTTTGGAGGCTGAAATAAATAGAGGAAAGAATAAAGAAGAAAGAAAGGAGGAGCGGTGGACAGAGAGCGGTAGCGAAGGGCAAGCGAAAGTGAGAAGACAAACTCTAAATAATTGATATCATAATAGAAGGAAAATATTTTTTTTAACCATAAATAATATGCAAAGTCTGAATATATATAAAGTTAATCCTTCAATTAGGTGTGAGACTAGCATAATTCTAAAGAACTAAATATAAACAAAATATCTACCTTTCAAATATACATTCCAAAAATATAAATAAAATATTTACCTTCCAAATATACATTCCAAAAATATCTACCAAATATATTTAACAGTATTATATATATTCTCACCTACCCTTGATGACTACATTAATAGTGTATTTTTGGTGTCCTCTCAGTCGAAGAATCAAAATTTAAAATTTATGAGTATATATCTAATTTTTAGTCTATTAACGTTACTGGATTTGAAATTATCATTGAAGAGATATTAAATATAAATATAAGATCGAGACTAAGTTATTGAGCAGATGAATATATAAGTGAAGCATTAGCTCTAAGCAAAGCCTTCATACTTTCTAAACTGCCTATTCTTACTATGATGCATATTGAGTAAAGAAACGATCGAGGAGGTACTAAGTTGAAAAAATTTTAAATACTGAAAAATTATGTTAAAAAAAGATGACTATGAACGAATAACATCATCATCATCATCAACATACTCCAGTGCCTCGAAAGGCTCCCGCTTATTGCAGGGTGAGGGGGGGTCGGATGTACGCAACCTAACCTCTATGTTTAAAAATATAAAATGGCTGTTTCCAGATAACCCATGAGGAGCGTCGAAAGTTGCATTGACTAACTGCTACTTCACAAATGAAAGAAGCGCA
>JAOTQJ010000001.1:2205843-2216041 GCA_025642045.1 Solanum sejunctum | reverse complement strand
TGCATTGACTAACTGCTACTTCACAAATGAAAGAAGCGCAGACAATTTAAAGAGTCATTTTGCTTTATTCCATCATATTCTAAAGCCAAAAAATAGTCAATCTTTGACTCCATTCGAGATTGATGGAAATATAAACGAATAAAAAATTAAGAAAGCATATAATTAAATTTATAGTTGCAATATGTTATGAACGAATAACATATTGCAACTATAAATTTAATTATATGCTTTCTTAATTTTTTTTTTTTTAGAGTTATAAACTCCTTCCTTGAGGAAGGCTATGTTGTACCTAGAGGGTATACTTACTATAGAAATTAATGTTTACAAAGATAAATAATCATATGTTTCTTGTTAATTGCTCTTCAAATTACAATTTATGTGGTAAGATGATAAGTACATTTTCATTTTTAATTAGTAAGAGTCGATTTACCATAAGAATTATGAGGCTCGATCAGTAATTTTAATTTAAATTTTATATTCATGTAAAATCTTTTACTTAATATATATAATTAATATATCATGAATTCAGTGAATAATAGTACTCAATAAGTTATGAATTTTGAATTTAACTGTTACAAATAAAATGATACGTCTTTGTTAAAAGATGTTTTATCCCCCCACCCCACCCCACCCCACCCTAATCTACAGAATTTCATAACTAATTGAACTATAATATAAATATCGATCAAATAAATGTACGAAATAGTATAAGTAATCCTAAAATACTTTTGGAGGAAAAGAGTTTCATGAATGGGGGTGCAAAATTTATTTGTTTGACTTTTTTTTGTCGATTTCCTATTGGATAGATTTAACTTTTCTAAAAAGAAAATAAAATATGTCATATATCTTATTGCATCCACAAACTTTGCCCTTTTTATTTAAACTAAAATATGATTTTCATATTAATGAAGCACAAACTTTACCTCCTTGTTTTTATCTTTGGGAGAAAGACAAGCATACTATATCATTTCATTTATCTCAAAATATTTATCGTATTTTTTATTTATATATTTTTTTAAAAAAATATAAACAAGAATAGTATTTGACTATATTTTATTTTTATTTATATTTTAAAATATAATTTTTTATTTAAATATTAAGTACTCCATAATCTATATTGAGGTGTTTATAGTTTTTAAAAAATAATTATTAATAAATAGCCATTTTTGATGGATTTTAGAAAATAATCTACTAATTATTTTTCAAATTAAAATCTTTTTACTAGAATCTGCATATCATATATTGAGTATTATTTAACTCAAAATATGAAATAATACTCGACCGTCTTTGATAATAATTTGAATTATATAACTCAAAATCATCCAAGAAATAAAGTTTTTTTTTCTATCGTAAAAGTTTGTATTATAAAATAGGATTTTTTTTCATTCATTTTTACATGTGATGACTTGGCATGCATTGCATTAATTTTCATTGAATTATTTTCTATTTTACTAAGAGTTACGTAATGATCTCAATTTTTATTAATTAATATTAATATAATTCACAATTTCGCACGGCAATTAGCAAATAACAAAATCAAAATAAAATATTAAAAGATGGATGGCTTCCAAATAAAAAAAAAAAGTAAAGTGGAAAAAATAAAGGATGAAAGGTATGTAAATTTTTATTTAATATATATAGCACTAAAGTTATGTTAGTGTATTTTATTATTTTACTTTTTGATTGAATCAATTGCTTAATTAATAAGTGGGTTTTTTCTTTCTTGGATTTATGTACACCACAAAAAAAATTCTAAACATTACTCTACCAATAAAAAGTCAAAGTTTGTCATCCCTCAATTCCAAATTGGATACATCTTGCTTTTTTTAAAAAAATTCTATTTACAATATTGTTACTATAATGTGTTACATGATTAAAGTAGTACGTGAATTGGATTCAAAAAATCGTGAGATGATTCGATTCATATATATTTAATGTCAATATTGGAGGATTCAGAGGAATTTTTCCTAATACAAGAAGTTTGAGAAAGGCGATGAATAGTCAAACGTGGATTAAAGAGATAAATGTTGAAATTATCTAATTAAATAGTAAATCGATACTTCAAGATTAGTGTTTTTCTACAACAACAACATTACCCCAATGCCTCAAAGGCTCTCGCCCATTGCGAGGTAAGGGGAGGTCGGATGTACATAGCCTGACCACTATATTTAAAAACATAGCGCGACTGTTTCCAGATGATCCATGATTATATTGACTAATTGGTACTTCACAATTGAAAAAAGCGCAAACAGTTTAAAGAACCATTTTGTTTTAGTCCATCATACCCCAAAGCTAAAATATAGTAAATTTTTGACTCCATCCAAAATTGATGAAAAGCAAGATTAGTGCTTTTCTATTTTTATTTTTTCAGAGTCTGATAGCACAATCAAAATAAGAATGAATCCATTAACCTTTCGAAAATAAAAAAAAATTAAAGAATTCAAGAGAAGACTCATCGTCAATTTTTAAAATGATAATAGTTGTTGTTGCAATATCAAAATTTAGATTCAAATATATAATTTGTTTTATTGCAATTATTTATTTAGTCTACTAATCAATTTCACTCTAAGGATTGGATGAAATGAATCTCATATGTAGACAAGATTCAACAAGACATAAGCAATACAACAAAATATACATAAAACATGTGAACTCTTTTTATAATGATATTCCAAATATTCTAAAAATATTTTATTATAAAATAATGATTCTGTTGAGACACAAAATCACACATTGGTGGTTAATGGGATGGGTGGTCTCCTTATAAGGTTTAAATAATTCTCCTCCCTTTGAGTTAGCTTTTGGGGTGTAAGTTAGGCCTAGGACCTTCTTCAACATGATATCAGAGCAGGACCTGTCTCACCCAATGTTGGGCTTCCGAAAAATTATCCACACACCAGATGCTAAGCACTGGGCATGAGGGGGGGTGTTGAGACACAGTTCCACATTGGTGGTTAATGGGATGAGTGGTCTCCTTATAAGGTTTAGACAATCCTCCTCCCCTTGAGCTAACTTTTGGAGTGTGAGTTATGCCTAAAATCTAATTCAAACAGATTCATATACAATACTTTCTATGTCTTTTATATATTGAGTATATACATTTACACTCTTTGGGAAATCAAATCTAGAGGATTTTTTGTGGGTACATTTTATAAGATTTTTCTAATTATAAAAGGTGATTTAAAGTCAAAGAAATTAGAAGGAAAAATTAAGATGGTAAAAACAAATTATATATTATTATGCGCTTCCTATCCTTCAAAACGATTAATCTTCACTCCCATTTTCATAGACGATTTTTAAAAAAATATTAATCAGAAGGACTTTTAACTATTTTACACTTATTTATGTCAGAAAATTTCATTAGACATTCACAGAATAACTTATTCCAATTGGGCATCTGAACACGTGATAAAAGATTAATGCATATCATTAAATGAGGTGATATATATATATTTTAAGTGGTTAATTAACTACTTACTACATATGGACATTTGATGACACACATAATTTTATTTTCTAAAATTTCAAACCGAAGTTTCTAATTTAGTACTTTCTCTATCCCAAAATAAATGTCTTTCACTTTATCAAAAAAAAAAATCATCTCAAAATAAGCGTTACCTTAGAAATTCTAGACAAAAGGGTATGTTTTTTCAAATTATACCCTTATACTCCTTCTACTTAATAGTGTTATTATCAAAAAAATATCTATTAAATAGGAGTAGTATAGTAAACAACACATTCTATTTATTGATTTTTTTTAATGAACATGAAGATTTTTGCTAAGATAATACTTATTTTAGGACGACTGAAGTAGGCAATAGAAATACTTTATCATGTGTTTAGAGATGGACAAAGCTCCTCTTTATTATTTTTCTCTTCACTTTATCGAAGTTCCTATCTTGATAGTGACACATAGCATAAGTTAGATTTTAATGGCTTAGTTTTAATCGACCATTTCTTCTCTCTCCATTAATGACATAAGTTAATTAAATCTTAGCTATTAAAATCTAAAGTACGTCATGTGTCAATCATCAAGATAGTAACTTGAAAAAATAGAAAGAAATCTCCACGTTCAGAGATCGTCAATATAATAATTCTAATTATATATAAATAATATAATTTTTTTATCGAAGAAATCAACATGAACCCCTCAATCCTACCTAGTTCCGCGACCGCCACTTCATTCCCCCCCTTTCCCCAAACCATATATTATAATAAGTGCCCACAAACTCTTAGTGCTAAAAAGCTCATAACCATTTAATATTGTCCACCCCAAAATTGTTCTAATACCTACCCAAATACGTCACCTCCAAAAACCCCCCCACAAAGGCATTCTCTTTAAATTCCATTCATTCCCCCATTGGCCTAAAGAAAGAAGTTTTTTCAAAACATTTCCACCATTGTTAGAAATTAAGAAAAAAAACCCAAAGCATATAGTATAAGCCATGTCTCAAAAATCCATTCTTGAATACTCCAATTTAGCCAATACCAGCAATAATATTAGTCCAAATTGTTATTTGTTGTCACAAAATTGGTGGCCACAAGTAGACAATAATAACAATAGTGCAATTTTTTATCCAATTTCTAATAATAATTCCTCTTTGTCTTCATGTAATACAAATAGAAGTTCATCTTGTGAAGAAGATGTTATATCTATTTCTAATAATAATGGAAATAGTGTAACAAATAATAATAATAATCTTCATCAATTTCAATTTCTACTTGGTGTTGATGAGAATAATAGTTCTTTGATTAGTGGAGAAATTGCTGCTAATTCTAATGATCACAATCAACTTATTTGGAGCCAACTTCTCTTGTGAGTTTGATTATCTCTATACCTTTTACGATGATTACATGTAATTGTTCGTAATAAGTAAAGTCAGTTATGTTATTATATAACGTATATCTGCAACAACTTTGTTTCATATTGCTTTGTTATGTGATGCATGAACTAAGGATTTCTCAAAAATATTCATTCAAATTTTACGAGATAGGAATAAAATCTGTATACACTCTATTTCTCTCAACCCCATTTGCAAGAAGGGGGAGATGGGCTTATTGTTTATGTTGATGTACTTTAGAAAATATTGTAGGAAATGACATGCTATAACATGTTTAGATATTATGTTGATAATATAATTATTATTTACAACCATATACTAAACCAACTTTTCTTGTGAATTTGATTATCTTTCTTTTATTATCTCCTAGTTTTTCTCTAACCCAAAAAAAAAAAGGAGCACAAGTTGTTTGGATAATTCATTAATATTATTTGAATCTTATGTTCTTGAATCATATTATTCCTATTAAAAAAAATTGAGTGTCATTAAGGAGGATACAATTACAAAATACTATCTCTGATTTAAATTAAGTGAAATTGTTGAAAATTTTTTCTTAGCTCAAAATAAGTGAATTATTCAAAATTCAAGAGAATTATTAAGACTTTTTTTATTTATATTTATCCTTCATTTAATGAGGCTCTTTACTATATATTTTCTAAAAGAATAATACAAGAATAATAAAAAAGATAATAGTAAAAAATAGCTTTTGATTTATGTCCGTAAATATTCTTTCAAGGAATGGTGTCATACCCAATAATTCTCTTAATATGAATCAGAAGGAATATTAAATATAGGAAGGTACATTCTTTTTTAACCAGTTAAAAAAAAACCCTAAGACACATAAATATAAATTAAAATGAATGAATTTTTTTTTTAAGACAGACAACCCTAGAAAGAGCTTAATGAAGGATCTAAAGTTAGTAACACAATGAAGAAATTTGATATTATTCTATTTTTTCTTGCATGCAAACTTGCTACCTTCTTATTCAATTTTGTGCAGAGAATTGTTACTGAAAAGAAAATTTGTAATTAAGTAGCGGAGTTAAAATTTTCACTACAAAAATTTAAAATATAAAAAAATAATTAATATAAAAAACTCTATATTTACTCTATATGCATAAAAAAGAAAAAATTAATCCAATCTTAAATATGCAATATAATCTTTAGCTAATAAAAATTCGAATGAACCTCTTACAACTACTTGGCTCCGCCCGACTGTATTTGTCTTGTTGGGGCATAGGGGGAGAGTGTTAACCAAGACCATAGTTTGGAAGTGGAGCACCAATAATAATTAATGTCTTTCTTGTTTTATTTTTCATTCGATGTCTGCTAGTTATATTGGAGCTTCATTAATTTGGATTAGTATTGTCTACGACAGTTGAAGGGTAGCTCCTTACTAGAAATTTTTTTATATATACCTAGGATTCAAAATCGAGACCTCGAATTAAGGGAAGATCATCCAACACCATCTTTGATTCTTGAAGCACTAGTGATGACTTTTTTTTGGAGTGGGGGAGGTCAGGGTGGGGTGGGGGCAGTGGCGGAGCCACTCTTTGGCCAAAGGTTCATCGAAATCTCCTTCGGTGGAGAATTATACTATTTAATATATAGTTAAAATTATTTTATATATATATATATATATTAGACGTTGAACCACCTTCGCCTGATTCGCGTACTTGCTTTATCAGATTTTAAACCTCTTAATTGAAATTCTGACTTTACTACTGGGTTGGGGTGGTGGTGTGGGTAGGGGGCCCAATCAGTTTGTATATGTTGTATAATTTTGAAGTATATAATTCACCTAATGTATAGTTTGTCCTTTTTTTGGTTGAATATTTTCCACTCACTTGACTTTATTAACCAAATATGCAGAAGCAACTCTACTACTAGTGGAACAAGTGGGAGCATTAATACTAAAAATCTATTGGAAAACAATATGGAGATGAGGTTATTAGATGGGGAATCAACAACCACCACCTTAATCTCCTCTAAATCTTGTTTTGATCACAATCAAATGGTTAATAATCATGATGATAATGATGATGATTACTCATTTCATCCCTATAGTGCTCTTCTTGGAAGGCCACTTAATTATTATACAAATAATAATGATATGGATTCTATGTTTCCCATGAGAAATGATCAAATTGGTCATCAAGAAGTGGATGATTCAAGAAACTTGGCTAGCATTTGTTTTGGTGGCTATTTAAGCAATAAGTCATTGGTGGATACTAATTTCAATGACTTTAAACCAAGTCTCAAAACTTTGAATTTGGCAAAACATAAGAAGAATGGGCTCCAACAACATTCTCTAGTAAGAATTTTCTCTCTTTTTTTTTCTTCCTAGAATTATATTACATGAAATAATGGTATATAATACACATTTCATTTGAATAAAAGAATGTTAGTACTAGTTTGGAGAAGAAACAATAAAATTACAAGAATTAGCGACAGACAACTTTTTATATATTTTCATTTGTTGTTCATTTTAGTTGTTTCATATCTAGTATTTTCTACTATTGGAGATGACTTTTGAGAAAAGAGTATTTCAAAAACAGTCTCTCTATCTCTATGAGATAGTGATAAGGTCTGTGTATATTTTTTCCTCCCCAGACCTCACTTGTGGATCTTCACTAGGTATATGTTGTTATTGTTGCGACAGACAACTTTTGTTGCTAAATCATGAAATGTGTCGTAATTCTATTTTATTTCGTGTGTATATATATATATAAATCAATTAGATACTAGCTATTTAGAGATAGATAAGCAATAAATTTCATAGCTAATTCCTTTTTTTTAAAGTATGACAAGGATTTTTGTTTGAAAGAAGTGCAATTTGGAAATACAAGGTAAATTTCGAACATATATATATATATAAGACTCAATGTGATCAGACTCTTCCACGTGATATTTCACACACAGTCGGCTGAAACTTAGTGCATTAGACTATTCTTTTCTGTTAAGTTTTAAGTTAAAATGATCAAATTATTTACAATTCAATATGTTCATAAAGTTAGTCTTTTACTTTTTTACCCCTATAGAGTTCAATTTACTCAAACTAATACTACTTATTCTTGTTCTAAGAGCAAGTCTAGAGGTACAATATCAACATGCAACATATTGAAAAGAAGCAATGGAAGAGTACAAGAATATAATCCAAGTGATGGAAAAAAGAGGAAATCAGAAGATAATTCAGAGACTAATTCTAAAAGGCAAAAGAATGAAAGTTCTGCAGTTACATCTACAAAGGTAGGGGTAGTTTTGGTAGAAGGTATTAGAATAAATTAGCTTTAGTATTAATTATTTCGATTTTAATATTATCTGTTGTTTTCATTACTTCAGTTATCGTATTATCTGTTGTTACTATTTGTACATTTTCTTAGTTGTTTTCAGCATGACTTCTTCGCTACTGTATTTACTTTGCATATTTGATTTTGTTGTGCCTTACTTGAGCCGAGGGTCTATAGGAAACATTCTCTCTATCTTCCCAAGGTAGAGGTAAGATTGCGTGTACACACTGCTATTGTCCTAGTTTTGGCATTATTTAATTTCCCCGTTGGATGATATTTTCAGTCTATATATACACCATATTCAGTACTGTTCTTATGAAGATAGAGGTAAAATATTGCATGTATATGTTATTGTCGTAGTTTTGACATTATTTAATTTCATTTTCGATGATGTTTTTAGTCCATATATACACCTTATTCAGTATTGTTCTTGTGCATAATAAATCATGAGACTAACAATACATACAAACATATAAATAATTATATTCTGATACAGCATATTGAGCACTATTTTTATTCTAATTTGCATGATTTTTTGTTTTTATTCACTTTATTTTATTTTTGTAATAATTTCATTGAGCTTTTGTGTTGAAAATTTATTTTATGTGAATTGATGTTTTATAGATACAAGTTCCAAAAGTGAAGCTTGCAGACAAAATTACAGCTCTCCAACAAATTGTCTCCCCATTTGGAAAGGTTAGTCTTTTTTTCCTTTTAAAACTTTGTGTTTAATTGTGTTATTAATATTAATTTATATGTTATTATGATCAATAATATTTTCCATCAATCTCTGATGGAGCCAAAGATTCACTATTTTTTGGTTTTGGGGTATGATAGAATAAAGCAAAATGGCTTTTTAAACTGTCTGCGCTTCTTTCAATTGTGAAGTAGTAATTAGTCAATGCAACTTTCAACGCTTATCATGGGTCATTCAAAAACAGTCGCGCTATGTTTTTAAATATAGGGGTTAGACTGCGTACATCTGACTCTCCTTACCCTGCAATGGGCGGAAGCTTTTGAGGCATTGGGGTAATGTTGTTATTGTTGCATGATCAATAATATCAATATTGTTGTTATTTCAACTCAAGTACTATTAATTGCCTCTAATAGAAAATTCTTTTTATTTATGTATAGACTGATACAGCATCCGTTTTGTGGGAAACAATCAACTATGTTAGATTCTTACGAGAGCAAATACAGGTATGAATTAATGGAATTATAATTATTTATAAGAAGGATCTAGTTGGTCGAGTAGGGGATCAGATTTAATAAGGTTCGAAATTTGTTGTATGTTTTCTTAATCGAACTCATTGCAAAGGTTTATCTAGTATGGTCTACATATAATGTTGCAAGCAATATAGTTTGACAGTGTTAGCTATTAATTGAATAATAATTATCTATATAAATGATCAGTCGAGTTGATTGAGCAGAGAATCAGGTTTACTAAGATTCGAAATTCCTTATATGTTTGCTTAGTCGAGCTCATTGTAGAGGCTTATAATCTACTGTGTTCTACCTATTATATTGCAAGCAATATGATTTGGCAGTGTTAGCTATTAATGGAATAATATAATTATGATCAATCGAGTCGATTGAGCAAGGGATTAGATTTAATAAGGTTCGAAATCTCTTGTATGTTTTCTTAGTTGAGCTCGTTACAGAGACTTATAATCAAAATAACTCAAGAAGTCAAATAACTATATATAATTTTAGCTTATAGTTAAGATAATTACATGTCGAACATTTCATTATTCTTTTTGTTTCATTACTATTGAGAAATTTAGATGTCCATATATATAGAATTTAATGACCTATTCTTTTTGTCCTTCATCCGATTGTAGTTAATGAGCCATGCTTACATGAAGAGCAATTCATGCAAGGTGAGCTATTCAACAACTTCAATTGTAAATTCATTTTAAAAAAATAGTAAATTAATTATTACTTGATTTGGTTAATTTTTTGACGCTCCTCATGGATCATCTGGAAACAGCCGCTTTATGTTTTTAAACATAGGAGTTAGGCTGCGTACATTCGACCCCCCCTCACCCCGCAATGAGCGGGAGCCTT
>JAOTQJ010000001.1:2131251-2141683 GCA_025642045.1 Solanum sejunctum | reverse complement strand
AAAAGAAATGTAGTACACGCACCATTAGATGTTAGTTCAAATGTATGTTTTGATAAGTAGTTTATGATACTCTCTCCGTCTCATTTTAGTTGTCATGTTGTGCTTTTCGAAAGTCAATTTGACTAATTTTTAAAGTTAAATTAATTTAATAATTTAAAATAAAAATTTAGATATTGAAAAACTATACAAAAATATTATTGATTGCAACTTTTTTCATATCAATATGATAAAAAAATATATTTTAAAATATTAGTCAAAGTTTATATAGTTTGATTTCAAAATTAAAAACTACGACAATTAAAATGGAACGAATAAAGCAGTTCAAATAAGAAAGTGAATGACTTGATAAACGTGATACTTCAAGTATGCTTGTATGTTGTGTCCTTTTCTTTTACAACTTTGGTATGTGTGCCAACATACATACACCTCAACCAACTCATCATGTATTTGCTTCGTGAGCTAATTTTTGTGAGTTTGAGTTAGGATTAAGATTCATTTTCAAATGTGATACTAGCATAGACTAGTCTTAATTCATGGTTTACTGGATGTTAGCCCCTATGTTTTACTATCACATTATAGATATCCAGTCCTATGTGTGCGTGGCTAAAAGTCTCACATCAGTCATTGTGGGACTTCAGCAATTGTTCACCGCCTTTCGACAATTATTATTTCGATTATAAGCTAACTTTTGAGGTTGAATTAGGTCTGAGGTCCACATTTTATAATACTAATAGTGCAAGAGATAAGTCCAGTACACTCAATGAAAAGAATCAAATTAAAGCTTGTACCATAATCAAAGTTCATAACTCAGTGATAATTATAATATTTGAATGTTTCTATTATAAAATTGAAATTGTTACAATTTAACTCTCACATGTGATTTGTTATAGTGATTAAAACAACTACAAATTTTTTGAGAGATTTGCAACAACTTGTAAATCTCCATTACATCTTGTAATCTATGTAACTTGTAGATCATTTATTTATCCTATTTACTTTTTATTTATTATATGAAAGACGTCCTCAATTAAAAATAGTAGAAGTCTTCATTTGTTTTGGGTACACGACATAAAAAGAAAAATATAGAGTGCATAAACTTCATCAAAAAGAGAGAGTTCTTATTAGTTGATGAGAGGTGTTCTTCTTGTGGAGCTTGACACTTAATTTTTATTCAGAGTTTGTTGAATTACACTTTTGTGAAAGGCTGTTGTATCATGGAGGGGATAAGTCAAGGAGAATACTACTGGACTTGTAAAAACATTTGTTGCAGTGAGCTTGAATCTCCTTAAAGAGAGCGAGATATCCACGCTTCAGACTGAAGATTTTGTTCTTCATTTTTATTTTTTCAATTGTAATTTTCTGGTATTTTCACCAACATTTACTATAGTCATAAAGTTCAAATGAAAACATGTTCATGATATATATATTATAATGTGCACAACAATTCAAAAATTTATATTCATTTTTTCTGATATTATGCATGAATCAGGTATATCATGATAACTTCAAAAAAAATGCTTCATCCATAATGAAACATATCTGATAAGTAAGATCCCGAATAGGTGTTCACATAATCTTGAAATTTCATATATACCTCAATGTGCATAGGAAATGTGTATTAGTTCTCCACATGTAAATATGCTCAAACACGTTCAAGCTCATCCTTACATAATGCTATATATAAAAGTGGTGCATATATATATATATATACTAATTTATATATTTACTTAATTAAAATTGATTTTTTAACACAAAAAATATCATCTACTTTTAAAAAATTACCTCACTCACTTTTATTACCCTCTAAACCCAATCTGTACGGAAAAAAACTCATTTTCTTTTCTATTCAGTCTTAAAATAAGTTTGAACTAGGTCTAAATAAAAGAGGGATTTAGTTTTTTGTTTTTTTGGATTGAGTTTGATAGGATTAAAAATTGAGTGAGATAATTTTTAAAAGTCACGTAACATTTTAGCAATTAAAATCAATTTTAGATCTTTTTTTTTAAATTCAATTTAATAAAAAATAAATAAATATGCACCATTTATTAAATGACAAGAGTATATATGCCCCACTTTCTTTTTATTGAATATAATATCTACTCTACATCACAAAATTGAGTGGTATGCCCTAGTTAATTGAATATCAAATATGTTAAATTGAATGATATAATGCATATTAATCAAAACTTAAATAGACAATACATAAATGAACTTGCTATATCTTTTATGTCTTGTCATTTCTTTGCCAAACAACATGCTTTTCTAACATATTCCAATTCATATTATTTGATTTTGTTGCCCCTTACATGATATCCTTTTTTTCTTTTGGAACAACTTTTTCTATATTCCATTTTTAACTATTTCCTCTTTATAAGCCTTTTATTTTATTTTTTGCATGATTTTCAACAAAGTTATCTCCATTCTATGTGCATATTATATTCTTTTTACCTTTTATAGATTGATCTTTTTTCCTCCATCTTTTTTATTAGGCAGAATGATTTGATTTGCATTTATACTCGATCCCATTTGTCACATGGATCTTTATACTTAAAATTTTGCTAACTGAACTCTTGTACCCACAAGAATAAGCTTCTAGACTCTTAAACTCGATTAAAACGAGATTCTTAAACCCTTTGTACCATGTGTGTAGTTCATTCCTCCTTACAAAAATGACATGTCATTTCCACATCATATATTTTAATGCCATGTCATAATTTCTCTATAACTATTTTTAATTATTAATAAAAAATATTAAATAAATGATAAAAAAACTAAAAAATAAAATTAAATTATTTTTCTCTCAACTTTCCTCCTTCTCCACCTCTCCCAACCTACAATCACCATCTCCATACTTATTCTCAAATTAAACACCAAATTCATGTCAAACGGGTGAAATTCTTACCTATTTATTTTAAATTTTACACTATAAGTTCAATATTACAAACCCAACAAATCTTCATTGCATTTTTGAATTTAATTTCATAAATTGACAAAACTCATTTACTATTCTCAAAGCTTTTATCAAACTTATTAATGGAGATTTTCAATACCCACAATTATCCTTCACATTAACTCACATAAAACTTCAAAAATACTCATGAAATTTGGGATGAGAATGTGCAGGAAAATGACATTGTGATTGGATAGTGCTATTCTCAAAAGAGCATACACTCACATTTCTTCACAAAAAATGTTTTCGCTTCTGGTTTTTGGATAATTATTTTGTATTTCTAGTGCTCTCTTCTTTTATTTGCTTCTATTTCCTAAGCATACTAAGCACTATTAAAAATTGTCCTTTGTTGAAGAATGTTTTGATATTAAAAATAGTTATTAGATCTATCACTTTATAAATTATAGCATAATTCATTTGCAATTTGGGGAGAAAGAAAGTGGAAAGAAAAAAGAGAGAAAAAATGGAGATGAAAAGGAAGAAAAAGAAAGAAATTGGGGTTGGGGGCGGGTGGAGACGAAAAGAGAGGGTAGCTGGGAAGAAGAAGAAGAAGAAATGAATTATATTTCATTTTTAATTATTATTTAGTACTTTTTTTGGATCAAATATAGGTATTTCACGTACTTTTTTAATAGTGAAATCATGCTCATTTGCCAAAGTCATAACTAAGTTGTCACATAGACTTAAATGGTTGGTTTTAGTGGGTACAAAGGTTCAGTTGGCAAAATCCTGAGTACAAGGGTCTATGTCCCAAACGGGATCACATATAAGAGAAAATTAGGTCATTTCGCCTTTTTATTACTCTTTAGTCTTTCCATTTTCAATTAATTGCCACTTTTTTTAGAGTCAAATTATATAAATTTTGATCAATATTTTAAAATGTATATGTTTTTCATATTTTTATAATATTTTCTATTATAATTTTATTTTGCGTTGATAAATTTGCATTGAGGGTCTTCCGCAAATAGCATCACTATTTCCATAAGATAGTAATAAGATCTGCGTATATTTTACCCTTTTCAAGTCTTACTTGTGGGATTTCACTAGGTATGTTAATGTTTTTTATTATAGTTTGTGAATATCTAAATTCTAATTTTAAAGTTTTAAATTAATCTAATTCAATTTCACTTTAAAGATTATTCAAATCGACTCGCCAAAAGTAAAATATAAATGAGTATTTAGGGACTCATGGAATAAAAAAAAAAGGCAATATGTTTGATGCACTAACGTTTTCATTGTGTGTGAAGTCCAAGGAAGATCCAAAACCATGAGAAGTAACTATCCGCAATGTTAACTCCTACATCTCTGTAAGAAACTATTTTCACGTTTTATAAATTATAAATTCAATTTTATTAATTACTTCGAGATATTTTTTCAAAAATTGTGAATTATTTTGTGCAATTGCAATTTTCCTACCCACTACCAATTATATATCTATTTTATCCCCTCTTTTTTCTTTTGCCCCCTTTTACTCCCTTCTGCCTCTCTTGAGCCCTCCATTAGATTTTCTCAAGATTCTCTTCGAGTCTTTTAAGTATTTTATTCTCTTTTCTCGATCAAATCTATATTCATACAAACCCCAAAGAATCATCAGAAGCATCAATCAGCTATGACGCTTGGCTCAGGAGGATCTAGTGTTGTTGGTGAGCCAATTTTCTGAAAACCCCATAACCCTTTTTCTTCTTTTTGTTGATCTTTGTTATGGTTTTCTTGATTTTCCATTCAAATCAGGTTATGGGGTTGCTTTGATTCTGTTCTTTTATGCATGTTTTGTATTTGATGTGTTCTTTGGCTTTTGGAGTAGATGTTATGGTTTTGGAGCTAAGTTGCTCGGACTCTCCAAAAATGTTGTCGCACCTACATTGGATTCCTCCAAAAGTGTTTAGTTTTGTATTTGATGTGTTCTTTGGTTTGTGGTTGTTTAATCAATGTCTTAGTTTAAGCTGATGATTAGGACTTCTTCGCATTGTTATTATCTTGGATCATTCTCATCGAGGAACTTACTTATCAATTGATTTTGATTAGCTAGTAAGTAGTCCTGGTTGTGGGCTTTTTGGGGGTTGTTTTCAAATTTGCTGTAGTCAAGTATTTTGCAAATTTGACAATAATTGTATCAGCAAGATGAGTTTTTTTGTTTAAAAATCCTTTTGGGAGCTTTAGATTCTCGATGTGGAGCTTAATCGATGTATTTGATGTGTTCTTTGGCTTGTGTGAGCTTAATCAATGTTTTAGTTCGTACTGATTATGATTTTTCATCAGGTTATTATCTGGGATTTTATAATTTGGATTAGCTAGGAAGTAGTTCCAGTTGTGTGTTCTTTTTGTTTTTGCTTGTTTTCGAATTTGCTGCAGTCAATTATTTAGCAAATTTCACAATAGTTGTTGCATCAAGATGAGTTTTTTTAATCCTAGTTGGGGCTTTAGATTCTCGAATGTGGAGTTTAATCAATGTATAATGTGTTCTTTGGCTTGTGGGAGTTTAATCAATGTCTCGGCTCTTGCTGAGTATGAATTTTCATTCAGTTATTAACTAGGATTTTGTGGTTTGGATTAGCTAGGAAGTAGTTCCGGTTGTGGGTTCTCTTTTGTTTTTGTTTGTTTTCAAATTTGTTGTAGTCAATTATTTTGTAAATTTTGACACTAATTGTATCATCAAGATGACTTTTGTTGCCCGCAAGGGCAGGGTTGAGTGGGTCGGAGGAGGGTCTCCATGTGAGAGACGTGGGATCAAATCCAGCCTCCGTCTGCTACTCAGCCATGGGGTTTGCCTAGCGCGGTTTACTATTACAACTTGCCAAGTTGTGGATTGATTGCTTTTTGGGAAATATGGCACAAACATTTCTGTTCTGCCTTTCTTTTTTTCATGGGACTGATAATTAGAAGTATGCTCAATTTAACTTCAGTTTTTAGAAGATGATGATGATTTGTGCTTCATATGTGCTCCTATGCGTAATCATGCGCTGTCCCTATTGCTGGTTCATGGTGGGCACTGACCCATTTTGATCCATCTCAAACCAATATTCAGTAATTAAGGTTCTCAATCTCTATATTTCTTCTAGCATATAAAACTCATACAAGATTAAAAGACTCCCAGCAAACAGCATAAAATTTATCATCCGGGAAGAGATAAAATGGAGTCTTTATTTAAAGAAATGTGTTGAGAAAGGGCAGATATGTAGAACCTTTGATTGACCTAAAATCAGCATTCCACTGACTGTTTGATGTGCTAGCGGTTCTTAACTTAATTCTATGAATTTGGAAGTTTTTACTATAGCCTTTTTACTTGGAGGTAAAATGCATAAAAACGTCATCTCCATTTAAATTGTAGAATCTTGTTTGGATCTTGAAGCCTTCTCACAATTCGGGACTATTTTTTTTCCGAAGATTTCACCAACCAAACTTTCAATTTCCTTGCAGTCCCTCGCAATTTCAGATTACTGGAGGAACTTGAACGTGGGGAGAAGGGTATCGGAGATGGGACAGTGAGCTATGGTATGGATGATGGAGATGACATTTATATGCGTTCTTGGACTGGCACCATTATTGGTCCTCACAATGTACGCGTTCTTTTCTCTTTTTTACTTCCTACCATCTCTTTGTTTGGATATAATAACAAATACTTGATATGCTAATCCTAGATTGACATGAACTGTCAGTTTTCTTTTTGAAATTTTATATACTCCCTTGGGTGTTAGGCTGGTGCCCGAGTTTGTGGATCAATGAATTTCCTGGAGGTGTAGATTTGTTTGTCCACTAGTCCTACTGGCTGCTACTTTATGCATTGTGATGATTCCTGTGTCTTCCACAGTTAATGATTTAACTTCTTTTCCAGTCTGTGCATGAAGGTCGCATTTATCAGTTGAAGCTATTCTGTGACAAGGATTATCCGGAGAAGCCACCAAGTGTCCGTTTCCACTCTCGAGTTAACATGACGTGTGTCAACCATGAAACAGGAGTGGTAAACAACACCTTCTTATAACACTATAAGCATAGTTTCTGTTACCGAGCTATTATTATGTGACAATGTGCATCAACAGAATTGTTGCTCCTATGCTAAATGATTAAAATAATTTGATCTTTTGTTCTCCATGGTTGAATTCAATGCTGCAAGAATAACTTTTAGTGGCATTACATGTAGAATGGTACGTGTAAAAACAAAAGTGGAGCAACTCCAGATACCCTCAAAGGATTCATATCCATAAATGCTTTATTCGTTGGAATAAAAATAGGTTTCTTGAGATGTAGGCAAAATCTGTATTAAAAAGTTTAGTAGTCTGAGTAGTAGGTAGATTTGGCTCTTATTGTTGAATATTCCAAATTAGTTTCAATGGTATTCTTGCTCCCAAAATTCTCAACATGCTTTCGAGATGTCCTTTCTCCTAAAGCATATGATGATACGATGTTAATTTTTCAGGTTTGCATTCTTTAGATGTTGGATAACATCGTATTTTTCCAGTAGACAGGAGTTGAATGATTGCCTGAAAGTTATAAAACTGTAGAGAAATATGAAGCCACCAGCAAAAGGGTGCTTAGGATGAGTTAGAGTCATGTCTAAAGATTCTCCTTACAAGTTCTGCAATAATATTTGTTCTGTGATGCTTTGTATGCCGACTTAATGTAATATGTTACAGTTCTTGTGCTCTAATTCGTTCCATCATATAATTTGTGCAGGTGGAACCAAAAAAGTTTGCTTTGCTTGCAAATTGGCAGCGAGAGTACACCATGGAAGACATACTGACTCAACTGAAAAAGGAGATGGCTTCTCCCCACAACCGTAAGCTAGTTCAGCCACCTGAAGGCACCTATTTCTAGCGTTAAGGGCAATAACGTATAGGTCTTGTCAACTATGTGAGAAATTGTACTGCTGTGTTGTCCCGTTGGGAATTAAAATGTAAAGGGGTTGAATGCCTGAAGAGGCTTCTCCTCTTATGTCACAATGGCATCTTTGATCACCCCCTCTGCTTTTTGTTTTCTAAACTGACGTCTATGCTTGCTGTTTGATTAATGGATCTGGTTCTTGTGGTATCCGAATCAATTGTCTATTGCTTCTTTTGCTGTCTGAATTATCTTTTTACTTGGTGTTTTCATCCTTTATCTTGTCATGTTGCACAACAAATGGTTGATACTGGATAAGTCTAGCATTTCCCATCTTTGTTCGCGAAGAAAAGAGAAGATAGTATCGTTCATTTGGAGCGAGATAAAGGATACCTCTTTAAATTCTACACTGGATTTGGACCAGTTCTCGATTTGTTCATGTCATCCTTGCATGTGGGCGATGTTGATGCTTTTCTGTATTGTTCCAATTTTATTGAATATATTGCTGTAGGGACCAAATTGTTGTTTCCTACACTAAATTCACTTGGGAAATGGTGTTGGCACCCTTTTCGCACTGTTAACTAGAGACACACTCTTCTATTGTGCAAGTCTTGATGGAACATATTTATGCTATATATCTGTAAACTATTTTCTCCCACAATGCACTTGGAAAATGGTGTTGGCACTCTTTTTCAAGCAGCCAACTAGAAACTAGTGTAGATACATTTTTTGTTGTTTCCTTTTCATTGTTGTCATTGGATTTGTTAGGCAAAAAAGATTCTTTTGCACATGATGTTATGCTTAAGGTTAAAAATTGGATAAAATGAATGCATCAAATTGGTACTTCTAATTTTTTATTTAGAAACCATCAGAGTCAACCATTAGTACACAATGCCCATCGCGGTGGTAAATGAACGATGCATAAGAAGGTGAAAATGACAAAAATAAAGGATCAAACTTCATTGGATGTGTTAACAACTCAATATTTATACGCTGTTACATTGCGATAGCCTTTTGCCAATGTCTGAGATTTACAACATTTTAAGCAACATCAAGTAAAAATGATGCTACTCATTCAAGAGAACATGATAAACTTAAAACAATTATTGTTTAAACCATGGTTACTCAGCATGCTTTAAGAAGAAGATAGGATTTCATATGAGATAAATGGGATAAGCACAAGAGGGACCTCTCGCTTGACCTTCTTGTGAGGTGCAGCAACATGCCTACTGGTTTGGCACTGAAAAACGGGTTCAACCATCTTTGAAGCTTCAATGTCATCCCCATCTTTGGCACGTCAGCCTATCATTTTGCTCTTGCTCTTCTTTCTTTGAGGCTCCACTGCAGTCCCATGCAGCTGCGTAGATCCTATGCGATACGGAACATTGAACCTCCTACAAATCAAAATATAAGCCTCGATAAAAGACAACGAAAAATAGAAGCAAGAAACCAGAAAAAAGATTTTGCATCAGTAGTTGGAGAAGAATAAGTGGAGGAGAAGAGAGAATCAATGAAGGAGTTCAGGGCGGAGAAACAGTAGGAAGACGACAGGAAAAAGATCAAGAACTAATCAGAGTAGAAGAAGAGGCGATGAAGTTATTTTACAACCTCATGTTGCGTCATCCAGATTAGTTATGTATTAGTAGTTATAATGTAATGGTCAAACATTTAGCATATGGCATAGGACTCAATGAAACTCACCTATTTACTCCATGCATTTTTCGTTAGACAACTCTATTATCGCCGGATCAAGTGTATTTTGAACACATCTCATGCCAGTCTGAGATGATTTTTTCTGAGACAATAGAGTAATATAATCTCAGTCAATTAACCTGAGTGGTTGAGTGTTGAGAAAACATATTACTAGGATGAAACTTTACCACGATAGGGTTGTCTTGTTTCCTCCCTACTAATTTGAAAAACCTAAGGATTTGGTCTTTCTGTTGCTCCTCCATATAATTAACTTTCTGAATGGTGTATACGCATATCCTCAGAAAAGCCATCAGCACAGACCGAGAAGAATGTAAGCCTGTGAACAGAAGAATGAAAAAAAGGAAATGCAAAAATGTAATTTAAACAATGAAATCAAAGCACAGATTTCAATGGAAATTTGTTATGGGGTAAGTAGTGTTGATAGAGCACAGACACTCATATCAATTATAATTAGCATAGTAGCAAGCTCTGTACAGAATGATGCAGCTATAGCTTGAATCTTATCTTAGAATAATTTGAAACTATTTAAACATACATATTTACTAGGACACAATTCATTTATTCCTGACACGTGTTTAATTGTCATCGTTGAGTTTGGAACCTTTAATAAACTGCTTCTCTTTTGTTATTTTAATATCCCGTAGTTTCGTTTATTTCATTCTATTTTTTATCTTTTTTATGATCAAGCTCATCCTAATATCTGTCAATATTATACGAGATGATATAGGATACCCCTCCATCGCATCACATAACCATTCATTAAAGGGGAATTGACTGGACTTTTTTCGATGATCCAAATACTTTTTCAGCCATTTCAGGTAAGAAGAGGTGAAAGCGTGTTTAGCTCTGCAAGTCTATAAGAAAAGGGAGCAGGAACTCACTTTTTCATCTTTTGAAGACAATGGAAAGCATTATCATTTATGAATCGTCCATTTGCAGTATTTCAAAGTTATA
>JAOTQJ010000001.1:2118419-2131151 GCA_025642045.1 Solanum sejunctum | reverse complement strand
ATATTGTGTAATATTTAGGTGGGAGTTCACTACCGAAGATATTCTTTTTCAAATTTCATGATTTAGAAATACAAAGTTACCAAGTTCCAAACAAAATTATGATTAGAAATATCCGTTTAGTCTTTTTTTTTAATCCTTCTGATGGAAGAAGAACTTTAATAAGAGACGTTTCATATATAATAAACAATGTGGATGACAGAAAATGATCAGATATCAGTTACTACTGCAGCTACCAAAATAAATGAAGTATAGCTCAAACATGAAACAGGAGAAAAGGGAAAAGTCAGTACCTCTGATTTACTCGAGCGGTTACTTCACCTTCAGCAGTAGCTATATCAGAGCTTTGACAGACATAGTGTCGGTGCTCAGAGATTGATTGACCTTTTGATCTATTAGTCCCTTCAGATAACTTATCAATCCAGCTATAAGTCCTGTAGGTAAAAGGAAAAAGTTGTGTTCGAATTAGAAAGATCTTATAAGGAAAACATAACTTTGGCAGACACTCAATCAAACAAATGTAAAGATATGCTATAGAAGTTTCAAAGTTTTTCTGGATCAAGGATCTTTGGTCACTTTAGAAGTAAAAAAAGAGCTACTTAACTAAAACAGCTTGATACTTCCAACAAACACAAGAAAAATTCAATTTCCTAGGACAAATTGGAAAGAACAGCCCATATTACGAAACTGAGGACAACATAACATCACCGCATATCATATAACAAAAAACGACAACAAGAAAGCCAATGCAATCTCATGAGTGGGGTCTAAACAGACCTTATCCCTACCTTTGGGAGGTAGGGAGGTTTTTCCAATAGACCCTCGGCTCAAAGAGGAGTATATGAAACCACATATTATATAAGAACAAATGAATACCAAAATTCTCACAATTAATGCTTGCTTCACTGTAGCTTGGTGATTAACTGCAAAAGTCAAGTCAAAGATCTTTCTCTTACATTTATACTCTGCATAATAGTGCAAGAGCTACAGCAACAACATACCCAGTGTAGTTCCAAAAAGTGAAGTGCAAGAGCTACTAAAGCTTGGTAAGTACCTCCTAACTTCCTGCCTCAATAATTTATTCATGTCGACATATCATGACTTGCATTTAGAACTTCAGTTGAAAACTATTGATTTGTTGCAGCTGCGGAACATGAATAGTCTTGCCTGATAAGACAGCCGGTCAATAATCACCAACAGTCCTTACATGAGCATGTTCCATGAGAGAAGTGGTGGAAGCGGTTAACATCACGAATAACTATTTCTCGGTTTGTAACAATTGAAGTCAGCTTCATAAATTCATGGCAATCTCCACAGATGCAAAGATTTTTAAAGATCCTGACAGTTCTATTCCTACTGCTGCTCATGAGAGCAAATGCTAGAGCTAGCCTTTCACTATGATGTGAAAGGTTGTCTATCTTCTCTTTGTCAGAGACGTTATGAAGCACATAGTTTGTGTTTGGAATATATCCTGCAGCAGTAATTTTCGTAGCCAGCTCCTCCAACTTTTTATGGATATCCTTTAACCTAGGATGCTTCGCATCCTGAGATAAGAAGACGTGAACTTTATTATCAATCTCAACCCAACTACAACCAGGTTCCTTTTTGACACCTTGCCTGGACATTAGTGCTCTAACCTTTGAAACATCAGCCCACCTACCTTTCGATGCATATATATTGGATAACAATATATAACTTGACTCTGCTTTTGGATCAATTTTGAAAAGTATGTTTGCAGCTTTCTCAGCCAATTCCACATTTCCATGAGCCTTGCAGACTCCAAGAACAGTCTCCCATATCAAGGCATCAGGAGCAAGCTCCATACCCTCAATGAAGTGTTCCATTTCACTAAATTTGCCTGCACGGCCAAGGATATCAACCATACAAGCATAATGTTCACTTGAAGGAGTGATACCAAAGTCATTTTTCATCGAGTCAAAATGCCTTCTTCCTTCTTTGACCAGGCCTAGATGGCTGCATGCAGAAAGGACAGCAATAAAGGTAATCCCGTCAGGCAGAATACCTTCACTTAACATGGTTCTAAATGTTTCCAATGCTTTGTCATCTAGTCCATGTTGGGAGTAGGCACATATAATTGTGTTCAACAACACTGTATCACTAAATCCCACGCTCTGAAATAGAGACTCGGCATCTTGGATACATCCAGATTTTGCATACATGTCAATTAATGCACTAGCTACATACACATCGCTGAACTGCCCAGACTTCATTACCACGGAATGCAACTGCCGCCCATTGTCTAGGCTGGCTAGACTGGAACAACCTCTAAGACAGCTAGCAAGAGTGAACTCATTGGGTTTAAAAGCTTCCTTTTGCATCTGATTGAAGCATCGCAAAGCCTTTTCTCCTTGATTGGACTGTGCATAACCTGAAATAACCACTGTCCAAGTGAAGACGTCCTTTTCACTCAATCTGTAAAAGATCAATTCTGCATCATCCAACTGCCCACACTTGGCATACATATCAAGCAGAGCAGTTCCTACATATACATTGCCACTGAGGTTAGCTTTAACTACATGGGAATGCACTTGTTTTCCCAGACTAGCATCTAAGAGGCTTGCACAAGATCTCAAACTGCTGATGAGTGTGTACATATTTGGCCTCAAACCTTCTACAAGCAACTGCCTGAAGATTTTAGGCCCTTCAGAAGAAGTTTGATTATCATGGAATCCAGACATAAGGGAGTTCCATGATATTATATCCCTTTCACTCAAAGAAGAAAATATACGATAACCATCAAAAACTGACCCAAATTTCATGTACATTGCAATCAATGCATTACTGACACACACTTCTGAGTCAAAACCAAATTTGAAAACACAAGCATGGATACTTTTGCAACACCTTAAATCCACCGAATCAGCCGCTGCACTAACAACACTAGCTAGTGTAAATTGATTAGACATCAAACCTGAATGCCTCATCAAGCAAAAAAGCTGAGTAGCTTCTCTCTTCTGTCCTTGCTGATCAAGTCCGCTGATCATTGCAGTCCATGCGACAGTGTCAGGATTTTTAGTCCTCGAAAACACTTTCAGTGCATCAACTTGCAGACCACATTTGTTATACATATCTACAAGACTGCAGCTTGTAAAATCATCAATTTCGGACCCAATTTTGACCAACATTGAGTGGATAACTTGACCAGCTCTCAGATTAACTGAACCTGCACAACCCTTTAAAATAGTAGATAGGGTATAATTACTAAACCTCATCTCTGAATCTGATATCTTCGAAAACAATCTCAGAGCCTCCTTTCCTTGACCAGCCTGCACATACCCATTAAGTAAAGCATTCCATGATACTGAATTCTGCTCCGGCATGGAAAAGAAAACTTTAACAGCTGATTCTAATTCAAAGCATTTAGCATACAGATCAACTAGAGCAGAACCAACATAAACATCTGAAAAGGCTGCACCTTTAACAACCTCAGCATGTACTTGTTTCCCAAACTCCAAATCTAAACACATTGAACAACCCTTTAAAACTGTTGCCAAAGTGAACTCATTAGGCCTAATACCTTCTCCCCTCATATCACGAAATAAACAAATCCCCTTACTCCCATACCCTTGAGCTATAAACCCTGCTATCAACGCCGTCCACGACACAACATCTCTGGTGGGAATCAAATCAAACGCATTACCCGCGAAAACTAATTCCCCACATTTCAAATAGAAATTAATCAAAGAAACCCATAAATGTGGATCTGGTTCTACCCCACACCTCATCATTTCACCATGTAGAGCTTTACCTTCCTTCAAACATAACATAGCAGCATAATCTTTGAACATTTCAGAATACCATTTAAGCCCCCTTTTCTTATCCTTCATCAAAAACCCACCATCACCCCTTTCAACTAACCTCTTCTTAGCACCATATTTCAACTCTTTAGTACTCAACCTCATACCCCCAACAGAATCTTTAAAGTTTGAGTTTTTTCCAACTGATGGCCAGTTGGGTGCCACTTGAACTTTTGGATTTTTTTCAGGGCAGTTGGGTTCAACTACTTCTACAGCAGCACATGAGAAACAGTTAAAGCGAACAGAAGGAAAGAACGAAAATTTACCCGGTTGAGGTTCATTGGGACATATTATCAAACGGGTTCTAGGCACAGGACAAAAACCCGAAAAAATACCTCGAAAAAACCGTGGATTACGCATATGAGCAGAGAGAAAATCGAGCTCCATCAATCAAGAAAAAGCAATATCTTTCAATGAGCTGCAAGAACAATGACAGTCCCTACAGCAATCATCTTCAAAGACAAAAAGATTTTTTTTTTTTCAAAAAGACGGAAAAAGATTGATCTCTTTTGCTTTGGTTCTTTCCTCTCGTTCTTGAAAAGTACTCAAAAGAAGAATTAACTTATTGAGACATTAGGGCATTAATTCTTTTAAACACTTTCTGGTCCCTTAATTATTTCTTATCTTTATAAGGGAAATTCGCGATCGTTATCTTTTGTGTGTGGCAAAGTAAACCTCAAGATCGACAGTTTTTTAATCAGGCGAGCTGGACCAGAAGGCAAGCTCAGCTCTTATACAATAGTTTACAAATCACAAAGTAAAGCAATTTGCACGGGACTCGATCCACAAGGCAAACCTTTTGATTTCGCCGATAAGGAATTTCGAATTTGAGATCACCAACATAAAAGTCTCAAGCCCAAATCACTAACCCACCTCGAAGGATTCCAACTTATTTAAGTTTGAACGTGTTAATAATCGATTTATTTTATTAACTCAATTCATCATTCTCACAAGTGCTCTTATTACATTTTTGCCCTTTAAAGTAATTTTAATTTTTTGTCACGTTATCTCATTAGGTAATTAAAAAAATTTAAAAAAAATAAATGAAATAAGATTGTAAGTTTGAGGCATTAGGGGACAAAAAGGTGGGAACTTTCATTGATTATAGTTTTAAAAACTTTTTCAATAGAATTAATTGTTCCATAAACTATCAAAATTATTCATAAAGTATTTAAAAATAAAATTAAGACTCATTATTATAACACCCTAAAAATTACTAAAATACTATTAGACAAAATATTTCTCGAATAATGCATCTTTCCAAATTCTTTTGGCAAATCTGAGATCGAAAATACGATGAGTATGAAAAATTGTGTGAAAAAATAGTCTTGGTTGATTTTTAGAACAATCAGATCAAAAGATAATTTTTTTGAGGCAAAAAAGTGTGTGACACTGTCCGCATCGCGGATTTGCACTTAATTTTGGGTCATTATTTATGTGGAATTAGAAAATCGATCGAAAAATGATTTACGTATAATTACACATAAAACGCATTTGACAAATGCGATTTATGTGTTATTTTGCAGAAAAATAGTTTCTGAACGCATTTTAAGTTTTTCGTCAAAAAAATAAACTGAAGCGCAACAAGTTCACGTCGGGACTTGCTCCACCATGGAACTTGACTTTTAGTTCTAAAAGCAAGGGTATTCTAGTCTTTTTTGCACTCATCCTAGACTAAAATCCTATCGTTTTGAAGCCTTTTTCAACCCTATATCAAGTCTTAAGCGTGAATATTCAATCATTTTTACGCTAATTCGTTTAAAGAACTAGGGCTAAGGAGATAAGAGAAGGCTAGAGTTCAAGAGATTCAAGGCTAATCTTCATTGTTTGATTCTTCAATCCTCATTTCAAGTATATAAGCCTACCTAAAATCTTATTTTCGTGCCTAATCTATATTAATTATCAAGAATTCTAGTCAAGAGTTAAGTCAATTTCATTCCTATGATTTTATGGGGAAAATATAAAACCTTATCATAAAATCCTTGTTTTTTTATCGCTATCATGCTAAGAACTTCAGTATTGAGTACATACCTTTAAATTCTTGAAATATTACTACAGTTACAAGAACCCTAACTAGTTTGAAAATTATTTTTTCATATTATGTTTTACTATTACCCTATTGTCAAGTTAAGCTTTGAATGATAAGACGTTATGTTCATATAATTATGACTCTATGGAATTCATGAAAAGTTATTCAGTCCAAAGTATAAGTTGGTTAAAGAAGTAGCTTAGCATGAGTTATACAAGTAGTTTATTTACAACACTATCTTTTGAGCATAACATGCCAGTTTTTAAAGAGCAGTTCAGTCAATTAAGGTATTTTGCATTACTATTCATCATGTATAAATTTTAGAGTTTGAGAAAACTTGATAGTTTCAAATGCATTATTTATCAATAAAGAACATGACTGTTGTTTTTTTTTTAAAAAAGAAAGCTTTACCAGTTATGAGAAAGCATTAGCCAATTTATAGAAAATATGTTGAGCTGAGGCTCCAAGTAGCCGATTTTCAGTTTGGCCATAAAGTGGGACATTTTTACAATTATTGAGCACAGTGCATGTTTTGAGAATAGTATTGAACACCGATATGATTACGAGTTCAGATAACTCTAATCCTATAAATTACGTAGCCAACTTAGGATAGGATTGTACCAGATATACAACTTCTCATATGCTATTAAGATGACCCAATTTATATGGATCCCCAGCACTTCATCCCTTACCCTGACAAGGTATGGGATGACTCCAACAACATGGGCACGATGTTGTATCATTATAAGGCTTATTGTGATGGTTGTCTGTTAGAGAAATTTCTTAAGTTATAGTATTTATCATTTTCAGACACAGACAAATTTGCATTTAGTTATGCATTAAATCAAATATTTTGCTATAATGCATTATTTATGTTGTTGACTTATTTTCTACATTGAATCTATGATTTGAGTATTATATCCTGAGTTTTTCTATTTTGGCCATTTTACTTACCGTACATTCCACGTACCAAAGCCGTTTGACGCTACATCGTTTTATGATGCAGATTCAAGTATCCATATGATAGCAAACATTCAGTAAGTCAACTTTCCAGAAGCAGTTGGTGAGACCTCTTCGCTTTCAAAAGACTCTAGTTAGTTTAGTTTATGTATTTTATTTTACAGTCAGGTAGCCGTGAGTCTTGTTGCAACACCTATCTTTAGTATAGCAGAGGCTTCATGGATAGAGTTAATAAAGTCAGTGTAGTCTTTTCGTTTAGACATTTTAAGCATTATTACTATTTGTGTAAAGAGATATTTTTTGACTTTATATAAAATATGATTGAGATTCTTTAAGTTTTATTAAATATTTTAAAAGGTTCATTTTTTAAAACTTATGCGTACATATTAGAGTTTTCAATTGAGTGAGTTAATCAGACCAATGATTTATTTGGGGACCAGCAATGATTTTCGAATGTCGATCACGTTCAGAGTATAAACTCGGAGTGTGATAATTATAATAAAACTTTGACACAAATTGCAATCGCCTTTAATAGAACTTTAACGTAAATTGAAATCGTTTTTAAGAAAAATTTGACGTAAATTCAAATTAGTCGGTGCCCGATGGAATACCGAGAAAACTATGGCCCACACTATTTTCACCATCATTCACACTCACACAGAGTGTAACTCCTCTTTTGCATATATATATATAGATCTTCTTCCCCTTCTCTGAACCCTACCGACCATTCTTCCAAAAATCCCCAAATTCACCATTTTAGCTTTGATCATCTCGATCATGTCGCCCTCCGCCATTGTTATCCCACCACTACCTCCTCCTCTGTTCGCCGCCGGGGTGAAAAAACCTGTTTTCGTCCGTTCTGTTTGGGCGACCAATCTGGAATCGGAGTTTTTGCTGATCCGTAGCTTGATCGACCGCTATCCTTTTGTTTCAATGGATACAGAGTTTCCTGGTGTTGTATATCGGTCAGGTATACATGCTAACAACCCGATTGAACACTACAACATTCTGAAATTGAATGTTGATGCTCTTAAGCTGATTCAGGTAGGTATCACTCTGACTGATGCTTACGGTAACCTGCCGGATTTTGGCTGTGGTTTTGGTTTCATTTGGGAGTTTAACTTCCGTGATTTTGATGTGCTGCACGATGATCACTCACCGGCATCGATTGAGTTGCTCTGTGATCATGGGATGAACTTTGAGATGACGCGTAAGCGTGGTGCTGATACCACCCGGTTTGCTGAATTGATGGTGTCGTCTGGGCTGGTTTGCAATGACGCTGTTAGTTATGTCACTTTTCACAGTGCTTATGATTTTGGGTACCTGATTAAGGTTCTCACAGGCTGTGAGCTGCCAGATGTTGTGACGGATTTTCTGGGGCTGCTGAGGGTCTTTTTCGGTAAAAGGGTTTATGATGTGAAACATATGATGATATTTTGCCCGGGTCTTCATGGAGGATTGGACCGGGTTGCTGATACTCTCATGGTGAACCGATTGGTTGGGAATAGTCATCAGGCTGGCTCGGATAGCTTGCTGACTTGGCATGTATTTCAGAAACTGAAGCAGGTCTACATGGATGACGATGAGGCTCGGACCGAGAAGTTTGGTGGTGTTCTCTATGGGTTAGAGGTTCTTTCTCCCTAGATATAGAGTTTTAAGTTCAGAACTTTTGTAAAATCGCTTTTCTTAATTCGAAGAAGTTTTAGTTTGGTTAATTCTATGTTCCTTAATTTATATGCATTCCCTTTGTGTGTGCATGCATATAACTCAGTCAAAAGCAGAGGGGTGGTCATGTAACTTTTGAGTACTGGTAGTTCACCTGGTAAATCTAACTTATTCACCCTAGAAAGTGTTGTTTATTTGGATCAGTAAGGTATATTGGGAAACCTTACATTTTAAGTCCAAAGTCCAGACCGAAATTATGCATTTATTAGTCCTAGATGATTTCATGCAGCCAGACAAAGAATGGGGATCATCAGATTTCAGTCAGTCTACCTTGGTCCATTGGTCTAGTGGGGTTAAATCCACAAAAAGAATCCAAGTTCGATTTCCCATGATTACACATACACTGTTTCTTTATCAAAGAAGTTTGTGTTTCCCAGATGGAATTGAATATCTGAATATCATTGTGTTTTGGCTAAAAATTGAGAGAATAAGCTTGAATGTCAAAAAGTATGTGTTTTGTGTATTGATAAGTCAATGTTTTGTAAGTTTGAAGATTTGAGTGTTCTGAATTGTGAGGGCGTAGAAGGATGTGTATAATTTTGACAGTCATAGTTAGTGATTGGTCACTATTTGTCTTGAGATGAGCAACTGAATACTAGATAGAGAGTCTGATTAAATAGACTTTGCTGTGATGGTGGTTCAGAATTAACATTTAACATGGTTATACCAATAGAAATCCTAGTAATTCATGTTGTGCATTCGATTTGTTCAACCTGAAATGTATGGTTTATCTGCATCAACAAGATAAATTGAAGAACATTAGATGTTGATTAGAGCTATGAATTTATTAGTCCTAGATGAGCCACTTAGTTGTACAGGGAGTAGAATTATTGAGTTTGTGAAATTCAGTCCGTGAACAAGGTTTGTGGTTAATGTAAGGACTTCTAATGTTCATGCGTAACCAAATGAAATGGAGAGAATTAGCTGAGATTTGAAATGTGATTGTTCAATGAGATGGGTTGTGTTGTTAGATTAGATTGTTTGAATCTTGATGGTTTGGAAGTATTATCTGTGTAATCTTGACTATGATGGGTCGGTTATAGTGGTTTGTCTTTAAGTAAGTCGTTGATTATAGATAAGCATCTCTTAAATATTGTTTGTTGTAGAGTTTGTTCAAAATGCATTTAAAAGCATCATTGGAAATTGTGATGTGGTTGAGCTGTAGAGGTAGTTTGGAAGTGAATGATGTTGACTTAGTTGGTGAGAGTTCTTCGGTAACTAATGAGTTTTGTAGTTAATTTTTTTGGTGACCGAGAAATCGGTTTGCAGCCAACCCGTAGACCAATGTAATTTTCGAAACTCGGGGATGATGGTCTCGCTCTCTACTTTTCTCCACTTAAATACTAGATTTACTTGACATAGAACTCAAACTAGTGAAGTAAAACACAAACCCCCAACCTTTGTCAATTGGGCATAGTCATTTTCATCACACTTTTGGAATCTAAATTTGGAGATGTAATGATTTATTAGGTTGAACCATTACATGTGTGTTAATGAACTTGTTATTTGAGATTTTGCCATCTAGGAATTAAGATGGAGTTGTCCATCGTATTGACTCGTACGCTTAATTGTATTTTGGTGATTCTAGAAGCATATTGAATTTTTTTTCTAATTATGTGCTAATACATTATGTCTTTGAAATGTTTTCGTGGGGATTTTAAACTTGGAATTTCTTGCTTTAGTGTCATTTGATTGAACATATAAAACTAGCCTATCCTGGTAGTGTATAATTACTAAATTAGTTGACAATGCCTCTATATTGGGGTCACTTCCATCTTATTTGAGCCGCTTTTGTTCCAATACATATATGGAGAAGGTTCAACATAATTTGTCTATTGTTGCATTGACTATTAGGGGGTGTTTAAATTGGCTTTTTTTAAGTGGCTTATAAGTTAAAAGCCAAAAGACATAAGTTGGGAGCCCCTAACTTTTGACTTTTAGCTTTTCTAATACATTTTTAGCTTTAAAAAGATGCTTTAAAAGCACTTTTTTGTGGTACCCAACCACTTCTAAAACTATAAAAGTACTTAAAAGTCAAAAGCCAAAAGCCAAAGAAAAAGTTGCTCAAAACACCCACTTAGTCGATTGTAATCTTTATAATTTATTTGAAGTTGTCAATTTTTTCTGTATAAAAAAGTTTAGATTTATTTAATTGAAGTGTTCCATTTTTGATTTGAGATTTTCAATATAGTTGGAGTGGTGATAGTGATAGTGTTGTTAAAAAGCGCTAAAGCATTCGCTTTAAGTGAGAAGCTAAGCTAAGCGTCGGGCTGTCGCTCTAATGTTTTGAAGCGAGGCGATAATGAAGAAGCGTGGATAAAAGTGAGAAGTAGGCTTTTTATAAAAATGAGAAAAAACTCACTTAAGCGAGATAAGCGCTAATTATTATTATTACTTTTTAAAATTATGTTAAAATACTTAAGTTTTTCTATTTTCTCTCCTTTTGTCTACTGCTGCTAGACTCTTCTATGACTAGGGGTGTCTGCCGTTCGATTTAGTTCAGTTCAGTTTTATATATTATCAGCTCAGTTTTTTATTTTTACATATGTTAAACCAATAAGATTTTTTATCGATTTTTGGTCCTTAATAGTTATGTTTTCGAGTTAATCAATAAGAAAATGCTCACAACAACAACAATATACCCAGTGGAATCCCACAAGTGGGATAATAAGAAAATGCTCATAAAATAAATATATGACTTCTCTAGTAATTTGATGCAATACAATGAAACAAAATAATATAGTGAAACAAGCAAATCAGTTGTAAATGATAGAATGCTTTTGAAAACTGGAGTAAGACAAATAAGGAGTTGTAAAAATGATGAACATGTCTATTTGTCTTGTTTTACAACACTCGATTTTATAAAACAAGCTTTATGAATATGTAGCACCCACTCCCAAATATTTGTTTAGTGAAAATATCTTTTATTTTCATGTACAAAACTATCTTTTATTGATATCAAAAGTAAAATCAACCATTAGAACGCTGTCCTTTTTTCTTTACATGGCTTTTTCGCTATCTAGTGTTTTGGGAAGCGAGAAGCAAAAGAAGCAACAAGGGCTCGCTTGACAAAAGCGAGAAGCGAAGTGTACACTTTTTTCTAGTAAGCGCTATTTAGTATAAAATAAAAAATATTAAATATGCATAGGTAAATAATCTAGAATTTAATAGAGATAACATATTAAGCAAATCTTTCGATTCTTTAGACTAAAAGGTAAATAGATAGTCAATAATCCTCATGTGTCATAACATATAGTAACTGCATAACCAAGTCACAAAGGGGGCAAAATCCTATTCTTCAAAAAAATCCTCAAACTCTTGATGTGCCTCAGTCACGGAACAACAAAAGAAATTCCTAATCCTGATAGCAGCAGAGGGCTCTTGGGAGCTAGAACAAGGGATTGGAGTGCTTTAGGGGACAGGTTGGGCAGCCACCAACTCAGTTCTAGTTCTCTGTGATCGCAGACGTGACCCCGCAAACACGGAGGTCAACCTCACCCCCGCCCTTTCCAATTGTGGATTAAAACTTTAATCAGCTATTCCATTGCAGATATCTCCAACTTGCTAATAGGTATAAACTATTGTCATGACCCTCTAAAACCTCAGGTCGTGATTGCACCTACTAACATTCCAATACCTCCTCTTGCTAAAATTGAGGGGGACAGGAGACTGTTGAATGCCATAAGTTGTATAACTGAGGACCTCAAATCGAAAGATAAAAAAAAGAGAATAGCATTACTTAAGTAGCATTACAAACAACTAATTGAAAAGAAAAACTAGTTACCTTGCGCAGTAGAGAAACAGAAAGAGAAGAAGAGAAGAGAAGAACTGACCTTCAGAAACAGTCGGGAAAATATTTCGAAAAACTTAACCTAAGTATTTTTACAGAAATTTAAAAAGACCCTAGTTAGCGCTTATCTCGCTTAAGTGAGTTTTTTCTCGCTTTTGTAGAAGGCACACTTTTCGCTTTTGTCCATGCTTCTTCAGTACTCGCTTCTAGGCATTAGAGCAACAACTTGCCACTTCGCGTTGCTTTTCACTTAAAGCGATTGTTTCAACGCTTTTTAACTACACTGGTATTAGTTGATTGTAAATAGCTGCTAAGTTTTAAGTGTTGAAAAACTTTTTTTAAGTGTTGAAACTGAATTTTTAAATAAAGTTGTTACAAATTTGGATAGAATCGATAATAATCAGTTGACATGT
>JAOTQJ010000001.1:2101091-2118319 GCA_025642045.1 Solanum sejunctum | reverse complement strand
TTTTAAGTGTTGAAACTGAATTTTTAAATAAAGTTGTTACAAATTTGGATAGAATCGATAATAATCAGTTGACATGTTTGGTAAAAAAATGTTGATAAGCTACTTTTCATTTAAAATGATTAAAATATCCTTGCTACTTTTACGAAAAATTACAAATTTGATATTATCTTTGTAAAGAAAAGGAGCAGCGACGGATATAGAATGAATATGGAGTTAGATGTTTTATTTTGGTAAAGATATTTTTAGAATTTAAGAAGATATTAAGGAAAATAGTAAAACTCTTTGTCAAACTAAAAGTGTTTATAAGCTGAAAAGCCATAAGTTAGGGGTGACCAACTTATGACTTTTGACTGATATTAGCCTATAAGCACTTTGAGCACTCTACTTATGACTTTTCGTCATTATCCGTCTCTCTATCTCTATAAAGTAGTAGTAAGGTCTGCGTACATTTTACCCTCCCCAGACCCCACTCGTGGGATTTGACTGGTATGTTGTTGTTGTTGTTGAAATAAGCTGAAAAGAAAAACACCCTCGTAGTAATTTATTGGTTGATATTTATATCCAAAATGCCATTGCGAAAAATTACCTAAGGTTTGTTTAATAAGAATGGAAGAAATAAGGGATAACAAATATGAGTTAAAAAATTTGACATCTTTCTACTGCTTTTGCATTAGAGTTATGTGGTGGATTCTTCAGTAGAATTTTTTTTTTTGAGATTTTCTTTTTTAGGTACCAAAAAGAGCCCCAGCTTGTTTCTCTCGATCCAGGCCTTCCTCTTATTTGTTTTGCCATCTGAACACACCAAGAATTTTCCGTTCTAGTTGAAGTTGAACTGGCCCGTTGCCATGCATACAATAGTGCTTTGGTTTTCAAAAGAATAATTGTGAAATAGAAAACCTACTTGAAATCTGTTTAGTTTAATCGATCCTTACAAAAATAGAACCTACTTGTAATCTATTTTGAAATTTAGCAATATATTCTTGGTACTTTAACAAATTTCACCTTAATTTGGAAATGTAAATATGACTCTGAACGACAATTTCTTAATGAATGACATAAATCCAGTCTTATGAATATACTTACGACGACCAATTTTTTCCTATTGTTAAATACATTTTTTACTTAACATTATTGACGAGATGATATCCCATGCTTAACAAGTAAAATAACCAGTCAGTAAAATTAATTAATCAATAAAAGAAAGGCACTACTATTTCTCTCCTTTTCTTTTTCCCCAACCTACCCCTCCAAAAGAAACCCTTAAGCTTTAATAAAGGCACACACTCAGTTTAAAGAACTGGTCATCTGCTTTGTCCCAGCATATTCATCTGTTACTGTTATCATAAATATCACGTTAGTCGGCATCCATTGCTCATATCAGAGTTTCCTCTAAAGATAAGGTTAGAAACTTACCCTTTTTGTGTGTTAATCTTGGTTCAAGTTAATAGAGTATATGATCACACTTGTAAGTATATGGATGCTGTTTTCCCTTTAGTGATGGTTAGTCAAGAATTTGCATCATTATTGATTTCAATTTACCTAATATGGATTTAAGAATTTTAAAATTTTCTTAGTCTGAGCTAAAGAAACAAAAAATTATGGCATGGTCAATTTCAGTGCACAATCCCCATATTTTCATCTTTATATGTTCCACTGTTTTCAATGTGTGTTTTTCTCTTGCTTTCTCCCTGAAAATGACCAGGAGAGATGCCACCAATAAAAGAGCAAGAAAGAAAGGTTTAAACTCTTCCTCTCTTTAAGAAATAACAATTGCAGAGTATTTTTCCTGTTCCTAGACCAATTTGAGTACAAATTGCAGCTATTGCCTTTATCCACATTGGAGTCATCGTTCAATTCTTTTAACGTGAAGAAATTTGATGGTATACATGCTTCTTGTCTTAGATTTTTTCTTCTTCATCTGAATTTATCTCTTTTCATTTTATAAGTGGTTTATTTGTCTATTTGACATCCGCTTCTGATGTAGATCCTCTTTATCATCAGACATCAGCTCAGTTTGATGAAGGTGATGCTAAGAGTCCTTTGTTGAATAACCTAGGATTCTACAGTGACTGCCATGTCCTTTTTGGTTCATTCAAGATACCCTGGGAAGTCTGTACCATAAGCAATTTGGCATGATAGACACAGTCCATGTATACATGTTTTGCCTGCAGGTTTGTCGCTTGGGAATTACATGTGGTTTTGGATATTTTTTCATTTAGATGCTGGAAGGTTAGGTTCTTTGTATGTGATCCACTATCAATTGAAGGATATTTTATGTTGCTGCTTTTGAGTTGGATCTAGAAGAGTGTTTGCTGTGATGTCTTTTCTAAACCCTACTTCCCTGTACCATTGTTGTCAAAGGCGTGCTTAAGCCCTCAAGTGGGGCTCAAAATTATGAGCGTTTCGGCTCGCTTGGCAAGCGCTTCAATGTCATCATCAAGGCTCTAAGACATCCTTTTCCTCGCCAATCAGCATAGTCCTAAAGAGGCGACATTAACAATTGATATTTCACTTTACCATATTCTTTTTAATTTATTTCTTTGTCCATATATTTCTTATTCATGCTTATAATTATTTTCATGGACTAGTCATACATATTTTATTTATGCAATATTTAGTTTATCTATTTGCATCTTTCTTTGTTAAACCCCATGTTTCATTTGCGTTTTGCACAAGCCTGAAGAGTCTTTTTGCACTTTCTCCCTTCGGTTACATGCCCCTATACACGAATGCCCTCTATTGGGCTTCTGGACTATTTCATAGGTTGTCTTCTACCACATATAGTGTAATAGCATTGGCAGTATGTTTACTAATTTTCTTCAGAAATAGGACATATGATGACCAGATGAAACTATTGCTATGATTCGACTTGACTTGCCTGGTTTTTTGGTTAGATGAAGCTGTTAACGAACTGAAGTTTTAGGAGCTATGCCACATTGGGATGATGATAGTGGACTTCCTGAGTCTTTTTATGAGGGCAATGCATTTAGTGATGTTGGGAAGTCAAGTACACTTGTCTCTCAACCTCGCCAGGTTTCTTCTTCTCCTCAAATCTTGACTAGCTATGCTTGTGGTTCTGGAATCTAGATTCCTCCAAATGCAACTTTTAACACTTGGGCCAACTGTTGATCAAGATTTCAGAACTATGATCTAAACATTTTATCGACTTGTACTAAATTGGTTTCTTCCAAATATTATCTTGTGCAGTTAGCAGGTTCTGTTTCTTCAAAAAACCATGTTCACTGGTTTTTATTTTAAGAACCCTGCACCTTTGTCTGTTCTTTTAATTTTCTGTTGTGCACCCCCCCCTCCCCCCTTTTTTTTTGGGTGTGTATTTGGTACTTTTGGTAATAAGTAATTGTTCGTGTTGAAAATAAATAATACCTCATTTGAGAACTTTTGTGGAACTGATGAGTCGTGTTAGTTCCCTTATTTTTTAGGCTGAAAATGGAGAGAATAAGCTTGAATCTCAGTAAGTGGGTGTTTAGTACCAGGCTGTATTTATCATTACATTCTTTCCCCCCCAAAAAAGTACCAGGCTGTATTGATATGTCAATTTTTTGCTATTCAAGATTGAAGGGTTCTGAATTGTGAGGGAGATGAAGGATGCACATAAATTTGAAAGTGATCGGTAACGATTTGTCTTGAGATGAGCAGTTGAATACTAGAGAAGAATTTCATTAAATAGACATTGTTGTGATGGTGTTTCAGAATTCTTGTTAAATAGGGTCATACAGCTATAGATTCTGGTAATTCATCTTGTGCGTCAATTTGTTCAACCTGATGTATATGGTTTATTTGCATCAACCAGATAAATTGGAGTACATTAGATGTTGATTAGAGCTGTGAATTTGTTAGTCCTAGATGAGTTCACTTACTAATACAAAGATTAGAATTATTAAATGTGTGAAATTTAATCTTTGTACAGGATTAGTGTTTTCTGTAATGACTTGGGGGTGGTTTGGTTTAGAAACTAGTTATACGGGAATTGTAATGTAGGGATTAGTAATACAAAGATTGTAATGTAGAGACGATTTTTTATCAGGCGTTTGGTCTGTTGTATTAAAAGTTGGATACACGGTATATCATTTACAATTATACCCTCACCTTGCTTAATAAAATAACAACATCATGTCTCCTATAAGGAGCTTATTTTTGGTGAATGAATCTTTTAATACAAACATGTATAATTTAGATGCAGACTCAGATATGGCGGAGGAGTAGTTAACAAGTAAAGGGGAGGTCAAAAGAAAATCCAAAATAATCAAAGCCACCACAATGTTCTCGTCCCGATTCAACACAAAAGCAATGAGAATTACAAACAACAAAACCAACTAAAACAAACATTCAATTGATGCCCTAGATCATAATGGGTTGTTTGTTGAAGTAGAACCACGAGCAGTAAATATAGAAATTGGTTGTCTGCAGAGTTGAAGTGGAAGTGTGTTATGGATGAAGACACACTGGACAAGGTTAGTTTAGCCTTTTAGCTGATTATCCCTGTATAACTAATACTAGGATTAGTTACTCCATGTTGCCTTCCATACAAAGTTATATGGAGGTTACCATATAAGAAATACCGGCACTTATTATTTATACCAAATGTTAAATGGTCAACTATAAATACTAGTTGTCATATAGGGGCTAGTGAGTAAATAATAATAATTGTACACATCTTCCAAGGATTTCCCTAGCAAATTCATTTGTTCGGTACTATTGGGAATAAGTCATTGTTTATGTTGAAAATAAATAATACCTCATTGAGAACTTTTGTGGAACTGATGAGTATTAAATCCTTTATTCTTTATGCTGAAAATGGAAGAAATGATACTTCGGATCAAGTCTGTCACTTAATCTGTGGAAGTATCAAATGTGCTCATTGCTTGCTTGATGGGAACTTTAATACCAAAGAAATTCTTCTTCTTTGTACAGTTTCTATGAGAAAATAAGTTTGTCTCTCTAGAATCTGCTAGATGAAAAGCTTCTTTTGAAGCAAACTGAAACCTTTAGTTTACCTTGTCTGAAAATATTGAGGTGCACAAGATTGAGTCTAGTATGATAAAACATCCAAACAAGCAGCTGTTCAAGACTTAAGTGCTCAAGGTTAAGGAAATACTTTGGGACCAATTGAATCTAACATATGAAGGTACATTCAAACATTTACTTCAGTGGTTGGGGGTAGATTTATGCATTTTCCCATGTAGAATTTCCATTTATATATGACATGATTTAGATTTGATTTCTTATCACCATGGCTAGTGATGGTGCCACATCAAATGCTGAGGTGCGTATTGCTTGGACAAATCAGGAGCGCTACAAAGGTACGTATTGCTTGGACACAGGGTGAGCACAGGTCAGTAACTATTGAGCTTTCATCAATTCAATACAATATTACGCTAGATCAGTTTTTGCCAAATGTGAAATGAGAAATTCGTGAGTACATATCTTCTGAAAATCATTTATCTTAGCAATATCATATTTCTATCACCTTTCAGTTTGTTAATATGACTTAAAAAATGCCTGCGCTTTACTTGATTAGTAGTTCCAAATTGGTTGATGATGTAATCAGTTGTTGGAGGCTGATGAGTTTTATGACAAAGATAGTTGATGCTTGCTTATTTACACAAGAAGTACAAAACCTTTCCTTTTGTGCTGCTGCAACTTTTGAGTAGTCTACCAATGATTACTCCCCCTGTCCAAATTTATAGGACATTAATTGACTAGTCAGTGTTAAACAAGGAAATGGAACTTCTAAAATTTGTGATTTCGAACAAATCTCAGACATTTGTGCAACTATAAATAATTTCAGTAAGAGTAAAAAAGGAAATTTTAAAATTAAGTTGTTTCTAGTTATAGAAAGATGACATTTTTCTGGGACAAACTAAAGAGGAGAGTATGCCACATAAATTAGGATGGAACAGGAGTATTTATTTATTTTACATCTGCATTATAGCTTTTGTCCCTTGCTCAATGTTTGAGCTTGTAGTTGGGAAGTTGTTCTTTTTTTAAACCATACAGCTACTGTTTTTCAGTGTAATAAGGCTTGCATCGTGAGGGAAGAGGAGCCTTGGAACAATAATAAAATTGTCCCCGAGTGATACATAGGTCACGGGTTCGACTATGGAATCAGTCACTCGTTGATACTTGCATTAGGTTAGGCTAAGCTGTCTACATCATCTGACCTTGCATGATCTTCATGCACCGAGCTGGTTATTTTAACCTATGGCCTGTGTGGCAACTTGACTAATTGGCCATGGTTGGAGTAGTTTTGGTCCAGTTGCTTAAACTTTTTATATATATATTTTTTGGCAGGAATGTACAAATATCAAAAATAGCATTTGATTAAAGGAAAGTAACTTGGCAAAGTAGAGTTTGTGACAGCTTGAAGTGCCAAAACGAGTAATGAGGTTCGAGACACAGGAAGATTGGGCTGCTTCATTGTACTGGCATATGGTTGGATGGATTTTCCCTCGCGAATGTTCATCATGAAGGTTAGAGTTGCCAATGCATCTCCAAACTTATTTTTTGTCAAGTCAATATATGATAATAAAGTTACTTGTTCAAAAGACTCTTACTACACACGGGGACACAAATATGCCTATTGTACAATTGAGACAAAGATCTCAAACATCGTACCAAAAATATTTTTCTTATATTATATAGAGGAACAACCAGGTGAGACCATTGGATGATTTTTACTTTCTAGCTAGCAGTTGCTGGTTTAGAGGTCACTCGCCCTATCATTCTGTCTGTTAAGTCGTTTTCTTTTTTAGTTTATTTAAAAAGAATGTCTCAATTTATATTTTGTAGTTACTCTTAATTCCAATGTCTTGCATGACTTGTTTAAGCTAACAAAATTCAAAGTACATTGAGACTCCAAGACTCTAAATCTTTTAATTTTCTTATAATTTTGTGTCTAAATTGAATCAATAGAAATGACTACTTCATCCATTTCATTTTATATGACACCCTTTGATTTGGCATGGTGTTTAAGAAAAAAAGTAAGGTTTTTTTTTGGGACGGATCAAAAAAAAAGAGTGCTACATAAAATGGGACAGAGAGAGTATTATACTCGCGTAATTTCCTGAACATAGATAGGACCACCTAGCTTCAAGCAATGTATAGCTGGTTTGAAAATGAGATGTCCCTTTAAGTAGAGTTAAAGATAGATATCAATTTAGTATTTTATCAAACTATCAATAACTAGTTAAGGACCATTTGGGGCCCCAACTTCACCAAACGTGACCTTGTCATATCAAAATTAAATTCCTATGTCTAGGCAATTTGTTACATGAGCTTGAAGGTCACTATGTGGTTCTAGTAATCCATTAAAACAAAATATTACAATGTGATGAGCTTGAAGGTCACTAAATAATGTTTTGTCATGGTTCGAGTCTATACCTCGGTTGAGATATGGTGATTGGAACTATAAGTGATTTTCAACTAAAAAATTGAACCAAAAGCTAAAACACAAAGAAAATGTGAGTCTTTAAAAAAGAGTTGAATAAATTTTTGAGACTGAAAATCTAATATCTGAAATAAGCCTCTGCTATCTAGAATAAGAAAGTTTGTTAGGACATGGCTCTAGCTAGCTCAATTCAAATGACTAAATAAAAGAAAACCATTAAAGTCTAATCAAGGACAATCCATGAAGTTCCCGAATGAGGACATCGACTTCTATCCAACACTGTTGCAATTGTACTAGCCACGAGTCTGGGGACAAGCGTTGGAATCTACATCATAAAAGGATGTCGCACAGGGAAAGTAAGTTGTTTTAGAGATCCTATGGGTACTCCCAGGTACTTGCCTTAGGCATAGATTGTAGTCTAACCAGCTTTCTTACTTTAGGGGACTGAGAATCAGTCTTTTGATCCTCCTCGAGCCTAATCTCGTCTTTCTAATTAAGCTTCCGATTTAGTTGGTGCAGACGCTGAAGGATCATCTGACATTAGATAGGGAAGGTTTTCGACTGAAGCTTTCGAACCTGTTCTGAAGTCGCTTTAGGATTCGGTTTCGATCTGATTGATGTTCCGATAACTCAGGTTGCCTATCTCCTCTCTAGTTACAGAGAGAGGAGAGGGGCTTCGAAGCCCCAATATGTGGAATGTAAGGGACACTAGTACAAACACTAGTAAATGACCATGTACAGTAACAACGAAATAAGGTTTAAAATATCATAAACATAAAGCAAGAACTGGAAAGAATTCATTTGAAGTTCAATGCATAAGTATCACGTAAAACCTCCTTTCAAATCATAAGGTTGAGTCTAGTTTCGTAGCCTTCCATATATATATATATATATATATAGAGAGAGAGAGAGAGAGAGAAAGGTGAAGCCATGAACGATCAATGACAATTTTGAAAATATTACTACATTCAAGGTCAAAAAAATAGTTAAATGGTTTAGTATTAGAAATAAATATCTAGAAACATCTTTCTTTTTTCATATTTCTTTTCTATCTATTATTATATATTTCTATTATATAGAAAAGTCAATTCATGGATGACCAATGACATATTTGTAATTATGCTTATAATTCAAGGGCAAATGACTAATAGCAATTTAAAATATCTATTGATTTTTTCACTTTAAATTTCTATTCTAAAAAAAAAATATTTACACACAACTTAATTTTAGAAATATCATTACAAATATATAATTATGCTTATCATACAAGGATAAATAATAAATATGCATATCAAATATCTACTGATTTGCTCAACTCAAATTTTTATTCTAAAAACAAACAAACTAGACACTTACACATAACTCAATTCTAGAACTATCAATTGTACTCTTTTATTATCTATAGTTTTATGCTTATCATTCAAGGGCAAATGATTAATAGCCATTTAAATCAATTAATTTTCTCACTCTAAATTTCTATTTTAAATTTTCTTTTTAAAGAAAAATATATTTACACACGACTTCATTTATATTTTTTTAACCACATAAAAGACTTAATCTTTATATTTTCTTTTAGACTCCTGGATTGTAGAGAAACTAAAACAATTACAGAACAAGCTTTGAATATTTTTTGAGTTTTTAATGGATGAAATTTTTTTAAGGTGATTGGCTTTTATATCTCACTTTCTACAATTGAATTGTGGTTTTTGATTGGTAAGTTGAATAAACATTTGAAATTTTAATTGGTTTTGCATATTGTATTTTTTAGCACTATGTTTTTCAATTAGTAAAACATTGTTAGTCCTCCTCCTCCATTGTTACATTAAAAAAATAATATTGTGTTGTGGCTTGCAATACTTTTAGAATAATTTCGTATCCATTTCGAGATTTCATTAATTATTATTTACTTCCATTTTGCAGTATTCATCCTAATTTTTTTTATAAAATTATTTCTAGAATGATTAAAAAAGTTTCTGCTAAGCTGATGATTACAACTCTTACTTACAAGAAATGATGAATTCAAATGTGCTAATACACATATTAGAGATGAAAGAATTCTATTATATATGAATAGATATGTACGTAAGTGTTGCGTCCTATTTCATAAGTTGTGTACAGAGCATATTCTGTTGTATTAATATGAAGGCTTTTGACTGAGTTTAGTCTAATTATTATATTCTGATGTGTTTGCATGAAGGTCTTTAACTGAGCTTAGTCTAATTATTTTAGTTGTATTTATAAAAAAAATACATAAAAAATAACATGTTGGGCCGTGCTAAGCAGGGACATTCTTATCTAGTATATATAGAAAAACCAACCTATGGACGACCAATGATATATTTGTAATTATGTTCATCATCAAGGGCAAATAATTAAGTAGTCATTTAAAATATCTATTGATTTTCTCACTTCAAATTTCTATTCTAATTTTTTTTAAATACACTTACACAACTTAATTCTAGAAACATCATTACAAACTTATAATCATGCTCACTATACAAGGATGAATGATAAATATCCATATCAAATATCTATTAAAAAAACAAAAATATAAACTAGACACTTACACACAACTCAATTGTAGAAATATCAGTTTTACTCTTTTATTGTCTATAATAAATATTTCATTCTTGTTATTTCAGCTAAAAACTCATGTATCTACTTCTATTTTCTTTATTTTTTATTTACAATATTTCTTTATTTCAGCTAAAAACTCATATACCTACTTTATTTATTTATTTTGTAATAGTAATAGGCTCTTAATTATGCATAATGGAGTTAACTTATTAGGGAAGTTTTAGAATTAGATTAGAATCTACTCACCTATCGAACTTAATCACATATAAGACTTAATTTTTGTATATTTTAAATCACATAAAATGCTTAATCTTTATATTTTCTTTTTGATTCCTGGATTATAGAGAAACTAAAACAGTTATAGTGCAAGCTTTTGAATATTTTTTGAATTTTTAATGGTTGAATTTTTTTAAGATGCTAGGCTTTTATTTCTTACTTTCTACAACTGACTCATCGTTTTTAATTGGTAATGTGAATAAACATTTAAAATTTTTATTGGTTTTGCATATCGTATTTTTTAGCAGTATGTTTTGCAATTAGTAAAACATTGTTAGTCCTCCTCCTTCTCCATTGTTACGTTGAAAAAATAATACTGTGTTGTGACTTGCGATGCTTTTTAGAATAGTTTGATATCGATTTTGATATTTCAATTAATTATTATATACTTTTTTTTACAAATATTCATCCTAAATTTCTTCATATAATGATTTCTAGAATGATAAAAAAGTTATTTGCTAAGCTGATGACTATAACTCTGACTTGTAATGATAAATTCAAATGTACTTATGCACATATTATAGATGAAAAAAATCATATTATATATGAATTAAAAAATGATGACGTACATAAGTATTAAAAAAATGACGACGTACATAAGTATTCTTGCGTTCTATTTTACACATTGTATGTAGAGATGACATGTTCTGTGTGTTAGTGTGGAGGCTTTTGATTGAATTTAGTCTAATTATTATGTTCAGCTGCTTTAGCATGAAAGTTTTTGACCGAACTTAATCTAATTATTCTAGTCGTATTTATTAAATAAAAATTGCATAAAAAACCAACATGTAGGCCGTGCTGAGCACAGACATTGCTGATCTAGTATATATATATATATATATATATATGATGACATCTCTAAAATAAAATAAAAAATGAAGAAAATCCCACAAATTATGTTAAGTGGTTCCTATATACTAAAAATGCCTTGTGGGTTAGTCCGAGCTTATTGGAATTCTTCTCCAGATCATCAAGGACAATTTTTGTAAAAGTTTCATGAAAAAATTGACTGTAATTCATGTCACAAAAAAATTCATGGGCTAACACTAATTTCAATTAAGTGGTTTCTACATGACAAAAAGCTGTATAGATAAGCCCAAGCTTATAGGAATTATTCCTTAGGTTATCATGAATAGTTTTGTAAAGGTTTCATAAAAAAACTGATTGTAAGCCTTATCACTAAAAAAATTTATGGGCTAACATACACGAAAAAATGAAGAAAATTGCTTAATTCCTTTTGAGTGGCCCTTAAGTTCTAAAAAATGCCACACGAATCAAGTCAAGGAAATTGAAATCGTTCCCTAGGTAATTACGGATTGGTCTATAAAGATTTTGAAGGAAAATTAAATGAAATCCATACTATCAAAAAATTCGTGGGATAACACATACAAAACATAAAAAAAATCTCAACTCATGTTAGTGGCCCTAAATGCTAAAAAATATTGCACGGATCAAACCAAGCGTATGAGAATTCGTCCCTAGGTCATCATGGATGGTTTTGTAAAGGTTCCACAAAAAAGATAATTAGAAGTCATACCATCAAAAAAATTCATGGTTGAAGAAAAATGAAGAAAATCACCCAATTCATGTTGAATGACCTCTAAATGCTAAAAAATAATGAGTAGATGAGGTCAAAGCTTTTGGAATCTTTCTCAGGCCATCACAGACAATTCTATAGGGATTTCGTTGAAAAATTGACCAGAAGCCATGCCATAAAAAATTGATGTTCTAACACAAACTAAAAATGGAGAAAATCACATAAATTCCTGTTGAATAACCATTAAATCCTAAAACATACTGGAGGATCCGAATGACGCCATCGGAGAACATCCTTAATCATCACGGATAGTTCAATTAATGTTCATGGAAAAAATTAGTCGGAAGCTATATCTTTAAAAAATTTAAGGGCTAACATATAAAAAATTGAGAAAATTTTCTAATCCCTTAAAAATAAATCCTAAATTTTAAAAAATATTGCGTTGATCAAGCTGAGACTATTAAAATTCTTTCTCAGATCATCACTGATGATTTTGTAAAAGTTTTACGAAAAAATTGATCAGAAGCTATACCATTAAAAAATTCATGGGCTACACATGAAAAATAAAAAAAATTGTGTAGTTTTTATTGAGTGGTCTCTAAATGCTAAAAAAGTACCTTATAAATCAGTCCAAGGTTATTGGAATTCATCTTCGGGTCATCATAGATAGTTCTACAAGGGTTCCGTAGATAAATTGATCGAAATTCATACCTCCAAAACATTCATGTGCTAACACACACGAAAAAAATGCTCAATTCCAGTTGAGTGGCTCCTAAATGCTAAAAAATGGTGTGCGGATTAGGCCGAAACTATTGAAATTCTTCCCTAGGTCATCTTAGATGCTTCTGTAAAGGTTTAACAGAAAAAATGATTGAATATCATACCATCAAAAAATTCATGAGCTAATATACAAAAATAGAGAAAATAGCCTAATTCATGTTAAGTGCACCTATATACTAAAAAATATTGTGTGGATCAGATTGAGGATATTGGAAGTCTTCCTTGGGTCATCATAGATGATTCTATAAAGCTTTTGCAAAAATATTGTCTGAAAGTCATACCTTCAACAAATTCATGGTTAACATACACGAATAACAAAGAAAGTGACCTAATTTATGCTGAATGAACCCTAAATTCTGAAAACACCACATGGATCTGGCCTAGCCTAGTGAAATTCTTTTCTTAGACATGACAAATGGTTTAATAAGGCTTTACAGAAAATATGACTAGAAGTTGTACCATCAAAAAATCAATATGCTAACACACACGAAAATGAAGAAAATCGTCTAAATCTTGTTGAATGTCTCCTAAATGCAAAACAAATCCCATATGGATCAGGCCAAGACTATTGACATTCTTCCTAGGTTATCACGGATGGTTCTATAAAGTTTTTGTTGAAAAATTGCCTGAAAGTCATACCATAAAAAAATTTATGCCTAACACACACATAAAAGAGAAAAAAATCATCTAATTCCTAATGAGTGAGCCTAAATGCTAAAGAACTCCATGCAAATCAAGCCAAGCCTATTAGAACTGTTTCCCAATCATCACAGACGATTCGTTAAAGGTTTCACAGAAAAAATTTATTGAAAGCCATACTATAAAAAATTCTTAGGCTACTACAAAGAAAACACAAAGAAAACTATCAAATTCCTTTTAAGTACCCTGTAAATGCAAAAAAATGTTGCGCCGATATGAGTGATGCTATTGAAATTCTTCCCCGGGTTCCTTGGCCCATAAAATCCTACCAGGCCTCCACCAACGCTGCTACGCCACTTTTCGAGCTCGTTATAGACCTACCAACATGATTTTTCAGGAATCTTGCGCCTAACCCCATGCAACCCCAAAATCTGTGGGCTAACGCCATAAGAAAACTGTCAAAATCGCCTGTTTCGCCTTCCTTGGGCCATAAAATCCTTCCAAAGCCAAGCCAAAGCCCCTCGACCACCTGGGCCACTTGCTGGGTGAGTTGCCGACCCACCCGTATGGTTTTTGGGAATCTTTGCCCGAAAGCCCAGGCAGATCCAGAATCCGTGGGCTAACACCCACGGAAAATGGCCGAAATCGCCTATTTCGCCATCCTTGGGCCATAAAATCCTATCAGGGCCTAGCCAACGCCCCCCAACCACCTGGACGCTTGGTGGGCTAGTCGTCGACCTACCCGTATATTTTTTGGGAATCTTGGATTGGAATCCGAGGCAGCGCCAGAATCCGTGGGCTAACACCCACAGAAAATGGCTGAAATCGCCTTTTTTGCCTTGCTTGGGCCATAAAATCCTACTAGGGCCCAGCCAACGCCCTTCGGCCACCTGGGCCGCTTGCTAGGCGAGTTGCCGACCTACTCTTATGGTTTTTTTGGGAATCTTTGCTTGGAACCCCAGGCAGCGCCAGAATCCGTGGGCTAACGCCCACGAAAAATGGCTGACATCTCCTGTTTTGCCTTCCTTGGGCCATAAAATCCTACCACGGCTTAGCCAAAACACCCTGGTCACCTAGGGCGCTTGTCAAGGGAGTTGCCGACCTACCCATATGGTTTTTTAGGATTCTTTGCGAGGAACCCTAGGCAAAGCTAGAAACCGTGGGCTAACACCCACGAAAAATGGCTAAAATCACCTTCTTTGGGCAATAAAATACTACCAGGGCCCAGCCAATGCCCTCGGCCACTTGGGCCGCTTGCCAGACAAGTTGCAGACTAGCCTGTTTGGTGTTTTGGGAATCTTTTCCCAGATCCCCAGGCAGCGCCAGAATACATGGGCTAACACCCATTAAAAATCGCTAAAATCACCTGTTTCGCGTTCCTTGGGCCACAAAATATTACGACGACCCAGCCAATGCTCACCGACCACTTGGACGGCTTACCGGGCGAGTTGCCAACTCACCCGTATGGTTTTTCTAGAATATTTGCCCGAAACCCCAAGCAGCGCCAAAATCCGTGGGCTAACACCCACGGAAAATGGACGAAATTGCCTATTTTGCCTTCCTTGGGCCATAAAATCCTACCAGGGCCCAGACAATGCCCCTCGACCACTTGGTCCGCTTGCCAGGCGAGTCGACGACTGACTCATGTGGTTTTTTGGGAATATTTGCCCGGAACCCCAGGAAGTACTAGAATCCATGGGCTAACACCCATGGCAAATGGATGGAATCGCCTGTTTCGCCTTTCTTGGGCCATAAAATCATACTAGGGCCCTACCAACTCTCCTTTGCCACTTGGTCCGCTTGCCGGGCGAGCCGCCGACCCAACCGTATGGTTTTTTGAGAATCTTTGCTCGTAAGCCCATGCAGCGCTAGAATTCGTGGGCTAATACCCACGAAAAATGGCTGAAATCATCTATTTTGCCTTCCTCGGGCCATAAAATCCTATGAGGGCGCAGCCAATACCCCCCGGCCACCTGGACCGCTGTCCATGCGATTCATCAACCCATCCATATGGTTTTTCGAGAATCTTTTCCCAAAACCCCAGGCAGCACCAGAATCTGTGGGCTAATACCCACGAAAAATGACCAAAATTGCCTGTTTCACCTTCCTTGGGCCATAAAATCCTACTAGGGCCAAGCCAACCCCCCCGGCAACCTATGTTGCTTGCCGAGCGAGTCGCGGACCCACTCATATAGTTTTACGAGAATCTTTACTCAGAACCCCCGGCAGCGCCAGAATTGGTGGGCTAACACCCACAAAAAATAGCTGAAATCGCCTTTTTTGCTTTCCTTGGGCCATAAAATCCTACCAGGGCCCAACCAATGCCACTGCCCACCATGGTTGCTTGCCGTGTGAGTCACAGACTTACCCGTATGGTTTTGCAGTAATATTTGCCTGAAACCCCAGGCAGTGCCAGAATTCGTGGGTTAACACCCACGAAAAATGGCCAAAATTGCCTATTTTGCCTTTCTTGGGCCATAAAATCCTATCAGGGCCCAGTCAATGCCCCTAGCCACCTGGTCCACTTGTCGGACGAGTCTCCGACTCACCTGTATATTTTTTCGGGAATCTTTGCTCGGAACCCCAGGCAGCGCTAGAATCTGTGGGCTAACACCCACGGAAAATGGGCGAAATCGCCGATTTCGCCTTCCTTGGGCCATAAAATCCTACCAGGGCCCAGTAATTGCCCTCGGCCACCTGTGTCGCATACCAGGTGAGTCATCGACCCACCTGTATGGTTTATCTAGAATCATTTCCTGGAACCCCAGGTAGCACTAGAATCCGTGGGTTAACACGCACAGAAAATGGCCAAAATCGCCTGTTTTGCGTTTCTTGGGCCATAAAATTCTACCAGGGCCTAACCAATGACCCCCGGTCATCTGGGTCACTTAATGGGCAAGTCGCCGACCCAAGTGTATGGTTTTTCGGTAATCTTTGCTTGAAACCCTAGGCTGAAGTAGAATCCATGGGCTATCACGCACTTAAAATGGTTGAAATTGCCTGTTTCGCCTTCCTTCGGCCATAAAATCCTGCTAGGGCCCAGCCAATGCACCTAGCCACTTGGGCCGCTTGTCGAGCGAGTCGCCAACCCATCCATGTGGTTTTTATGGAATCTTTCCTCAGAGCTCCAGGCAGCGCCAGAATTGGTGGGCTAACACGTACGGAAAGTGGTTGCAATCGCCTATTTTGCCTTTCTTGGGCCATAAAATCCTACCAGAGACCATCCAATACCCCCCGCCCACCTGTTACACTTTGCGGGCGAGTCTCCGACCCACCTATATGGTTTTAGGGTAATCTTTGCCCGGAACCCCAGGCAGTGCCAGAATTCGTGGGCTAACACCCATGGAAAATGGTCGAAATAGCATGTTTCGCCTTCCTTGGGCCATGAAATCCTAATAGGGTCCAGCCAATGCCCCCTGGTTACCTGGCTGCTTATCGGGAGAGTGACCGACAAACTCGTATGGTTTTTCAGGATTCTTTGCCCAGAACCCTAGGCAGGTCCAGAATCCACCGGCTAATACCCACAAAAAAGGCCAAAAGTGCCTGTTTCGCATTCCTTGGGACATAAAATTCTATCACGGCCCAGCTAATGCCCCCCGGCCACCTGGGCCGCTTGTCGTGCGAGTCACCGATCGACTCATATGGTTTTTAGGGAATCTTTGCCCGGAGCCCCAAAATCCTACTAGGGTCCAGCCAACGCCCCCGTCAACTTGGGACTCTTGCCGAGCGAGTCGCCGACCTATCCGTGTGTTTTCTGGGGAATCTTTGCCCAAAACCCCAGGCAGCGCCAAAATTCGTGGGCTAATACCCATGAAAAATCTCAAAAATCGCTAATTTCACCTTCCTTAGGCAATAAAATTCTACCAGGGCCCAGCAAACGCCCTCGATAACCTGGGCTGCTTACCGGGCGAGTCGTTGACCCAGCCATATGGTATTTTGGGAATCTTTGCCTGGAACTCCAGGCAGCGCCAAATTCATGGGCTAACACCTACGAAAAATGGTTGAAATCGC
>JAOTQJ010000001.1:2034739-2049958 GCA_025642045.1 Solanum sejunctum | reverse complement strand
GGGGGGGGGGGCATAGTAGCTGAAAATATTCTACACAGTATAAAGTAGGCAGTGACATCACCTTTTCTTGAAATCTTTTAAAAATGTCTAGAGATATGTATGAGCCAATAGAATGACCAACCTAAGAACGGAAAATCAAAATCAGCCAATAGCATAGATTAATCTTACAACACATGAAACTTCTAACACAATCAGAAACTGAGAATCTGAATATCTACACTAATGTCAAGTTCCCAGTTCTTCTTTTAGCTTTTTGTGGGTTTTGGATTGATATCTGGCCATACTATTGTGATAATGAAATGATGGTTCTGAGAAATAACATGCAAATAAGAGTAATTTGAGTATATATTAATGCAATTTCCAAACTTACCAGGACTACAGGAACTTCAACATCCTGAAGCTCATGTTCTACAAAGTTCATCTGGAAAAGAAGATTTGAAACAAAATTATATCAAGAATGCAGGCTGATACAGACCATTGTTTTGAAAAGATATTCTTAAGCGAGTCCTAGAGCACAAATTGGAGTGGAGCATACAAAAAAACATACTCGGGTAATAGTGGGGGCATAAGTTCTGTTGGGCGCTCCCCAAGAAAGTGATGCATGCCCAGGATCAAAACATGGCACAAGAAGAAGGCATACACCAACCGGAACTTAAAAAATTAGAGGTAATTTTGACAATCTTGTTACTCAAACACTTACCCCACCAAAGAAGGAGCCCTAACTTGTAACATCAAGACTGATCGGCAATCCTGAACCTGAAAAAATTATCCTCAGACTAGTCCTAATGACTTTGGCATGATTATCTTGCTTTACCCTTTCCTTTTTCTGTCACATTAATTTTGGAATTTTCTTTTCTTGATTATTTTTGTGCTTCTGCCTTTGGCATGTTATTTTCTTAGGTGTTGATTCACCTTGTATTTTCTACTTTAGTTATTTTATCTTTTTATGTTGATTCACCTGCTATTTTCTGTTTCTTATGCAAGAAAGCATTCATTACATGTTCAAATTTCAATTCATGGGGAATGTGACTTAGAAAGAAGTATGAGTTGTTGCATCTGGAAGTGGTACTATGGGTAGTTAATATGGAAGTTTCTCCATTGGCAACTCCACAGACTAGAAATCTCTTATAGATGACTTTGTTAGTGCTAAAGCAAAAGCAAGCAACTTTTAACTCCAAGTAGGACAGAATATACAAATCCTAATATCCTATTCCTATTCTAACAATATCAATTATAAAAATGCAAAAATTGAATACTGATGGGACTTATGCCCTATGGATTACGCCTTGCACCGCTCCCTCGCCTTTTCAAACACCAATATAGACATTTAACTACCATATTCAAAAGAGAAAAGGAATATTTCTAAAGAACAGACGAAGCTAATCAATAATGGAGCCACTCTTGACTACATCCTTCAGCCACAAGCTGAATGGTAGTTTCAACTTTTCATTAACGTAGATATAGCACTAATGAGGAAAAATTAGAGTTATTGGTACTCAAAACAATAAAGATTTGAAAAGGAATTGCTAATGATATGCTTTTGACCATACCACCCGTCACACCTCTCCCCCAGGAAGAAGGATTTCTTTTTAAAAAAATCTAAAATAAGGTAAGAACATTACCTTGTGATCTGTTTGTTCTTGCAGTGAGAACAGCCTTCCATGCTCCCGATTCTAGCAATTGGAACAAATCATGCAACTATGTTAGCCATGCAGTTGTTGGGGTATTAGTGCCAGCTGAAAATGTAAAACAAGATATTAACATACACCAAAGAGTATTCATCTTTAAAGACTATCGAGTCTATGACAAATCATAGGTCAATCAAAGAGTAGGAATCTCAACCTGTTATACTACGAATTTTTAGCGCAAGAAGCAGGAACAAAACTTAAGAATAGAGAGTTAAGAGCAATAGCTATGGTAGGAATTGAACAATGTGAATTTTGAGACAAAAGTTAGAGGATGTAAAAAGATATTTAACCAAGTTTCTTTTTATACTTTTTACAACTTCAAAGCCTCAAACTCAACTTTTAAAAACTTGCAGGTGGACTATCTGCACATGATCCTCCTAACTCCCCTTTGCTAAAGGACCTTCATAAACTCCAGAGAACAGAAACCAATAGGCTGTGTATGTGGGTACGATCGCTCCTGGTATGTATCTGATTAATTGGTTGTGGAATTATGTAGTAAGGGTAGGGGCGACTTTTTGCTAATTGTGAAGAATTTTGTGAATCCAAGTAAAGCTCCAATAGCCATATTGCACCCGTTTGACTCAGAAAATTATCCATGTAACATGCTATTCAAAAGATAAAGGAGGTTGTGAAGGCAGGTACTAGGCAATGAAGGGGATGACAAATCGTAGAGGTAATCAACAAATACAGGTGATTTGCAGTTAAAAGGTTATTGTGATAGTCAAAAGGCTTTTATGTCAGGCTAGAAATAACACCTACTTCATGAAGAACATGGGAAATGAAGAAAATGAATTTGTTTCCAACATTCACATTTCAAGGAGAATATTCACTTCATAGGCAAGAACTGAATACTTATTCAATTGATGTTGGTTTAAAGACCTTACCTTTTCTGTTTGGGCAATGTGTGGGATTGCTGAAAGAACCAAAAGAAAAAGGAAGCAATTAGTACAAAAGTTCAGATTTTAAAACCACAAACGGGTATTTCTGGCTGACCATGCATCTCACTATTCAAAATATTGTAGTCCAGTAGAGGTGAAACTGTAGCTTGCCTGTCACAGATGCAGTTCCATCTAGCAGATCATAGAGTGATTCCAGAAAATCAACATAAAATGAGACAACACCTGCACTATCAACATAGTTTAGTTACCGTAATCACTTCACTAACACGTACAAAAACAGATCCGCTGGCTTACAAACTATAACAACCTGGATTTCCAGGAATAAACAAGATATGAAACTTCGGGTCCTTGGCATGAATTTCCAGCAGATCCATCTTATACCTAACCAAGCATTACATGCACAAGATGAGAGACTAATAGTTTCACATGCAAATAAATGTACAAAACCCTCAATCAAAAACACTAAAAACATGACTTGATCTTCACTCAGCTGCTCATTTCTCAAAAGTAAAAGGCGAGTAAAATTCCACAAGTAGGGTCCTGGGAGGAAAATGTAGGCAGAACTTAACACTAGAGAAGTTGTTTCCGGAAGATCCTCATCTCAAAGAATATCACTCTACACCAAAAAGAATAGATTTTTAAAATATGATAGTGTACAGAATGATGTCCTTGAGACAAGGATATATTGGAAACAACCTCTCTACCTACCTCTCCGGGGAGACCGGGAGGGTAATGTGCACAAACCTCGTTCCATCACTAATCACATTGATACTTTATCCATCTTAGTACCAAAACATATAATCAAATTAAGAATCAAAAACACAAATTAGAGTACAAAAAGATACCCGGAAACATTGCAAAGCCGAAAGTTTGCACGCTTTCTTTTATCAATTAGACTCAAATTTTCAGAACCCATTTGTGAATTTCTGCACTTCGATGAAATTCCTCTCCTGAAAAATCAAAAACCCAGAAAAAAAGGTCATAAATTATGGAATATATACATCAGAAATCAGAAAAAGGAAAAGAAAATACAAATTCGATGTTTATTTACATAATTTACTAAAGAATGGCTATCAAATTCAACAAAAAATGTGAAATTAATTTGGGGTTTTCTCAGAGAAGGCGTAGAACCTGGAGAAGGAGAGAGTTCGAGTAATGGGAGAAAGATAAGCAACATTCATGGAGAGTGTTTTCTAACTCTTTATTAGGTATTTTGTTTTTTACTATCAATATCAATTTACGATGAAGTCAAAAATTTACTATTTTGTAGCTTTAGATTATGATAGAATAAATTAAAATAACTTTTTAAAATGTATTGCGCTTCTTTCAATTGTGAAGTAGCAGTTAGTCAATGCAACTCGACGCTCATCATGGGTCATCTAGAAAAGTCGCGCTATGTTTTTAAACATAACGGTCAGGCTGCGTATATCTGACCCCCTTATCCCATAATAGGCGAAAGTCTTTGAGGCATTGGGGTAATGTTCGTTCGTTTATTAGGTGTTTTGTTTTTCCTTTTCTGTTATATTGTTTAACACTTTGTTTCAATGTTACGTATTATTTCATAATGTATTGTGTTATAATATATTGTATTATATTGTATTATATTTTTTAAATGAATATAATGATTGATTAGATTATATTGTTCTTCATTGTTATGTAATATTGTATATTCATAATTTTAATGATAAACATACAAGAAATTATAAGGTATATGATAGATATCATGAAGATGGGGTGAATAATAAAATATAATTATTAAATAATGAAGAAATTTAAAAAGATGAGAAGAAGATATTATAGTAATGACGTAACCGCACCAAATTCATTATTAGACAAATTTGGTCTTTTCATCATTACCTAATAAAAAAATTCAGCATTTATTTCTACATATTTTGAATTTCTTACACTATGTTTGGATGGTTATTATGTATGGTTGTATAATATATTATATTGTATCATATTATTTAAATGAATGCAGTGTTAGAATAAATTGTATTGTTCTTCGTCGTTACATAATATGACACATTCGTTGATTGAATGATACATTTATAAGAAAAGTAAGATATGGGTTAGAACCACTATACACATATAGAATAAAAGATTATTTAATAATAAATAAAGGTCGAGAAGAAAAATACTAAAATAATGATGCAATCACATCAAATCGATAGTCATACTAAACGATACGATAAAATAGAATTTAAATAACAATCAAAACAAATATTGTATTCAAACATATAATACAATACAACAAGTAATAACTATCCAAATAAGGGATTAATAAAAAATTTAGCTCCATCACTTTCATGTTCGATATTCATATTGTAATAAATTTGTACATTGCAAGACTAGGCTCAATTCTGAAGATAACGCTTCTAACATTAATTTTAATTTTTTCATACTAGAGATTGAATGTGAAATTTAAGAATAACACTACCCATGATAACTCAAAATAATTTCTCATTTCACACAATTCATGTTCAATACATTATTCGTGCTCACCTAAAATAAGTCCAACCTTCTTCACCAATCTCCAAATAATTTTTATTTTTCTTCTTATAATAATTTTTTGTTTAACTAATTACTTCCGCCATCTCTTTTTAGTCAAAGTTTTCTTTTTTATAGTCGATCGATATGAACTTTGTATGATATTTTAAGATATATTTTTTATTATATTAACATTAAAAAAATAAAAAAATATAGTATTTTTTGTATAGTTTTTGAAAATTTTAATTTTAATTTCTAATATGTAATTACTGTAATCAAATTTAGCTTTAAAAATTAATATTACCTTATGAAAAATACAATATGACAATTAAAACAGAACCGAAGTAATATCTTTTTTCAAGTTTTCCTTTTATTCTTCCACAAAATGTTTGTAACCTTTTGATCTTTTTAACATTTAATTTTCAAAGATGAAAGAGGAAGGATTAAGTAAAGATAATTTAGTCATTTTGATTAGTTTTTAGCCAAAAAAAAGAAAAGTTCTTTGGATAAACACTATAAAGGCATAAACAAAAGATTAAAAAGTTAATTTCATAAGTATAGTGAAATAATTTTGAGATTTTTTATCTTTTGATTAAATTTTATTAGAAGCATTGCTTTTAGAAATATATTTTATATTTATATAAATTCAAATTAATCAAAATTTGAACATCAAACACATAATATAATACGATTTGTCATCCAAAATTGACCCAATATTAATCTCTTATGCTTCCTATTGTTTTTCTTTTTGTAGTAGATTGACCTATTTATCATTTTAATAATCCATTAATTAATCATCAATCCATTACCTAATCTATTTTTTAAAAAATAGTTAATCATCAATCCATTACCTAATAACTTGGACATTGAATATTACATATGTTGACTATGTATAAGTTTCTTCTTTAAAGAAACTTTATTTAAATCTATCGTGATGGATATATACAATATAAAATTATTAATATTAGAGATATTCTATTTAATTTTTTTATAGATGAAGAATCTTGCTAATTTTGCAACTCTATTTTCAAATTAATGCTACTAGTATATTATATATTTTCTTTTTAAATTTTGTTTCCCTATTTATGATTCTTTTTATATATTTTTTAAGTCTTCAAGATAGAACCGTCTATATGAACTAGGCTCGTTGGACTGGCCTGGTCTAATTAGTAATTTAAAAGCTAGGTTACAATTTTTGGAGCTCATATTTAAAAATGAGTTTTTTAACCCGACCTGAATAAGTCTGCTAATTTGTAGGGCTTTTGCAATAATTAAAAATACAATAAAATAGAGTATTAAAAATAATAAAAGTCCAAAATCAAAGTTCATTTAAAATTTTTAAATATTAAAATTTAGATACAAATTATATTTTTATAATATGTACTCTCTCTATCCATCTTTACTTGTCTTTTATTGATTTAGCACACAGATTAAGAAATAGTAAATAATACAAGTAATTTTACTAAATGACCTTTTGGATATAGCAATTACAATGTCTTGGAAGAAGTAACAAGAAAATAACTAATATAATTAATGATAAAAGTAAATATTAAGTTTGAAATTATCTTTTAATTTCATGAAGTGGATAAGTATTGTTGAACATCTCAAAATAATATAGTGGACAAGTAAAAATGGACAGTATTTTTCGATTGCTATTTATTTTAATATGTTTAAATTATAATTTAATTTAAAAATTTATTAAAAAATATAAGAATAAAAATATGGAGTCACGGCAAGACCCGTGGCCCACGTACAAATGAATTGAGCTAGCTATTTTCTGGCTCTATAAAAAATAGGAGCCAGCTCGGCCTGACTTGTTAAATGCCAAAGCTGTAAGAGCTAGCTCAGATGGGGTGGGTCAATCCGTATTGACAGCTCTATTTCAGAATCAATAATTAATTTTAATTTTTTATTATTTTTTATGAATTACATATGTAAAAAAATTATTTCTATTCTGATTATAATTTCTTTTTATAAGTAGATAAGTTGATAGTAATTACTTACATTTATTATGAAACACCAAATTATACTTTATATTGCGTACAAAACATCAAATAATTCCTCCTTTTTTAATTATAATATAGACGCTTCTATGCATATGATATATTCTAAGTTTTTTTAATTAGATAATCAGCGAAGAGAATAAATAATACGAAAAAATAAGCTCAAAACAGTAATAAGACTCTCAGATAGTTTAAATGTATAATTACCAATTTTACTATAATTTAGGTGTGCTTCTATACCTTATCCCAATTATATATGTCTCGTTTGGGCTAATGTGTAATATAATATATGTATATATTAAATCTTTGAAAATCAATAATAAATATTTTTTTTTTAATTTGTTAATTATCTCTAAGGGGTCATTTGGTGTAAGGAATAAACGGAAGGGATAAAATTTTATTCCTCCTAAAATGTCTGTTTCGTTGGCTTAGAAGGGATGGTATAATAATCCCATGATAAATTGTCATGGGATAAATTTATAAAATGACAAATGTATCCTTTCCTTTATCACTTTTTATACCTTAATTTGTATATATATTTATATTATTTTTAATACAATATATAATAATATTCAAAACCTTCACTCCTTCTTTTTATAATACTTCTTCATATTTTTCTATTAAAAAATCACACTATAAAGTATAATTTTTATTGACTAATTATTATATTTTTTATATTTTGATTTTTTCATAAATCTTTTTTTATTTTCACAAACTTAAAAATACAAGTTTTATTTGTAAATTAATGTTTTAAAAAAAATTATTTTAAATGCATAGGATATTGTTATGAAAATACACACCTAAAATATTTAAACTAAATAAGATGAGAGATTTATTTTAAAAACGAATATTGAATAACTAAGGTTAACAAAGAGAATATATTAAAACCTAATAAAGTGAAAGGTATTTTTATAAACAAGCATAATATTCTTAAAATTTATCTAACACACCAAATACTCAATAAGAAATAACTTCAACATAACTTATCCCGTTATTACTAATCTCAACATAACTTATCTCATCATAACTTATTACATCATAATTTATATTCAAACCAAACCACCCCGAACTTCTTTTATCATTTATTGTAGCACTCATGGAGTTCTCCATGCTTATCAAAAAGCTACCATTATTTTATTACACATATATATATCACAAAGTGAAGATCATGATTCCCACTCATGATAATTTTTTTTTTTGAAAAAAGAAAAAGAATAAAAAAGTATACAAGTTCTTGCCTCAATCTTAAAAACAAAGCAAGTTTGTTTTTGGAAGAGAAAAAAGGAAACAAAAATTAAAGAAATATATTTAAAATTAAGTTGATGAATCAACATTCAACTTCTTGAAACCTACATTGATTATTAAACTATAATATGGGTATGTATTGCTAATCTGTTATATTGTTGCTAATTCTCCAATTATGTATTATAGTCTATTATCATTAATTTGGTTTCTTTATTTTTTGGTTTTTTTCCCTTCTTTTGTGTCTTGATATACGAGTTCGACTAATCTGAATTTGAGTCGCAATGTCGATAAAGTATACTTTATAAGAAAAATTCAATTTTATATATTCAAAACTCAAAATTAAGACATTTAGTTAAGAAAAAAAGTAATCCTATTTATACCACCCATATTTGGACGAAGCTTCGAATAACTTATAACTATGCGTTGTCTAAATTATATATTAATTTAATTCTAAGGTCAATGAAAAAATCAAAAAGATATATTGGATTGAATTGTGGTCAATTTGACCAAGGATTGAGGTGTATATAGACTACGTAAATGAGTCTATAAGAAGTCCAAATCAATCTACAACAACAGGAAATCTAGCTTGGACCAACGCTAAAGTTATAAGTCATGAATTTAAGTCATAAAAATAGTTATTAATGTTCATATTAGTATGTTGGATCATATCTGAGTTATTCTTTTTTTTTCAAATTATGCTAATTTCATATACTTTGTGTATTGAAATGCCCTTTATCTTGAGGTTTTAAATTAAATTTTAATTAGTGTGAAAGAAGTATGACGTCTTATTTAATAGTTGAAAGGAGTTAATTCATTCGTTCATATTTATATATAAATATTTTTCTTCTCCTTTTAAATTCTTTTAGAAAAGAATAATACTTTTAAATTTCAAAATAATTACCTTTAGTCATTTTACCGTTAAATTTATTAGCAACGTTTATAATCACAAAAATATTACGAATTGTTTAAGATTATAAATATTAAAAGGTTTATAATCGTTTAAATACTATAACTTTTTTAGACCATACATTCTTTTTAAAAATTTATATCGATTCAAATTGTATATCGAAAAAATACTTTTTTTATTTTTATTTTCTTCATGCATGAAAGAGACTTCACCTAACATTACTCACTTTGCTATAATTAATCTTAATTAATATATAAAAGTTAAGTGATCAAGCAATGACAGAAGCAAGCATTTTCTTAATTCATAAACTATATATCTAAAATGTGACCTTTATTTTGTATAAATCTCTCAAATTATTTTTGACTTTAGAAGTTTAAGATAAAATTAATTATTTTATTTTAATTAATTGTTATTGTTCAAGGATTCACTATTTTTTGGCTTTAGGGTATGATAGAATAAAGCAAAATGGCAGGCGCTGTTCTCAAGTCTAGTTAACGAAGCCTAAATAGTATGTGCTTCTTTCAATTGTGAAGTAACAGTTAGTCAATGCAACTTTCGACGCTCATCATGGGTCATCTGAAAATAGTCGTGCTATATTTTTAAACATAAGGGTCAGGTTGCGTACATCCGACACCCCCTTACCCTGCAATAGACGGGAGCCTTTGAGGCATTGGGTAATTTTATTATTGTTGTTCTTGAAAACTACAAACATTTTGATTATGAAAAAAATAATACATAAATAGAATAAATATTAAATAATGATAAATTATAGTAAAAAGTACACAAAATAGACATAATTTGAAATTATTCACCCTTAATAAATCCAATCTAAACTATTTACCCTTAATGGATCGATTAGCCAAACTATTTACCTTTCTACCTACTTACCTTTTGTTATTTCGCGTGTTGACTTCAACATAAATACTATGAAATATACTATGATGATATATATATACCATAGCGGTATCATATAGAATAAGTCTAGACTTTTTATGATACTCTAGTAGTATTGGTATATATTATTTTTTTAAGGAAATAAATAAGAAACAAATAAAAAAATTATTAAACTCTAAACTAGTAGAAAATATATTTATTATATACTCTATCGGTATATTTATACCATATTGGTATCATATAGAATTGAGCTTAACCATCTGTGATACCCTATTGGTATATGTATATACCCTATTAATATATCATACAAACAGGTGCTGATGTCAGCATGACATTAACGCACAAATTTTTTTATTAGGGGGATAAAATTAATAATATATGGATACAAAATATAAAGGGATATATGAATATAAATTATTTGCTTTAAAGAGATATAAACTTAATTTTCTCTAAATTATATTTTAAGATATAAATTAGGATAAAATAATCATAAAAAATCCATAATTAGTATTTTTAAAATATATATATATGAGAAATATGACAAATAAGTTGAAACGAAGAATATCCGAAGATACAAATTTAAAGTCTTACAATCAACCATTTACGTATATGCCAAACAAGCAAGCAAAAGGCTAGCTTGTGTGTAAATTAAAGGAATAAAGTGATGTGATGACGAAAATAAAACAAAAATAATCATCTTTTTTTTTTAGAATTAAAACAATATTGTTGGATGCTACGGGTCGTTTTGATAACTAATAGACGTGATTTATTTATATATATTTTTTTTTTGTATAAGTTATATAATGTTTGATTAAATTTGTTAAGAGGTAAGTTATATACTTATTAAATTAATATGATGTTTGATTTGTTATTTAAAAATTCGCTAACTAATATATATATATATGAGGAAATTAGTGCGTCATCGTATGTGGGTATAAGATGGAATAGTCATTATCTGCATAGTTAATACGTACCCGTATAATTAATATCCACATAGGGTCATTCGATGGCTAGTAAAGAGATAGCTTATTAAATATTTGGTAGCTAGTTAGAAAGTAAGTTATACATGTACAAAATTAATGCAATAAATGATTTGCTATATAGAAATCTAAAGATTAGCCTCAGAAAGAAAGTTCTTCGTTCTTAAAGGCACACCAAACTCAAATTTAAAAGCTAATGTGTTTTCATTCCGTTCTTCGAAAATCTATAAAATAGGTCATTCTTAACCCCTACCTTTTGTTATTCTTGGACATATTTCTCCTTTAGTTTTCTTCTTATTCTTTGCCACAACGCCCATTCTGCAGCGAGTTGGAAGAAGAATTCCTAAGTTACACAGATGAGGTTGATTATGCTGAGACACAAAGTCCAACATTGATAGTTAATGAAATGGTGATCTCTTTATAAAGTTTAGGTAATTCTCCTTCCTTTGAGCTAGTTTTGGGGGTGTAAGTTAGGCCTAAGACCTTCTTCAACATGGTATCAGAGTAGGGCCCATTTCACCCAATGTTGGGCCCCCGAGAAATTGTCCACGCACCAGATGCTAAGCACTGGACATGAGGGGGTGTGAGACACAAAGTCCCACATTAGTGGTTAATGAGATGAGTGGTCTCCTTATAAGGTTTAGGTAATCCTCCTTCCTTTGGGCTAGCTTTTGGGGTGTGAGTTAGGCGTAAGACCTTTTTCAACAGATTACACCTAATTAGTGCATTATATATATATATATATATAAATTATAAAAAAATTTGTTTTGTATTATTTTATGCTGAATATATGCTGAAATAGTTAATATCAACATATCTAATACTTGCATAATTCGAACTAACTACTAAACAACTTATCAATTGCTTAAAAAGGAAAAAGGATAATTCAGAAAGTTTTTTCCTGAATTTAAGTTATATACATAGATATCACAAATATTAATGATACAATGAATTTTTTGATTAATTGAAATAACAAAGTGCCTTTTAGGTTGGCCAACTATATATAGTTAGTAAGTTGTTTTAACAAACTCCCCCACCCCACCCCCAACAAACTAAATTGTTATATAATTGAAATCTTGGAAGCATCTCCAACCTTTCTTTCCTTCATTGTACAAATGACCCAAATTAAAGATGATGTGTTTGTTAATCTCTTTTGGGAATTGGGAGACTTACTAGAAAACAACCCAACAAAGTCTATCATAAAAAAAAATTATTATTATTTTAAAAATTTTATTCAATATATATAGTATCTAATCACGATTATATATCATCAAAGAATGTAGTGCAGTGAATGATACTGTTTCTTCTCTTTAATTAAAGGTTTCAGATTTGAGCTCTCAATATAAGAAAATTCCTAGAATGGACCCTACCCTGCGAGAATTAGGAGTATGCAGACACCAATTACCGATCGGGCAATAAAAAAATCACGACTATATAAAATTTGTATATTATTAGTGTATATAATAGATATGTAAAATGTTAAAGATCCATTTTCTTGTCATCTTATGAAAAACTAATTATAATCAATATGATTATTTAAAATTCTATTTTCATCTTCATTTCTTAAATTACTTAAGAATCTCCATGCATGTCTAAAAAAGCTATCAATACTTACTATTAACTATTAAGTAATAATGGAGATAATTATTATATTTTCCTAAGCCAAGTAGCAAAATAAAATAGTTTAAAAGGATAGTGTAAACTACAAGATAATTATATCCCTATACTTGTACATAATTCAAAATAATGTGATACGAAGCTTCCTACATGGCACATAATTAGTCATAATCATAGACTAATTTAATTACTTCTAGCATAAACAACAACAACATTATCTCAATGGCTCAAAGGTTCCCGCTTTTTGCGGGGTAAGGAAAAATCAGATGTACGTAATCTGATCTTTATATTTAAAAACATAGTGTGACTGAATTACTTTTAGCATCAATATAATATATATATATATTAAATCGATGCACAAAAAGAGGTCAAATTTGTAACAAATGAAGTGAATTTGGGTTAATTTTTTATTATTATTTTTTGCAGTCACTTGAGACAAACTTAGAATCTAGAACAAAAATAATTAGATATATAATAATCCAGTAATTAAAAAAATATTTGTATATAAGTTAATCTTAATTATGTCATTGTTGTTGTCGTCTTTTTATTTTTTATTTTTTAAAAAACTTCATAATTACATTACCTGAAGCTTCCAAAAGAGGCTAATTTTAAAATGAAAAATGAAAAAGTAAAAAAAAAATTTACATATCGTTAAATTAAGCAAAAAGAAATAAAAATGTCTTCAGTGAATAAATTGATATAAAAATATTATTACTGTTAATAGTTTGGTTCGAAAATACTCCTATTGACTACTGCTATTTATCCCACCATAATTTATTTAAGTAAAAATTTTATTTTTATTTTAAGTGATAGCTTTACAAACATAAAATATTCGATACAAAGTAGAGTTTATTAAATTTAAATAACTTTTAAAAGAATCAAATATTCAATATTTTATTAACGCAGTATATTTTAATTTCTTCTCATTTAATCTAATTTGATCATTTGACACCGCTAATGTAAACTACAAGGTTAAATCCCTATACTTTGTACATATTTCAAATAATGTGATAAGAAGCTTCCTATGGCCCATAATTAGTCCAAATCATAGACTAATTAATTTTTTTCTAGGGTCAATTAAATACTCAAAAAATGTCAAAACCATTCACATTATAAGATATCAAATTAGCTATATATTATTATAATTACATTTAACATATATATTAACTCCTAAAAAGATTATTTAAGAATAAATGGGCAATAGTTAGGAGAGGTGTGCTAGCGGCGAGCAGAAGCAAGGTTATTAGATATCTTAGGAAAACTTGGCCAGAACCGCACGTGCAAGTTTCCCTATATGTGGCTCGTCCGTGATAACTTTTTCGGATTTGCGTGAACTACTACTTGAGAAGGTTCTTACCAGGCATACTACTCATCGATTATATTGCCCTTTGGAATCGAAATAACCTATTAAGGGTTGTCGCCTACCTAACCTACCTCCCAGACTAAGGGCAGAAGGTCTCAAATCACTGTAGTTCGAGCCTTTTTGTGAAATCAGTTCCTGTACTTTGAATGAATTTATTTTCAATTGTAAAGTAGAATTTTTTAGTTAATGATTATCATAATATGACCTAATTATGGTATATAATTGAGTTAAGCTCTTTATAATTATGTCATTTGTTTCTTTAATTTTGTTGTGAAACTTTATAATTTTTTGATTACATGAAGCTTCCAAAAGACTCATAACTAGTCCAACCATAGGCTAATTAAATTTATGAGTCAATGAAACATTTAAAAAAATGTTGTGGTCAATTTGACCAAAGAAGATAAAAGTATATAGTTATTGAAACGAAACAAAAAAGTAATTATAATAATAATTATTGAAAATTAAGCAAAGGTGTCTGCAGTCAATTGAGATATTTTTTAAACCAAGAATTTTCAACTAATGAAATTATTTTCCCCATTGATTATCTTCTATGAAATTTCTCTTCGATAAAAGTATTTCTATGTTTTTTTTATTTTCAACTCCATGTTTCTAGAAAATTTAAATTTTATGACTCCTCTAATTCTTTCATAGTAAATGTTCGATATTCGTATTGACTTATTACTATTCTAAATTTATATTGCAAAGGATTTCACTCGAGAGTATGTGCTTCCTATTACCTATTAAATTTTTTTATATCAGGATTCGAATCCTAAACTTTTCTAATATTTTTTTATATTCGATGTTTGGCATTTATATTGGACTGTCATTATTCTAAATTCATACTGTAAAGGGTCTCATTTGGAAAGAAGTGCTTTCTAGTACCTATGAAGTATTTTTTATATCAGGATTCAAATCTTAAACTCCTCTAATATTTTTTTTATTCGATGTTTGATATTCATATTGAACTATCACTATTCTAAATTCGTCCTGCAAAGAATCTCCTTCCGGAGGAAGCACTTTCTACTACCTATCCAAGTTTTTATGAAAAGGTCTCCTTTCATAAAATCATAATTATTGTCCTGTCATTATTTTTTATGTAGTTTCTATATCATTATATTTTTTTTTTTACTGATTAT
>JAOTQJ010000001.1:2021778-2034639 GCA_025642045.1 Solanum sejunctum | reverse complement strand
AACAATAACATATCCAGTGAAATTTCATAAGTGGGATTTTGAGAGGGTAGATTGTATGCAGACCTTACCGCTACCTCATTAAAATAGAAAGAATGTTTTCTAAAATCCTCACCTAATATAAAACTTCTCAATTAAGCGATAAATCACATACTAGATATTAAATAAAAAGTTTATTTTTTAAAAAAAAACTCCTACCCCACCCACCCCACTAAACGATTGTGTGTATATATATAAAAAAACCTTATACGTTCCAATAACAATCCATACTACTTTCTTCTTTCCATTTCCTCTTCTTTCACGTTTTTGTCCAGAATTTGAGGTCTTTTCTTTGGACAAAAGTAACATAAAATCCAAAAAAAAACACACACTCATTTTTATTCAGAAATTTCACTTTCAGTTTCAAATTATTAAACCCCTTTGGATCATTTCACTCATAAATAGAAGATTACAAGTTTTTTTGGGTAATTTATCTTCCCTTTTCAGTTCAGCAAGTTAGTTTCGAGATTCAATTTTTATTAGGTTTTTCTTTTTCAGATTTTTTTTGATAATGGGTTGATTAAGTGATTTTTCTCATTTTTATTCAGAAATTGCAATGCAGTTCTTGAAATTCCTTCAAATTGTTAAACCTATTTAAATTATTTCTCTCATAGATCTTAAGTTTTTTTTTTAATTCCTTTTGGGTGATTTAGTTTGCGTTTTGATATTTCCAGTTCAACAAGGCCTTTTTTAAAAAAAAATAGTTATTCAAGATTTAATTTTTATGGGTTTTTCTTATAATTTGTGCTAATAGTTTGATTTTTATTTTTTTTAAGGCATTTTGAAGATCCCCAAGTTTTTTCATTTTGGTAGATTTCAAGTTCAGCAAGTAAGTTTTCTTGTTTACTGTTTGATCAAAAATTCAATTTTTATGATTATTTCTTATAATTTGTGCTAATATATGTTGTTGTTTTTAGGCATTTTGAATTTCCCAAGTTTTTCTTTTTAGTAATTTAGCTTTTGGGTTCCTCTCATTTCCAAGTTCATCAAGTAAGTTTGATCAAGATTCAATTTTTATAATAGTTTTTGCTAATTAGTTGATTGTTTTTAGGCACTTTGAAGATTCAATTTTTATGGGTAATTTTAGATATATTTTTTTTTAATTTAGGAATTTTGAAGGAAGATGTTGGGGGAACTCATCACCAGCAGTTTAGTGTATGTCATCTTTTTTATTTTTTTTCTTGTTTTAACTATTGCTTTTATTTCTGTATTTTGGATTTTTGGGCTTTATTGCTTTTTGTATATGTGGGGTTTCGTGTGTTTTTTGAACTTTGCTTTGTGAATTTTTTATGTTTTGCAGATTGGTTCTTGGATATGCATATCCTGCTTTTGAATGTTACAAGACTATTGAGAAGAACAGAGTTGAGATTGAAGAACTCAGATTTTGGTGTCAATATTGGTAAGATAACCTTGTTCTTTTTACTTTTTGATAAGATGAGGTTTGACGTAACTGGTAAAGTTATTGACATCTGATCAGAGTGGTAGGAACAGTCTCTTGTGAAAATGACGAGTTAGATTGTGTCTAATAGATGCTTGTAGTTTGATTTTTCTTTGGATCCTGCGTAGAGCGTGAGATTAGTAATCAGGGATGCCCTATTTGTGTTTACTTCATTTGTTATAGTTTGACTAGACGCAAAATTTAATAACAACATATTCAGTAAAATCCACAAGATCCACAAGTGGGGTCTTTGAAGGATAAATATATGCAGACGTTATCACTATCTCATAGAGATAGAGAGTTGTCTCCGCAAGATTCTCATCTCAAAAGATATTATCCCCCAAAATAGAAATAACTTAAGTGTACAACAAATGAAAAACAGATGGGGTTATAAATTTCTTAGAACTTATAATTTTGAACATGTGTATAGCTATATAAAAGTTTCTTGTTAAGAAAATGTAGAACGTGTCGTAATAAAGAAATAGTATCGAATAAAATGGAACGGATTAAAGTATTAATTTTGTGGTTTATCTTGGGGGGTGGGGGTGGGGGGCTTGAACCATCAAGAAAGCAAAGTTGGCAAAAAGAGTTTTGTAGAAATAATTGGTAATGAGTAGTCTTTTGACATGTTCAAGCTCTTAGACTAATTAAAAAAATGTCAAATTGTTATAGCTTCAAATCAAATAATTTTCATTTGATAAAACTTTAGGTCGACCAATGATAAACCAACACTCTATTCTTTAGTCTACAATTAACATGGGGTAGTTAGCAATTTATAACTTCCCATATAGAAAAAAAAGGACGTCTAGAATAAAGTAAATGAACATACTTTTGGTCCATGGGAACTTTATTCTTTTCTTGACCTGGTCCTTTTTCTTCTTATATCTTAATAACCTATTTTTTTCTCAAAATTATTCTTTCTATCTCTGTAAAGTAATGATTAGGTCTGTGTATATTTTATTCTCTCCATACCTCACTTGTGGAATTCCAATAGGTATGTTGTTTTATCTTAAAACCCATTCTTGAAAATTAGTAAAAGATTTACATTAGAGAGGTATTGGATCCGTGTTAGATTTCTAGAAATGCATAATTTTTAAAGGATCCAACACATACCGGCTATATTCTTGAAGATTCCGAGCGACATGCTTTCTTCTTAGTAGTATTTCTTATATGTCACTATCCATAGATTTGAATTAGGTTGTAGGTGAACTGTTCTTTATCTTATTGGTCATCTAATATTAGATGTTTTGTCTTAATTAAGACTTGATTATGTTCAATTAAATCTTTGATTAGTTCCTAATTGTTTTTTTTCTTTGTTCAGGATTATTGTGGCACTGTTGAGAATATTTGAGAGCATTGGAGATGTATGCATGACATGGTATGAACTCAATAAACTTCTATTCCGCCCATCTAACACATGAAATCTGCATTTGCTGAGGCTCTCCAAAAATGTCACTTCAGTTGTGTCGGATCCTCTAAAAATGAAGTAGTTTTGGAAGATCCGACTTGCAATTGTCGTCCTTTTTGAAGAGTGCGAGCAACATAACATGAAAATTCAATTCACATAGACTTCTAGCCCTTCCATTTGATACATGAAACCTATGTTGCTCAAACTCTCCAAAAATATTATTGTGCCCATGTCGGATCCCTCTAAAATGAAATACTTTTGGAGAAATCCAATATGAATCCATCAACATTTTTGAAGAGTTCGAACTTCAATTCACATTTTTATTTGTTTTTTTTTAAAGAAAAATAACTCACACCTATTGCATGGAAGACTCATTGATATCACTAAGTTATATGCCTTTGTAGTCTGCAATTTGCATAAATTTCTAGGCCTTCCATTCGATACATGAAACCTATGTTGCTCAGACGCTCCAAAGACGTTACTTACGCTCATGTCGGATCCTCCAAAAATATGTTGTACTTTCGAAGGATCCAACACACATTTGTCTTCCAAAGTCCAAACAACATAACATGAAACTACAATTACACTCTTATAACAAAAGGATTATAATCGAACACGCCCAAAAGACTGTCACCAATATCACTAGATTTGTAAGCCTTATGAGGTGCAATCTGCATTTGACACACTCGTGTCGGATCCTCCAAAAAAAGTTGTACTTTTTGAAGGATCCGACACACATTTGTTGACATTTTGGAGAGTCAAAACAACCTAACATGAAACTACAACTTACATTCTTATAACAAAAAGATTATAATTGAACACGCCCAAAAGACTGACACCGATATCACTAGATTGTAAGCCTTACGATGTGCAAATTGCATTTGACATTCCATTTTGTGTTGTTATTTCAGGCTACCAATGTACAGTGAGGCAAAATTGGCACTTATAATATACTTATGGTATCCAAAAACAAAGGGAACAAGATACATATATGATACATTATTGAAACCATATGTGTCAAGACATGAACCAGATATTGACAGGAGTTTTCTAGAGTTCAGAACAAGGGCATTTGACTTGGCTATTTATTACTGGCAAAATTGCACTGAATTGGGACAAGCAAAGTTCTTTCAATTGCTTGATTTTGCTTCTCCATCTAGAAAAAGTTCACAAATCAGCTCTCAGGTATACATTCTCTTCCTATATATTTTCTTGGAAATAGCTTCTCACTAAGATTGTGTATAATAGATCCTTCTCTTATTGGACTCAAGGAAGCCTACTTGTTGGGCCTTCAAGTCATATCGGGCCCGGTCCAGTTTCCTTTTGGATTCTCTTCAAAGTGGCTTTAGCTTGGGCTCCCTACAATTTTGACTCCCCTCATTTCTTTGTTTCACTATAAAGTCACTTGCCATTTTGCTTTTCTCTTTTAAAAAATAGACACTATATGCCTTGAAGTTCTAGATTTTTACCAGAGTGAAATTTCAATACATTATTTTAGATAATAAGTTTCACAAGTGACGTTTCGCACTGAGGGGTTGTCTGGGTAACGCTAGTTTGGAGATGAGTTACACAAATCCTACATTACAAAACATTTGATAGACATATTAGGATGTAAGTTGTTCATGTGTAAAATTTATAGTGTTCCCTTTGGAATGTAGAAACCTGCATTAGCTTATACATATATAAATTTTACTAGGGAATCTATTTATTATTTTATGTAAAATAGAAATTGAAATTACTAACAATGAATAATTCAACTCTGCATAAGATAATACTCTATCCGTTTATTTTTACTGTCCACTATTTCAAAATTAGATTTTCAGTTTTTACTTATCATTTTTAACACCACATCAATTAATATGAGTATTATATTAAAATACTTATATCAATCATTGTTTCGTAAGGGGGCATTCAAAGTCTTAAGTGAACAAGTAAAAATAATTAAAAGAATTATATACATACATTTCTTCATAACTAATTCATGTATTATTAATATTTGAATAACTCTATTCAATTACCTAACAACCTCTCCCTACTCTTTCTGTTATCATATTTGTCTAGGTTATATATAAAATTAGTAAAATACTCCCTTCATTTCATTTTAATTGAATTTATGAGTTAATGCACACATTAAGAAAAACATTCAAAGACAAAATTTTACTCATACTTTTCATTGTTATCCTTTGTAGAGTCATAAATATATAGTGTAATTTGTCTCCTAAAAAATATAAAATTTTAATAAATAAAAGGACAAATATAGAGAAAGTTTTAAATATTTATCTTGAACTTTGAATAACTTAACTATTTTGAATCTTGAAAAAGCTTTAAAAATTTAATTAATTTGAGAGAAAGAGAATAGTATTTTTTTTATTTACTTATTTAACACTAAAAAATCACTTAATGATGAACATATTTCTTCAACACCCACTATCATTAATTATTTCACATTGTATTAAAGAAGCTTGTTTAATTAATGAGACAAAATCTTTACACGTTTAATTTTCATAGGTTGTTGACATTGGTCATATTCTCCCTTCACAAAAAACAACCATACAATTCAATGAAAATGAAAAGTAACAACTAAATTAATTCACAAATTATTCCTCACCATTCCTTTAATTTCCCACTTTATTTCCCCACTATCACCATCATATTATATTTTTCTTATTTCCTCGTTACTTCCTCTATTTGCGTGTCTTATAACTATGTTTGACTAAGCTTATAAGTTTCGAACATATTTGCATGATTATGAAAACTTCTCCATGTTTTTTAATTGTTGACTATTTTTGCAGCAAAGAAATGGTGGTAATGACCATTTTCACGGACCACCACCACCTCCTTCCGCCCCATCCTCATCATCATCGTTCAGTTTATTCAAGAGGAATAAACCGTCATCAGACAAGAAACAATCACCACCACCATCATCACGATCAGACAAGAGACATTCACCACCACAATCACCAAGGTCTTACCACTCCCACCGCTCCATATTTCATCCATCCAAATCAGAAAAGATTCTAGTACACCCGACAGAGGAGCTTCGATACCTAGACCCGGATTATCTTGGACCCAGTTCGGATTCAACCCGGCCCAAATATAGACGCTCCAACTAAATAGTCTATACTAGAAATAGCAAGAAAAGTTGTACATTGTAATTTGTAAATAATTAAAAACAACCAAAAAAAGAAAAAAAAACAGGATTTACATATTTTTTATTCAACTTTTTTCCCTTTTTTTTTAATTTAATTTTTTTCCTGGTTTACATATAGAACAATGAAATGCATTTTACATTTATGACCCTATTTTTTTTTAATACGAATATATTCTTTGTATATATGTCGGGTCATTTGATTTGTTGTTATCTGGAGCCCCGGATCCGAATAGCACGAAGTAACCAATCAACAGCTCTAGCTAAAGGAGCAAAAATGCACCGATCAATGAATTCGATTACTCCAGCGACGGGTTTGTTAACCTGAAACCGGAATAACAATCGACTGAATAAGCTCCCGCCGGATGAATCCGGCGAGGTCGACATCGGTTGAAGATAAGCCCAAGCGGCTTGCTTCACGAGTCGATTCCGAATAGAAATCTCAGAACCGGACTGGCCGTTGCTCGCCGTAGCCAAAGGCCGAGGTGAATTAACGGCGGCAAGCGGCAATATATCTCTCAGAGAAGTATACGATACAGGTTTGATTGAGAAAAGCTCTAAATCATCGCTTACCGAGTTCGTCAACGACGACGAAGCCGATGACGTTGAGGTAGCGGTAGCAGTAGTGGAGGTGGTTATAGTTGAAGCAGATGATTGACGAGGTAAGCTGAGCTTTGTAGGAAGCGTAACGGAGTTGCGGCGGAGGAGGAGAGGATTTTCCGGTGCGGCGGCGGTTGGCTCAACGACGGCCATGCCTGAGGATTGTGAGAGAAACTTCTAGAGAGAGAAAGAGAGACAGTGGTCAATAAGGGAGGCGTGAATGGGTTTAGTGGTTGGCTTTATATATACGAGAAAATTATAACTTATTATAATCTAATTATAGAAAATTATTTATGATTATTTATGGACAAACTTTTAATATATTAAAATAAATATTAACAATATGAGACCATGTGGGAGAAGTTGGGTGACTTTTGTGGCAGATAAGATAAGAGAAGTAAGATTAAGATAATTTGAGCACATGCAGAGAAAAAGTGCCGATGCTTCTGTTAGGATGTGCGAGAAGTTAGATTTACGGGTCACGTGGAGGGGTAAGGTTGAACAAATATTGTGGGGAGGTGATTAGACAAGGTATGACACAATTTCATCTAATTGAGGACATGATCTTACATAGACATGATCTTAGATAGAAAAAAAATAAAAATCGGGTATTAGGGTAAAAAGTTAATAGTCTAGTAGGGTTGGATGATGTCCGACCTTATGATTCATTAGAGGTAGTAGGATTAGTCGTATCTTTTATTGTTTTTATATATTATCATTTGCTTTCCACTTTATCTATAGTATATTCTACTTTTGGAGCCTAATATCTTTTAAATGAGGATCTTTTGAAAACATCTTCTGTATCTCTATGAGATAGTAGTAAGGTCTGCATATATTTTGCCCTTTCAAGACTTCACTTATAAAATTCTTCTGAGTATGTTATTATTGCTATTGTTTATTAATATATAAAGTAAAACGATCAAATAATTTGTTATTTCAAGTTCAAATTTTATTGACTGGACAAAAGTAAATATTTTAACACAAATAATCAATCGAATTGATTTTTTTCTAATCGATATACATATATTATACATCATGCTTCTCTTTAATTTTAAGTGATTAGGAGCACTACTATTTAAATTAATCCTCCTAAACAAAGTATACATTTGATAATAATATTTATAAAATAAGTAGAACGATAATAGCATGTAAATTAGAAATCTAAAAATAAAAAAGTTAGTAGTAATCTAGCATTATTTAAATTTTTTTAATCAATATTATTATTATTTTATTTGGAACGAATATATTTGAGTCGAGCGTCTCTCAGAAACATGCTCTGTATCTCCATAAGATAGTAACAATGTTTTCGTACATCCTACCTTCTTTAGACTATACAAGTTCTCACTGGATATATATCGTCTTATTCTTCAATTATTTTTTTACTTCGGGCTATTTTTTTTTACCTAAATTATCGTATTGTTTAGTTGTCTTTGATATTACTCTCGTCTATATTATTATCAGTATGACTTGCTTCACTATTATATTTATTTTTCATACTTAATTTTAATATATTTTAATTGAACTGATTTGTCTATTGAAAAAAGTCACTCTAACCTTCACAAGAGTGAATATGCAATACGCATCGTTTTTTTTAAGACTCCTCAAATTTCATTTAAAAAATTCACTAATCATTGAATTTGTTATTGTAGGTATGATTTTCTTTTCTTAAAAAAAAAAACTTATAAATTGAAAATTTAAATTAATCAAAAGCTATATAAGTTAATTAATAAAAGCATGATTTGAATATATATTATTTAATTATTTTTTTTAGAAAGAATTTGTTTATAAGAAAAGCATGATGATAGTGGTGGGAGTTTTGAAGATATTTTGCTATTTTTTTTAAAAAAAGATATATATTATTTTATTTTTTCTATTTATTTATTTATTTATTTATTTAAGGAATGTCTTTAAATGAATTCTTATTGTTAACCTTATTGATGTTATTGATTTCAATTATGGCAAACTATTAATTAATTTTCAAAAGTCATCCACTTGTTTCCATAGATACTATAATTATTCTCGTCTTAAAAGATATAAAGAAACATTTTAATGATAGACAAATATTTTAAGAATTAACGAAAATAGTTGTTATTTAAAAACTTGATGTAAAGTTATTTGGTGAATGTATAATTTGTGTATTTCGAGAGGGAGTCCGTATTTGAAGTCTTTGGATTTAGGATAATTTCTATATATAAAAATGAGTTTTTTAAAATATATCAGTATTTTATTGAATTCATATTTCTGATTCCGTTATTATATATATTCTTTAAAAAAATAATAATAAATTTGACTGCTATAAGAGGAAAATATAAAATAAATCACATGAGTCATTCGAGTTTAGTCTTGAAATGATTATAATAATTTTGTTTTTAATAATTAACCATCTTATGAAAGTGATGCTGAAATTAAACGTATATTACATGCTTTTATTAAATAAAAAGTTGTCTTATTGTTAGAAATAATTATCATTACATTTAGTTAAGAAAAAATGTGTGCCTTATTGGTGTTAATTATAAAAACTAATTTATAATGATTAAGGATATATTATGATGACGCAGCATCTACGTGAGTCTAAGAATATTTATAAATTTGATTTTAATAATTTATTAAATATTTTTTAAATTTTAATTTTTTTTTAATACTATATCAAGTTAGTGATAATGAAAGTACAACACGTGGTTCTTGTGATTGAAAGAGAAAGAACAAAAGAGCCAAAGATACACAGACAAACAAACAAATAAATTAATTAATTAATTAATTAACAAACAAATAATTAATTAATAAATAAATATACACCATTATTATCACTTTTAATCACTTTTTAGGCTAATCTTTTCTTTGCATTGCTTATACAAATATATGAAATTTATTGATAATTTTTAATTAATTCATTATTAAATTTTTGTAACTAACTAATAATTTTTAAAAGTCATCGCTAATTCGTTACTAAATAGTAGTACAAAATTTTAGTTGTTTAACTATGAAATATTTTGTGTATAGTTAATTTCTTATTTTTTAGTAGTGTATTTCTACGTACAATAAATACATCTTTGCTTTTGATAATTAATACAATTAAGAATCATTTGACATGATGTATAAAAATAATATTGAATAAGGTGTATTAATAATATTGAGCTTAAGTCATTTATAGCCCTTTAAAATTATCTGTATTTTTCATTTAGATATTTGAACTCAGACTTATACATATTGAACACCTCTATCCTTGGAATTTGTACCATCTTAACATTTTTTGCCTACATGGCACATTGTTTGTAATACATGCAAATGAGCGCGTGAGAGGTGTTCTATAAATTCAAAGGGTAGAGGTGTTTAACAGGTAGAAGTCTGAGTTCAGGTGTCTGAGTGAAAAATATGAGCAATTTTAAGGGGCTAGAGAGGACTTAAGCCATAATATTGATATTAGTAATGTTGTTATGAATATGCTTTTTTCTGATGTATTGTTTGATTTAGTGTATGAAAAAATATTATTAATACACAAAGTTAATCCATGCATTATTTTATTTTAATGCATCCTATACCAAAGGCCCCTTTAATGATTTATATGGACAAGTTGAGATTCTTCCATCGTTAATTAAAATTTTTAAAAATTTGAAATGTGAGAATGACAAATCTTCCGACTAGAAATGTATTAAAAATTAAAATTGTTTCATGAGTAATTTAGAGTGATAACATGTCGTATTATTTCTGAAATTAAAAGTAAAATGTGCTTTTTATCAGAATTTTTTTTGTATTAAAAGCTCATATACTATAATTACTATCAGAAAAGTTTTAATTTTCAATTAATATTCCATCGAAATTTAGTTAATCGATAAGAGATTTTTAATAAAAAATGTTATCAACGAGCTAAATTCTGATGAATTTCATAAGAAATTAGCGATTTTTTATAGTAAACCTTTACTTACAAATGAAAAAGATCTAATCTATTTTACCAGATATAGTAATTATCTCTAAATTCCTCATATTTCAAAATAATTAAGTCAGACAAATAGGTTTAAATTGCTCTAAATTAGAATTTTTAGAGATGTATGTAATAATAAGAATATAAAGAATTTAAATACAAATTGTTAAATTCATCTGAATCGATACCTAATATTGTAACTCCGTCATAAAAAAGATGACAATAATCTTTCCTTGACCACGTAAATATACTTGATGCTGATATTTTTAACTATTAGTTCAATGGCTAGGGTGTCTAGTCCATTTCAAGTGGCATGTTCAACTTTAAATTTCTTTGAAATGGACCTAGCTATAATTCGAAGTTTATGAGATTTACAATCCTTTAGAGTTTATCTGATTTTAAATTTTTATAATGTGTATTCACGAAATCGCATATCCCGCAAATCATGTAATAGTTAAGAGCTCAAAAATCACATTTTCAACATCTAGATCAATCAAAATAGTCAAATGTTCGATTTTTATCTATAACATGACACTTATATCTAGTGGAGAAATCAGAATTTTCATTAAAGTGGTTCAAAATTTGAAGAAGTAGATACACGAACTATCAATGGTGGTTCGACATCTACAGTATATATATAAAGATCATTTCAATCATGTATAAATATTATAATTTTTCGTGAAAGGGAATTCAAATGAGCTTGTGAAAGATAGTGTAGCTCCGCCAATACTTATAGCTACATAAATGCTCATCATTTCACCATTTTGGAAATTATACATAGGACTTAAACCAAAGCTATAGAATTCGACTATTTACCTCTTCAAATCTAGAAAGAACCAAATAAACAAATTGATGATTTTTTAATTTTTTTTTAATCAACTTGTTTTATAATAGTTGATTTTGATTTATAATTACTTTCTAACACTTTTTTGTTATAGAGAATTTTGAAGATTACTTTTATGTTAGGTCAATTACTTTAAGTTGCTTTTTATTCATTTAGCAACTTCTAAACTTGTGGTGGTTAGTGATCACTCACCAACAAATACTTTCGATGCTCATCATGGATCATCCAGAAACAGTTGTGCTATGTTTTTAAATGCAAATCGAAGTTGTTAAAGGGACCAAAAAAGTAGATCATGTTTTCCTCAAAATAGAAAAGAAGTGAACAACCATAATAATGTATGATATTAAAAGGGCAAGCCCGATGCATTAAGCTCTTGTTATGCGCAAAGTCCGAGAAAGGACTCGATCACAAGGATCTATTGTACGCAGCCTTTCCTTGCATTTCTGCAAGAAACTGTTTTCAAGGCTTAAACCTGTGAACTAGCAACTTTACCATAATAATATATGGTAATATTAAAGTTCTAAAAAGACATTTTATAAATTGTACCTGCAGAATCATATACTTGAAAGCATCCAAGGAACACTTCAATATTGTGCATTTGTGCTATTTCAAGCCAAAATTTCACCAAAGTGTTCAAAAAATGGCACAAATGTAATCTGATGTACCTGTTTAGCCTCCCAGATAGCCTAAAAGTTTAGGCAAACCAAAGAAAATGGGATAGAGGGAGGGTGTTGAGAAGAAGAATTTTATAAATAAGCGCGATTTTCCCTTCCCAGACTTTTAACTCCATCTGTTGCACCTTCTGTGCAGACTCTGTTTGGTTACAAGTATAAAGAACCATGCCAATGGGGTCAAGCAGATTCCGCAACTGTACAAAGTCTCTCGACTCCAGAGCCCTTACGGATATAAGGGGCGAAAAAAGGAGGAGCTGATTTCTTGTTTCTGACAAAGTAGGCTGTAATTTCCAAGTTCAGCTTATTCGCGAGAGCCAATATCATCTTGGTGGCACGTTCATTGGAGCTGGTACGTCAGCAATAGTAGACGGAGCATGTGCTCGTGGGGTACCTAGATCATCTATTCCGAAATCACGTAGCAACGTTTCCCCATCCCATTCAACTGTAGCTATTATTGAAGTTAAGGGAAGTGAGAATTTAACAAAAAGATCTGCAAATGAGTAAAAAGACAAGGATACAGTCTGTCTTCCACATATCTGTGATGCTAACATTTGCATCTGATAGGAGCCAATAATCTGCATCATTCTGCAAAAACACAAAGCATTTATAACTTTAAAATTAGCGCAAGAACGAAGGTATTGTATTCTATTTTTGTGTAAATCTATGAAGGATTTCCATCCATCTTCGATGGAGCCAAAGATTGACTATTTTTTGGCGTTGGAGTATGATGGAATAAAGCAAAATGACTCTTTAAACTGTCTGCGCTTCTTTCATTTGTGAAGTAGCAGTTAGTC
>JAOTQJ010000001.1:1842069-1891215 GCA_025642045.1 Solanum sejunctum | reverse complement strand
GCATCTTGTCCAAGAAAGGTAAGTAATACAGGCAGCATACAGAGAGTTCCTGAATATCTCTAGGAAGCCTCATGAATGGACCATAGCTTACAGTTCCTACAGTGCAAGAAAAAGGGATAGCATGTAAGGAATTGACAATGTGAAATTCAGAATTATGAAAGAAATAGAAGTTGGAATTAAATGACGATGAATCTTAAGTACCATTGGCGTAGGTGCAGTAAAAAGCTCTTATAAAGTACTGCATATTGTCATATTCTTTTGCCGGTGTCAAGTTCAAATTAGCAGTTTGTCCAACACGAAGCTGAAGACGTAACACAGCCTACAAGAGGCAGTTATTGTGGAGGTAAAAGATGATAGTTCAGCTCAATATGAAAACTTGGAGAGCAAATATGCATATAGCATAAATTTCATCTCAAGTAAGACCAGTATGGTGGTAGCTAAGTAGGCACCTTTGCATGTAATGGATGTTTATCACCTAAGAGGACTAACAGCTTTGGAAGCTCCCCTATCCATGTACTATAATTAAATATTTCAAGATCTTCGGGATACAGATAAAGGCAATTCTGCTCCTACAATCACAAAAGTTTGATATTAGGTTTAACGAAGAAAGCATATTCTGATTGTGTAGCAACAAGAGATAATCCAGTTACTCATCAAGATGGCTGCTGATACAAGTCTTTTTCTTCAATTAATCAAATAACAGCAACCAGATGAGTTTTCCCTTTGGTTAAGATAAGGAGTTAATGTAAACATTTCAAAAACATGCTAGGAATATGGCAAATGTGCATTCTTTTGATAGATAATCTTACAGGAAGTAGCATTTCCTCAATAGCAGAAAGGCAAGCCAATTTCATTGAGGACACTGGACTGCAATTCTCAAAAACTGTCGTAAAAGCCTGCAATCAAGGGAAAGTTTTAACCATTAACACTGGCAGCACACAGCACATGAAAAATAAATAAAAAAGGGATCATAATCCTAGGGTCTACGTATAGTTGAAAAATTGAGAGCATGCTAAAGATTAAGGACATATTCAACATCAAACTTTTTTTCCAATCACTTTAATATGTGATACTAAAACTAAAAATTATAGGTTTGTCAAACTGTTTGACAAGACTGAACCATAGATCAAGAAACAAAATGATAAGTTACTAGAGAGGCTTCAGTTAAAAGCATAGGTTTTTCAGATTGTTGTGCAAACCTGAAGGATACGAGACTTCCAGGCAACAGATACTTGCATAATGAGTTTTGGGATAAAAGCAACCAGTGAAATTAAATGCTTCTCGTGATATACTTTACAAGCCTCGCTGCCATTGCAAATCTGCAGGACATAGGTATTCTATTACAGCATACCATCAAGACTAAGACACACATACTCATCTAGATAGACAACTTAAATACAATTACAGAAATAAAACCGGAGAAGATTTTCAAAAATCTGAACATTTTGGGGGAAAAACACACAACTCCGAAGAATCCAGCTTTGAGCCGAATAAATACGAAGAAATGATGCCTAAAATTTAGATTTTTATCTCAAGCCCTGGCCACTGTGCAATAATTTTATCTCAAGTTCTGCCTGTTGTGCAGAGACAAACCAACATTGAGAAAACAATGAAATCAACTGAATACTATTTGGGACATTTTTCTCTTCAATTAGTTCCATATAACATGCTCTTAATAGGAATTGTGTCTAAGCTTGTTGAGTTTTTACCTGCAAGACCTCTAAATTACACTTGTTAACCTTGAAGGAAGATTTCTATGGTTCCTGCATAGAGAAAAAGGGCTTACTTATAAGATTGGCTCTGACCATGTAACAACTCTTATTAGTCTTTAGGAGCCAAAAAGCCAAACCACCCAGATCCCGATTGAGCATTGAAAGAGCCACCACGGTCAATAACATAAAAGACTTCGCTGCTCCGATGATTTTTCTTAGGTAAGGCCGCAAAAGGCATAAGTATCCCCTCAGACTTGTCTCATATTTACAATCACACACTTACACTTTGCAGAGATCCGAACCCCCCACCCCCCCTCTTTTTGAAGTGGATTATATACCATCCTAAAACAGGATGACCAAAAATTCTTAAGACTTTTAATGGTTCACAGCTTTTTGCTATCTTGTAATCAATCATTTGAATAAGCCTCAACCCCCTAAGTAATTTTTTTAAAGCAAGTTATAAATCCTTCACAACTAGAGTTTCGTTAAGAAAACCACATTTGACCTACCTGAACCTAATTTAACTGCAACAGCAATAACAATCTTAATTCTCCACTAGTGGGTCACTTTCTTATGGACTCTTTGCTTCCAATGTTCTTTTGATGCTAAATCCACATTAATTCCTGAAGATTGTAGGCTTCTCGCTATGTTTTCTGTCAGTCTTGATTCTCTTATGCCCTGCTCATCTTCATTCTTCCCTGTCTCTGGATTCTATGAGCTGTCCAAATTCTAACGAATCCCTGAACATCATTATCGTTCGGAATATATCATACATTAACCCCACACCACACCATTGTCCTTTAGCTCTCTAATTTAACTCCCAAGTGTCTTTTCTCTAAACTAAGTAAATGAAGGGCTTACTTCTCATTCATAGGCATAAAAATTACAATCTATCACAGACCTTTTCAGATAGAGAACTCTCAATGAACTCCAGAAACTTTTCCAACAATGCAGGGGATATTTTGGACCCATAACTTGAATGCAAAAATATTTCTGTAATTACAATGTTCAGCATGAAATATCGGTCACTGTCCTGCAATATTTGAACAAAAAAATGAACAATCAGACAAAATTACTTTAAGTACAAAAAGGAAAAGAAAAAGAAGAAGTTTTTGCATCCATGACCAAATGAAGTATGAGTATAATAAATTTGTCAGGACTTTAACAAGGTAACTCATGGTCTACTGTTACTCTTACAAAGATGTCTTGTTTGGAATGATTACCAAGATTGAAGACAATAGCTTTAAGATGCAAGATAGGAAGGGCTAGCATTCTTGTTCCAAACCGTCAATTGCTGATAAAAGTTTTGTTTCTTTGAAGACTAAAACTGGTTTAAGAATTTTGAACAATGCCTCAAACTTTGAATGCATGTGGCATGAAATACATGCTAATGTCTAAGTGTAGTAATGGTTCGAACATAGATAAAACCTATTTTTAAAGACGTAGATATTAAAATATAGGTGGGTCCACAAGAAAATCATTACTTTCCACTTCCTCTCATCTCTCTCTTGAAAACTAACAATGGAGGATAAAGAGTACATCTCCCTACCTGTGTCTTCCCTTCCCTGGTTTACAAGAAAATGGGGAAGCAGGGGAGGTGGGGAAGAAGAACAGATGAGCTAAGGAGACAAGAAAAGCAAACACTAAAAATAAACAGAGACATGGATGGAAAATAATATCAATAAGGAAACTGTACCTTCTCTGATAAGCACTGTTTCGGACTTAAAGGAAACTCATCCCATAACTTTTTTAAAGTCACTGCTGATATACTTTGGTTACATATACTTGGGTTGTTTTTCTGGTAAGCATGTGGCAGATTTTGGAAGTCGTGCTGATTTTTGACAGACGCATGAGCAAAGAAACTGACCACAAGATCAATGCTTTGAAGTAGAAACAACATACAATCAAAGGATTGCACATCTATATTGACCATGGAATGGATTAAAGGACTAAAGTCCTGGAAGCAGCTAACTAGAACGGGTAAGAGATCTGTCAATTTGTTGACAACACCAGAAAGATCTGCAAAACAAATGACATCTGGATTTAGTTTCAACAACTCTCTAAAGGAAGAAAAACCATTAGAAAGTCACAATGCATGAAGCTAGGAGCTATATTCCATTATATAAAAATAGATCACCGTACTGTAAATGAAGATTAAACAATTCGTATCAAGCAAAACCAATATGACAACTTCCAATAAGATTTTTCTCCTATTTACAGACTTTGTAATGGATGTCAGATCTAAAGAATCATGGAAGACCTCAACAAACAAATGTCACCCAACAATTTGTGAACACCATAGATTTTGTTGGGCAATGAGCATGGCAAAACAACTGGCAACTGTTTCATTAGTTAAATTTAGCACAAAGATAGGGCACTGGGAACTTAGGTACCATAACATCCCAGGTTCATGTGTTTTCCTAGGCCGTTCCCTCCCTTTTTACTCCACCCTATTTGCCTATCCTCATTCCCTTCAAAGGATACACACAAGAAATTCTGAAAACATAAATACCTCTTCCATACCCGTTCAAATAATTGTCTTTTCCCTTCAACAATTGCTGAAGGAAAGCATTCTCTTTCTCTTCTGCAATTTTGTGTGTATCAGCATGTTCAGCAAACTAAAGTCTACAATAGATTTTTGGTATTTCAAAACCTCTATCAACAACCCCAGGCTTCAATAGCAACTTTTCTGGCGCCGGCGAGACAACTAGAGTTCTTCAGAGAACTTGGCCAAAACCCAAAACATTGTTAAGGATGTCGCTTCCAACCTCTCCAGGGTGCGTTATTTTTGCTTAGAGCATAGGGAGTGTGAGATTTTCTAATAAGCGGCATGTCCCCAAAAACCAACTAGAGCATAGTTCAAAACTCAGTAGATAATGAGTCGGGCTCTACCCTTCTCCACTTAAATACGATGTTTTGGACAGGGTTCAAACTTGTGAAGTGAACTTTACTCACACATCATGCTCAACATGCTTAACAGTTAACACTAGACAAATTCCCTAGACATTATGTAGTGGAGTTAATAATTGGAGAATGCTTTGCTTATTTTGGCCAATGGAAGAACAATAACCCACAAGTGATACCATGTTTATTAGATGTACGACATAATCAAGGAGATCATCTAAGCTTTTGTGAACCAGATATCATGTGATTGTGCATCTAGAGGATAAAAAATGTTACCAATGCCCTGATGGTTGTTAAAAGTACTCAAAGGTTTCATCAAAGTATCAGTTGTAGTTAAGTGTACGAGGGGTATATTTATATCCATTAAAAGTATTTATCATTAGCAACCCTGGTCTCTGAAATGAAGGAAATCTGAAAGTTCAATTAAACAGTCTTACCAGTAGATTTATCGGAGAGATCAAGGTCAAAAGCATGCAAGCTAGCCCAAGTTGCTTCCTGTACAAATGAAAGAGTAAGCATTGAATGGAAAGAAGCTTACAGGAAAGTATTTGCAATCACAGTGCAGCACATCAACCACTAGTCGGCAGAACTAGTGGTCCACTTTTGCAATAACATGCAGAAAGGAGAAACTTACTCCATAGGCAGGGGGATTTTCTGAATTTGCAAGGACAAATAAAGAAAATAGGGTAGTCATCAATCTTGAATTGTGTAACATGATGGCCATTTAGAACATGCTTTCCAAAATTTTTACAGTTTCTGTTCAATATATTTGGGTCATTGCATAGCAACATTCCATTCTATTCTACATCAAGTCCACCCCACCCTCGACAAAAAATTGTGGAGGCTAAACCTAGAAGTCATCTCGCAGCATCTTATATTGGCTAAGCTTTTTGATGAGATTATGGTGGTTAGGAGCTCTACTGGATACAAAGTGTCAGCATATCACTGTAGACGGAGGCGGGCTTGGTGCTCACTAGTCACTACATAAACTTACCTATAAAACCGAAAACAAAGACGGTAAGTTCTCCCCTCTTCTCTGTTTCCAAGAATCATCCTAAAGATTATTATTCAAAGTTCGTCAAGTTACTGACATGAATGATTTGCCAACACCTCCATAGCACTTACTTGGCTCCTAAAAAAAAATAACGAAACATGCTTTTGGCGGATCATAGAACATAAAACTTCACAGAACTGAATAGGAGACAACATATTCCCTCCATTTAAAAAGAATGACCTCATTTCCTTTTAAGTCCGTTTAAAAAAGAATGACGCCCTTTTTTTTCCAACACTCTGATTTCAACTTTCCACATGGCATGTTTAAGGCCACAAGATCAAAGGGTATTTTGGTGCATTTAACATAACTTTAATTTAGGACCATAAGATTAAAAATCTTCTTTATTTTCTAAACTCCGTGCCTAGTCAAACTAGGCAATTCTTTTATAAACAGAGGGAGTAATAAGTATGCATAATAGCGCCCATCACAACCAGACACATCAACTCATCTGATTTATTGCAAAATGCACACTTTCTTGACTACCAAAACAAACTCTGATCAGCATACAAAGATAATTTACTGCCACTTACATAGAACCATAAATATTCAAAAAAGAATGAAGTATGCTGATGGCACAATTAACAACATAGTACATTGTAACTTAAGGAGTCGCCTTCTCCTTGATTACTACACGGCAACAGAGACAAGCAGCGAACCAATCCAGAAAGGGCGTTCTTTAGCCTGCCCTTGTCTTGCAAGTAAAATTTGTTCTTCTGCAGAATGTCCTCATAATTCTGGAGAATCTGTACAAAAAAAAAAGAAAGAAAAAGAAAAGAAAAGAAGCTTATTGAGAAAAATAACTCCATCATGGCATTTAAGACAATTGGCCCTAACAAAATAAATGGAAATTAAAATACATAAAATCCTACATAAAGATCTTACATCAGACAAAAGGGTGCATGAAGTTTTGAAAGGCATAGCAGAAGAAGAGTCATGAAACACCACTACATGGCAAGAGCAGTTTCATCATTTTAAAGATAATGGAATAAGAAAAACAGAAGCAAGAGTGAAAGACTCTTCTTCTCTTATAATTAACCTACATATGATTATATTTAACCACATTATCAAAATTTACATCCCACATCTGAACTTGGCATTTTCGAGAATGTATCAATCAAAGAATATATAGTTAAAGGTTTTATTTTTTTGGTTAAATCAAGACATAGATAAAGAATTACCATGAACAACTGAAACAGGGCCAAAATAAAAATCAAGTTGGAATCTGGAGCAATATTATTAAGGCTTCCCACAAAGAAAAACCTATGTATCTACCTTTTCAGCATACAGCAAAAAGGAAGATGGAGAATACTGGATCAAGAGGTCAAAAAATTTGAAAGCCATCAACCGCACTTCAATAGCCATGTGTGTCATTGCATTAAATATATATGTCATCATCAAGGAATTAATTGGCCCCTTATTATCCTGCAATACAAAACAATAGTGTCAGCCTCATCTATTTATAGTGAAACATAATCCAAAGTCCTGTGGAATACAACAACTAGGTACGGGGTAAGGTCTCTGTACACTCTATTCTCCACACACCCTACTTGTGGGATTACACTAGGTATGTTGTTTGTTGAAGTACAACAAAAATACAATGGTCACTTAAGTGGGATGGTAGTGCATGGGAACTACTACACGTGATGAATAAATTCTCTAGGAAGTGTTGAAGAAAGAGGCTTACAAGTGTTAAAGTAGTATGCATACCAAATGCACTTTTACTCTTAGAGACCATGCCAAGTGCTAAAGAGAGGACCGGAAGAGTAAGGTTTACAAACATACCTCTTTACAGCCTGGGAAAATAACTGTTTTGAGAAGTTGATAGAGTGCTTCACGGACCAACTTATCATCATCACTGATACGTTCTCGCAGTTTCTCAATGACAGCAAGCTTATGCAGTTTCAATTCAGCTGGGAATCTAAGAAGAACGTCTCTAATTCCAATTAACGCATCTGAAATTTAACAGAGATTGAACATGGTTAACGATCACATTATACAATTGACTACAAAGACAAGGAATAAGGTATAAAAGCAATAATATAGAATACAAAATGTTTTAATCTCAAAATACTTGTCCTACTCGATATAGAATGTTCGCAAGACACCTAATCTTTTTTTAACCAAAGGAACAAAATGACTTTATAAAGAAACTCAAAGCCAACTTTAAAGCAGTGAAAGGCTAGCTCTAGAAAAGTGATATAAGTTCATCTTATATAATCATTATACTGCCACTTGAAAGTCTCTTTTCCAAATAGAAACCAAAAGGAACACAGAAAACCAAGAAGAGAAAAAGCAAAAAGGAGAAAGGAGAATGCAAGTGCCAAAAGGTACACATAACATGTAAGTAGCAAACAGATACAACATTACATGATGCAGAGTTTTTCTAAATTTCTGGACCAATTTTCTCATATTTATTATCACTTTGCCTCGGGAGCCACCTGGAAGGAGAATTGATTAAATGCAACAACTCCGCTTGATTAGATCATATACCATGTAAATCTCAATTGATTGCTTCGTTCCTCTCTCTCTCTCGATCGATCTCGATCTCTCGAAACGCAAAGTAAAAAATCAGAAAGGTGAAGTGTAACAGTTCTTTTTTTGCACTTTTCTATGTAACAAACTGCATGAAATTCAGATTGCTGTCCCCAACAAGAAATAATCTTAACAAGTTTGTACCTTTACGAACTTTAGTATTGTGATGACTTGTTTGCTGAAGAAGCTCTTTCAAGGTTAAACCTTTCTTGCTCACAGCTAAACCAGCCTTCTCTGAGGCTATACTTTGCTCAGGTAGAATAATTGCTGCAATTAAGTCATCAATAAAGTATTTAATCAGTCAATTCTCCTCACCGCAGATAAGGGTGTTATACTTTTGGGGAAGAAATTAAAAGAGGAGGGCATTATGCTTTGCTCTGAAGATCTTTTTTATTTTATTTTCTTTGAAAAAGAATTGCAAATACTTTGTTGCTTCTGTAAAAATTTGTACTTTATCTGATAAAAGTAACATTTGTTTCTGGTTTGTGTATAAGTAGCTGCTGAACTGTATTTAACAAATGGACCAGCAGACAGTAGCAGCAGACGAAGCCGAAGAAGCGCCAGACCTCTCGACTGTCTACAGTTCCATTATGTATGCTCGGGGTAGAGAGTATTGTATAAATGTATCGTCATGCTATTAAGCATTTTTATTCAAGTTTCTTTTCTTTCTAAGAGGTGGAATAGAATACAATGGCATGTCCCAGAATGACTCATTCTTCTACCCTTTCGCAGAAGTCAGATGACTATTCAAAGCTACCACCTTGACGCCAAAGAAGAGTTCGACCCAATTCTTTATTTTTGTCCTAGTCAATACCGATAAAACATAAGAAGTATATCGATAAAGGTTCTACCTTTTCTGGTGCATTCCTGAAGATCAATAATCAGGAAAAGAGATCAATTTGACCAAAATTTACTTTACTCATGGAACCTAAACTGGTTAAAACCACTAACTTTAACACCCAAAAAGAAATGGATGAGACTATCCAAACAGACAAAACCACATAATACCCCATGGAATCCTACAAGCGGGGTCTGGTGAGTGTAAAGTGTACGCAGACCTTATCACTACCTCATAGAGATAGAGAGACGTTTCCGAAATACCTCAGCTCAAAAATATCAGTCCCCAAAAGCAAAACATATTAAATATGAGACTATCCAAACAGACAATTGCAGAAAAAGGGGTTATCCCATTTACCACTCTTTTAACCTATTGCAGCAATATAAACTATATATATACACAATACATAGGCAAAATACAGCTAAACAATGAATTAAGCAAAATACAGAAAAAAAAAAGCAGCATTTTTTTTAACCTTTGGATTTGATTTCAGTATTGGTGGCATTCTGAGCTGGAGGCAATTTTCTTCCAATCTTCCTTCTTATTTTCTGCAAAAAAAAATTCCCAGTTTCAGGACTCGATTTTGTAAACAATTTCAAAATTTGAAAAATAAATAAATTACTTTAAAATCAACACCACGCTTTTGCTGCTTCTTGGATTGAGATTTGTTCTTCACCATTGTTAATGGCGGAATTTTTTTAATTTATTCTTTCAGGAATTTGAGTTAGGGTTTATCAGCTAAAACGCAGGGTTTTAGCAGGAGTAAAGGGACATGGAAGAAAGAAGAAAGCTCAATAATTACAAAGGTGCCATTTTATTTTTATTTTTAAAAAGAAAAATTGAAAATTTTGACTCAAAATTATATTAGTACTATTTTGAATTTTGTTTCACTTGATAAAGTATAAATTTTAATTCCATCAATCTTGGATGGAGTCAAAGATTCACTATTTTTTAACTTTTGGATATAATAGAATAAAGCAAAATGATTCTTTAAATTGTCTGCGCTTCTTTCAATTGTAAAGTAACAGTTAGTCAATGTAACTTTCGACGCTTATCATGGGTCATTCAAAAACAGTCACGCTATATTTTTAAACATTGGGGGCAGGCTGCGTACACCAGCTCTCCCTTATCCTGCAATTAGAGGGAATCTTTGAGGCATTGAGATCATGTTGTTGTTATTGATATAGTATAAATTTTGATAAAATATAGCACCTTATTAAATTTTGATTTGGCATATATTAAGTAAGAAATAATAATTGATACTTACAATTTACAATTTTATTTTTTATTAATTAATAAAATTTCAAATATATTTATTCATTATATTTTTTAAAAAAATTTAAAGGTATTCTTTTATAGTTTTTATAATACAACATATAAAATTTATAATATTATTGAAATAAAATTATTCAAAAGTTTAAAATAAGGATCGCTAATTACTTTAAATAAATAAAGCATAAAGCTAATTACTTCAATATGATAAAAGAAAGAGTATACACACGTCATTACAAATTAATCGAGTTGTGTGTTTTGCTAATTATCATGTAGTAATAGTTTATGTAGGAAACTTTTATTCTCGATAGTTCAGATAAAAAATTTAAAATATAAAATAACTTAAATGTTACCAAATTTTTATCCATAAATCACATTTGTCGAATGCTATTTACATGCAAAAAGTATACGTCATTGTAGTAATATCATTTATAAATTATATTTATTTGAATTAGTTTAAAGTCTAAAATACCTCTAAGATTAATAGGTTAATTGAGCACCTCATCAAAACACCTGCCTTGAATCGTCTTCTAGATAAATGAAAAAAAAATTAAAATAAAAAAAGAAACAAAGAGTTAAAAGTCAAAAACGCACTTAAACTATATTTGATTTTCATACCCGAGCTATCACCCAATGGTTAGTGAAACACACCTAAACATTAACTGAATCAAATATTTATCTGAATATGCTTTTAGGTGTATTTGTCCATAAAATCTCTATCCATCTAGCATTTATAACAGTTTTATTAGTTGAAAAAATATTTTTTTAATATATTTTAAATTAATATTTAAAATTCTAAACTCTTCCCTTTTAAGCCAACGATATAGATTTCATGATAAAGACAAAACCATGGCTAAAAAGATGAACAAAAAGATGATGAATGTTACGATTGAAATACGTTAATTTATACGATGATAGTTTTAAAGCTTTAACCATAACTTTTAATTTAATATTAATTATTTAAATTTGTCATGCTGGAATTATTTTTCCACAAAGTGTGCCATGCGACAGAATTTTTAAATAAAAAAGAGAGGGTGCACACACCATCACAACTTAGTTGAGGGCGTATTTTACTAATTATAGGGTGATAGTTTACATAGGAAATTTTCGTTCTCGATAACTCAAATATGAAATTCTAAGTAAAAATTAATTTAGTTGTGGTCATACTTTTACCGATAAATCGCATTTGATAAATGCAATTTAAGTGTTTAGATGTTCTACAAATGATATTTATAAATTGAAATTTAAGTTTAAATTTAGTCAATATCATGCATAATTATATCACAAGTAACTAGTAGAGCCATCACAAAGGGTATGATTGGATAGATAGAATTCCTTCACGTCCTGAGTCAGACGTCTCGAATGAAGACATCATATTGGAAAATTTTTATTTGAAAAATATTTTATTCAAAATCTTATATAATATAAATTCAAATTAATCAAAACATATTAAAATAGATACCATCAACTCTCAAATGAATTTTTTTTTAAAAAAAAAAAGTTAGGGGAGACAAGATTGTGACTTTTTATTTGATATTTTGGTTAGGAAATCAATGAAGAGTGACAAGGACTAGCACCAAATATGTGGACCAAAAATCATGCATGATTTTGATTAGTAATAAAATCTAAATCCCCATTAATTATGCTAATTATAATAGTAGACCAATTATAGTCTTAATTCCATGTCAATCAAGTAACCTCATTTGTTGGTTAGTCTAAAGACCATTTTTTGATACTTGAAAATGATAATTCTTCTGTTCAGCTAGATTTTGACAATGCCAATTGTTTTTGACTGGAATTTTGTGCTTTTTTTTAAGGGCAGTTTCAAGCGTAAATTATTTTTTTACTCTACGGTTCAAACTTTTAACCTATAGATCACACGGACACAACTATATTACTGTTCTAAGGTAATCGTTCCGTGACTTGTAGATCATACGGAGACAGTTGTATCATTGCTTCAAGGCGATCATACCGTGACCTATAGATTGCACGGAGAGAACTGTATCTTTACTCCAAGGTAACTGAATCGTGACCTATAGGTCGCACAGAAACAGTCGTATTGTCACTTCAAGGATACCTTATAATAACACTCTGATTATTTTATATTGGCGTTTGAGGACTACTTGAGGGACTATGTTGCTCGGATTCTTCAAAAATGTGAATCCGCTCTTGTCAGATCCTTTAAAGATAGTGCATTTTTATAGGATCCGAGACTGGTGCGCCAGAGTCCTAAGTGCCAGAAGATCAAAGCCAAAGAACATACTAACTTAAAATTTCAGCCTTTAAATTAAAATGTGATCAACAGAACAAGAAAATCTAATACTATGCTTGAACCTTTTGACAATGATATTGCACCCATGTCGGATACCCCAAAAGGCATAGCTTCCGAAGGATCCATCACACACTTGACAGTATTTTTGAAAAGTTCGAGCAACATATATCAACTTCAGAAGCAGCAAATTCAATCATTATTATCTAGAAAGGACGAAAATATGCAAAGTTATTGGACAAAATGCACTTAAATCTCACCATATAGTAGAGGATGAACATGTTGACTGAACGAGGAGCTTAACAGATATGTAGTTCTCCATCATCACTATACTATATCTATAGAAGGAACTGAGGCTACACATAGTTTAAATTTCTAATACATTCACATTGAGGGGGGGGGGGGGGGGGGGAATGAAGGAAAACACATGGAGAATACGATCGAAATCTCACACAATACAAAGAAAATTGATATCTACATTTACTACATAGAAGTACCTCTTTTATCTACCATCAGCTGATGTAAACGAATCTGCAAATCCAGTTGGTCTGGTGGGGATACTATCCTTACTGTTCTCGAGGTCCACATAACTTAGATCTTTTCCTTCCGATTCTTGCCAGCCCTTGACCATTTGATTGAGGGGAAGACTGTAGTCGATACCACAGTAGTCCTCCGGATCATCCTCAAGAGGCTTCCATTTCTCAACAAGTGAGGAGAGCACATTCACAGCGTGGCCCATATCAGGTCGTTGAGCAGGTTCTCTTGCAGTGCAATGACCAGCAAGTTCAGCTAAGGCGGAGATGCTCTCAGCTATCTCATCTTTTACATCTAGAGCTGAATCAACGGCTGCCATAAGCTTCTCTTTAGAGGATTTGGCGTTCCAGAACCATGCAACCAAGTACTGGCTTTCCTCGGGCCTATCTTCATCAAGTGCCATCATCCCAGTTAACAACTCCATTAGCACAACACCAAAGCTAAAGACATCTACTTTCGTGGTAACTTTACCCGTAACTGCACCAAATCAGCATGTCATGTTGGTTCAGAAAACAGCACATTCGTATGCAAAAACAAATGCTATACTTCAGAAATGAGTTAAGGAAACTATAAAAAATGCTTACCAGCATATTCAGGTGCCAGATATCCAAAAGTTCCAGCCAGCCTAGTGGCCACAGATTTCTCTTTATCAGGAGCAAGTTTCACGAGTCCAAAGTCGGAGACTTTGGCACGGAAATCATCACCCAGCAAGATATTTGAGGATTTGAGATCTCTGTGGATGAAGCTCTGATGTGCCAATGTGTGTAGATACTCCATACCTCTAGCAACATCTAAGGCAATATTAAGCCTTTTCTTCCAAGAGAGAGGCTCCAACTTGAAGTTTTTCCAGTGAAAAAGATGTCTACTTAGTGCACCTTGTGGCATATACTCATAAACCAGAATTCTTTCACTACCTTCAACTGAGTATCCCAGTAGAGACACTAAATGCCGATGTCGAACTTTTGAGAGAACATCAATTTCAGATCGAAATTCATCCAAAGCTTTGTTGCTAACAATCCCAGCCTCCATTCTTTTGACAGCTATTTGTGTCCCATCATCTAATTCTCCCTTATAAACCACACCAAAACCACCACGCCCAAGTTCATTTTCTGGAGAAAAATTCTTAGTCACATTCCGAAGTACTTGAACCGATATGAGCAAATTCCCAGCTTCAACCAAATGGGATTCACCACTATGTACACTAGCAGAACCACTTGCATTTAATATGGAAAGATTGCCATTAGTATGATTGGCGATCGCAATCTTGACCACATTATCAGAATCAGATGGATCTCTAGGATGAACCACAAGAGCAGTTGGAGCTTGATGCTTATCTTTACTCTTCTTACAGACATAAATGTACAATGGAATAGCAAGAAGAACCAAAAGAAGAGAACCAGCTATAGGAACCACAACTATGGCTATCTTAGACTTTGAGTTCTTTCTTTCTGGTGATTGTTCACCAGGTTTAAAGATCACAGAGCTAGAACTGTTAGATTGTGAAGATGGTATTGGCGAAGAGGGCGAAACTGCAGGAGTTGTGCTGTTGTTTGGTGAAGGAATTGCTCCAGGAGGACTAGAGGCCAGCTTTGGATTTCCAGTTAGAACAAGTTTCAAAGGGGTGGTAAACTTAGGCAGAGGTGGGGAAATGTTGTTATTACTCAAATCAAGAATAGACAGAGATTTCAAACTAGTCCAACTAGATGGAACTAAACCAGAAAGATTATTGGATCCAAGATAAATGCGAGTAATGGATTCAAGTTTCGCGATTGAAGGACTCAAGGTCCCGGAAAGATTAGACTTAGGCAAGTTTATGACACTAACTTTTTGGTTATTGTCACAGCTTATTCCCCACCAAAGTCCATTGCAAGGGTTGTTCCCAGACCATGATTCAACAAGCCTAGAAGGATAATTCACCCCATCAAGAAACTCTAAAAGTGCCATAACCTCAGGGACACAAGCTACTCCTTGTTTGGTTTGACAAAAAGAGTTGTACTTAAAATTAATATTAGTAGCCTTGAACTTAGGAACTGGTCCCATAAAATGATTATTATTCAAATCAAGATTGTCTAATGGCATATTTGCTAAACTTTCAGGGATTAATCCAACAAGTTCATTGGTGTTCACATTGAGATCTTTCAAATTTGTTAAATTACCAATCTCTACTGGGATTTTACCTGAAAATTGATTCCCATGAAGCCAAAGACTTGTGAGTGACACCATTTTTGCAACAACATCTATTGGACCACTCATTCCATCACCAGACTGATCATTCAACCAAAGCATTTTGAGCATTGCATCCTTGAAAGAACCTGGAATAGGCCCTGAAAGTCTATTTGTAGACAACAACAAAACCTCTAAAGAAGACATAGTTCCAAGAAATTCAGGCAAAGAACCAGCCAAATTGCAGTTTATCATTGTCAAATTGATCAACTGAGCTGAATCTTGAAGCCCATTTGGCAATGACCAACCACTAGTAGCATTTAGAGGATTTTCATCCAAAGCCAAAACTTGTAGGTTCACAAGTCCATCAAAAAAATCAGATGGGATTGTGTCAAACTTGTTGAAATCCAAGTAAGCAAAGCTTAATTCAGATAAACCACTAAAAGATGGCAACTTTCCACTAAACTGATTCTTTTGCAAACCCAAATTTGTCAACTTTGACAACTTATTCAAGTTTTGAGGTAATGGACCTTTTAACCCTAACCCCATAACTTGAATCTGCTGAATTCTACTACCACTACACACAATATGTGGCCAAACTGGAGTACCACAAGGGTCTCCACCATTTTCAGGCCATTTCAACAGCTCAGGATTTTCCAACCCTTTTCTAAACTCATTGATAACAGCCAAGTCATTAGGGTCAGTGACACTCAAAACAAGTGAACCAAAAGCAAGAAACAGAGCTACAACAAACCACATATGGTGAACACAACACCCCATAGACACTCCAGAGAGAAGCAACATTTGGCATTTGCATTAACATTTAACAAAACCCCACTAACAGCATAAAGAAATCAAGAAAGCTACAATCTTTGCCACCTGATGGAGTTGTTTCTTGAAGAGACCCCCCCATGTCAAATCTTGAGACAAAAAGAGGTGGAAAACATGGGGTTCAAATCACTAAACAGAGAGTGATAATTGGAGAGAGAAAAAGCACAATGTTTGTTACTTGCTACTGCTATGGTGTTGTTCTTGCTGACAATCACAGTTGTTTTTACAGTGAAATCAAAAAAAAAAGTTTTTAAAAGTTTTTAGATAAATGAAGTTTTAGTAGCAAGAAATGACCATAAAGAATGGATTTTTCATGAGGAATACTAATCCAAGAAGCTACATTATATTATAATGAAGTCTGTTCAGAGGGAAAATTTGTCTTTGGAATTTCTTTTTGTATAATATTATCATGAATAGTAGTGAATGTAGGGGTATTATGGTCTTTTACATAAGCATATACTTGTTTGTATTTAATTGGAGTACCTTTTCCTTTTCTTCATGTATTTCATCAAGTCACATTCAAGATGGTGAAAATGATATTTGGAAATTCTCAACTTCTTATAAGGTTTGAACTTTCTCTTTTGATTTAGTTTTTGAATTATGAATTAGATTCAAGATCTAATTTGATATTATATCAGAGTCAAATTTGATGTTTGCCCCTAAGAAATCTAACAATTGCAAAAAGTAAAAAATATTTCTAATATATGAATGTGTACAGATCGCACTAAATAGTGAAAATTTTAATTAAAAAATATAAATAGCAGTGTGTGAGAAGGTGATGAATGAAACATCTCATATGAGAGCGCAAATGGATTTGCAAGATTCTTATAAAACTTTGAACTAATTTTTGGACTATGGTAGTTATACTTGAAATCTAATTTGATATTTTATTTTATTTTGGACAAAAAAAATTATTTTAAATTTATTATAAAAGGTAAACAACATTAGGAATTTCAAATTTGAACATGAAAAATAATATAAAACGCAAGTTAATCAAAGATTTAAAACGAATATCGAATATCAAATGGAAAAAATAAAATATGGAATCATTCCACTAAAATATTGAATTTCAATAGTTTATTAATTTTTAGTCTAATAGTATCAAAATTCAAAAGTTTTTGAGTTAGTTTTTGAATTATGAGTTAGATTTAAGATCTAATTTGACATAATAAGAGTTAGACACGATGTTTACCCCAAAAAATCGTATTGTTGTGGGAGGTGGAAATATTCCTGATTTGTGAATGTGTACATATCATACTGAACACTAAAACTCTGAATGAAAAATATAAGTAACAGTGTGTGAAGAGGTGATGAATTGAATGTCTCACATGAGAGAACAAATGGAATTTCAAGATCCTTTTAAGACTTTGAACTAGTTTTTGGATTATGTTAGTTACGCTTGAAATTAAGTTTGAAATTTTATTTTATTTATTTAAAAAAAATTATTAGGAAAAGATAAATAACGTCAAAAATTTCAAGTTCAAACATAAAAAGTAATGTAAACTCACATTAATCAACGATTTAAAATGAATACTGAATATCAGACCGAAAAAATTAAAAGAAAAAGGATCATTCCACTAAAATTATTGAATTTCAAAAGCTTTTAGTCTAATACTATCAAAATTCATAAGTATTGCTCCATGTTTTACTTTATAGTAGGTTCAAATTAATATTAGTTTTTACATACTTTTGACTAACTATTAATATTTTACAAAAGTATTTTTATAAAATACTTTGTAGCAGAGTGAATATATTATATTAATAATATAATGCATGCTTAACAAGAAAGCATGATTATTCTTGCACATGAATGTAAATTGTATCAATGAGGTTTAAATGGTTATATATTTATTTTTAAGTATAAATTTTGAAATTCCTACATTATTAGTAGAGTGACAATATTTGTTTAAAAATTTTATGATTATTACAATGAGATATTGTTATATTTGTGTACTGATATTTGACGATTAAATATCATTTTAACTATTACAAGCAAAAGTACATAAAAAATTAATTTAATTCTACATTTATTACAACAACAACAACATACTCAGTAATATCTCACAAGTGAAGTTTGGAGAGGGTAAATTATACGTAGATCTTATCACTACCTCATAGAAGTAGAGAGACTAATTCTACATTTATTATTAATATAAAAAAGATAATCTTTACTATATTTATAATTTTTCCATTCCTTAAAAACTATCAATTTACCCATAAGTTTGGAAAATTATAATTCTTGTCCCTAGTGAGTGATCAATCATTAAGAGTCCACTTCCAACCATGTGGAGGCTGTTTAAATTATTTAATATTAGTAATTTTATTCTTATAAAATAAGATTCAAATTTTTATTCTTTATTCGAAATAACAAGTTTCAGATTGAAAATTTGCTATATTATTATTAAAAAAAATATTTAAAAATTGCAAGTAAGGTGTGTCTATTTCTATTATTGTTCTTTATCTTTCTACAAGTACCTTATGTTTTCCCTTTCATGGCAAGTGAATTATTAATTTCTACACTTAATTTGCTTTTATTTTGCATTAAATGTTCATGAAATTTGCCCCAAAATGATAAGAAACTTGGTTTCTATAAATGTGTATGTAAGTCCTTTAATGCATCAAAATGCCTAATCATTATTTTCTAAATGGAAATTTTGTAACGATCCATTCCGTTAGTGATATTGTTCGTTTGGGATCTATGTTCTCACGACTTTAAAATTCGTCACTAGTAGGTAAGATCTGTTTATTTATCTATTCAACATTTCTCTTGTGACTTGTTGATATGGGACATCTCATCTTAAGATAGCTTGTTACAAATTTTACCACTTGTAATGCTTTAAAATACTGACAATCTTATTTTGGTTCTTATACTATTTGATTAATATCTTAATTTTTTAATTAATTAATATGTATGGGGTTTCATTTTATATAATTATTAATTTTCACAAATTTAATGAATTACTAAATGCTAGATCATTCTATTACTCATTGAATATATTAATTATGTATTTATCACTCTGTATTTGAGAATGATATAACTTTAAAGTTAATTAAAATATAATATATTCCTTCTTATCTAAAAGGACAAAAAGTTGCATTTTAATTAATTTAAAGTAATGTATACATAATAACATTTATGTTGTTGTTTCTTGCATTTGATGAAGTCTTGGATTCCAACAACAATAATATTATCCTAATATCTCAAAAGTTCTCGTCCATTATTAGGTAAGGGGAGGTCAGATGTACGCAATCTGATCCTTATATTTAAAAACATAGCGCGACTATTTTCGGATGACTCATGATGAGCGTCGAAAGTTGCATTGACTAGCTGCTACTTTACAATTGAAAGAAGCGCAAACAGTTTAAAGAGTCATTTTACTTTATTTCATCATACCCAAAATTCAAAAATAGTAAATTTTTGGCTCCATCCAAAATTGATCAAAAGAAGTCTTGAATTCCAATCCAAGAAAACATAGACAAAGAAAATATAATTTAAAATCATGGTTTCATTTGATACATTGAATATTGAGCTTAATAGATGAATATATAAAAATAAAATAAAATTTTAAAAATCAATGGATGACTTGTGCACATATTGGATTAATCATTCTCCTCATAGAACATTGTACCAATATAGTGGGACAATTATTTGTTTATTTTTTAGTAGGGTAGTTATATAATTCCTCTATCCTTGTATCTTAATTAAGAATATCAAGTGGAGTCTTTAACATAAAAAAATCATGATAGAAAATATTTTTCTAATTTTGAATGAATTTTATGCTGCATAAACCTAAATTAATCGAATTCCTAAAAATAAATATTTAACACTATTGGGTGGAAATTTAGAGAAAATATAGTAGGCCTTGCTACCTTATCTATTTGAAATCTTGATCTTATTTTGATTTATAAAAATTATTAATAATTAAGAAGCTTATAACAATATGATTTAGCAATCAACAAAGTGAAGATAACTATAGAATTTTTTAGTTTAATTTTAACAAAGATAAAAATAATTGATGATTTATTTTTGTTGTCTTAACTCGCTAAAGTTGAAATATCTAATATTACACCGATGGAAATAACAAATACTCGATGAAATAATTGTGATGCACATAAAAACGAACATTACCCCAGTGCCTCAAAGGCTCCCGCCCATTGCGAGGTAAGGGGGGGTCGAATGTACGCAGCCTGACTCCTATGTTTAAAAAATATAGCGCGACTGTTTCCAGATGACCCATGATGAGCGTCAAATGTTGTATTGACTAACTGTTACTTCACAATTAAAAGAAACGCAGACAGTTTAAAAAGTCATTTTGCTTTATTTCATCATACCCCAAAGTTAAAAAATAGTGAATCTTTGACTCCATCCGAAATTGATGGAAAACAAATATTACAATTATAAATAACAACAATACCTATGCCTTAAGTCCAGAATAAGTTAGGGTCGCTATATAATTCATCACAATTTTATTCAAGTTTAATGCACATCATCATTTAATCAAACAAAGCAAATATATTATATATAAGAATTCATCATGAATTGACACGTTTTACGCTAACTAATAAGTTTCCACAAACATCTTTTAACGTCTTATCAAAACCTAAAATCAGCAGTGAGAGAAAACTTACACGAACAAAGTTGCCATCGTCATAATTTTTTTTTTTAAAAAAATAGTGTGACGCATTAAAGCTCCTTGTATGTGCAGAATTCGAAGAAGAGCTCGACTATAATGGCCTATTGTATGTAGTTTGATGTATTAAAACTCCTGCTACACGCAGGATCGGGGGAAAGATTCGACTACAATGACTTATTCTATTTACTTTAATGCACTAAAACTCCTGCTATACATAAAATTCAAAAAAAATTCCAACCACAATATATTTTAAATAAAAAAAATATTTTTTAAAAAATAAAGAAAATTATTTAAGTGTGGCATTATTTTTGGTGGTGCTTGCAAAGAAAGCCAAAACACAAAGGTGGAGACAAAATTAGGTCCCATGTGTGTGGGGGCTTAAGTCTAAATGGGTCAAAAAGTTGGGGCCATAATAGCACTTTTATAATTAGCTTTTTGTTTTGTCTTAATTAAGAAAATATATACTAATGTTAATTATTATTTAATTAAAAGAAAATATTAGTCTTGGATTGACAAAGATCTTCTAATTTATCTAAAGTTTGTTTTAGGAACTATTAGGTCGGTGTTGGAAATACCCTGCTAAGTGCTACAAATTTCATAAATGCCATTTAAAGGTTAGTATTATTAATCTCATTTAAACCCTAATTATCAAAGAAAATACAAGTAGGATTTATTGGTAATTCAATAACACAACCATATAAAGTTGAATTTTAGAGATGTAAAGCTTTTTTCTAAAAAAAAAATCATGATCTTTTGATGAATATTTGTATTAAAATATCATTAAATTTAAAAATCATCAAAAATATTACTGCTGAATCGACTCCTAACAAATATTTAAGAGATTTTTCGAATAAAAATTTGTCTGTTATATATATTATTTTCAATCAACACCAATCTTTTATTTTTAGAAATATATAGAATTTGATTATCAAATTATTATGTCATCTTTTTCCATTGGTAGATCTAGACTTTCTTATTTCAAACATAATTAAACAATTTTCTTTTGATGACAACTACATAGATTAGACTAATTAGCCAACCCAAGGAAAAAATAAATCTAATTTTTGACACTAAGCAAATATGTTTTAGTCCATTAATTGATACTTATTAATTTTAATTCACAGATATGTGAAAATTGAAAGTCAGACCTTTTGAAATTTGAGCAACAAGATTAAAACATTCAATAATCACGATAGATTTGTTAATATTTACAAGTAAAAAATATTAAAAATATGTGATTTAATTAATTGACAGTCAAGTATGTTTAATCAGATATGATCGCAATAAAATGAGGAATCCAAAATATTAATAACCTTTCTTTTAAATAAATAATGAAAATATGTAATTAATCTCACCTGAGAAAAAACTTTTTAATAAAAATATAGAAAAGTAATAATAACTGGATGAATTCAAAGATTTATTATTTTTTGGCTTTGGAGTATGATGGAATAAAACAAAATGACTCTTTAAACTGTCTGTGCTTCTTTCCATTGTGAAGTAACAACTAGTCAATGCAACTTTCGACGCTCATCATAGGTCATACGGAAATAGTCGATCTACGTTTTAAACATATGGATCATGCTGCGTACATCCGACCCACCCTTATAGCGAAAGTCTTTGAGGTAATGGAATAATATTGTTGTTGTTGTTGTAATAATAACTATGCCTCCATGCCAAATAATTTGAAGTTAGACCAGAAAATTTCACTTTACTCATTTCGTATCTTCATTATACAAAATATAATAAGAGGAGGAAGAGGAAGGTTGCGATAAATTGATAATGCACGTAAAATTTATCAATTCATGATAAATTCTAGTAATAAGAATATAGACATATAATATAATTAAATAAACATATCCATTTTTAATTAGTATCTTGCTTTAGGAGATTATACACATAGACAAAGTGGATCTAGTCAACTATTAGAGTTGAATTGTGGGAATATTTTTTTATAACAAAAGCAAAAGCCAATGTCTGCTAAATCCAATTAAATTCTTTTTTTTTAATCTTGAAATATATTCCTTTTTAACATAGGGGTAAAATTCACAAATAATTATTTTTTGATTCGTAATTAAAAAAATAAATATTACCATAAAGTTTTAATGTCTTTCATCTTGTAATTAAAAAAATAAATATTTATTCGTTCTTTTTAAAATTCTTTTTTCGTGTATGCTCGTTCCTTCATAATTAAGATTTTTTTTTTCAAAGCACGTATAATTTTCATATTTAAATCGAGCTAATTATAAGTTAAAAGTTTAATTTAATTAACTTTAACATATGAGGGCCCACACAAAAGTAAGAAAAATATTTAGAATATTAAAACATGGTGCATTAGGTGCAAGTTGGAAGTGATTTGGATTAATGAAAGGGACCAAAAACATGCAAAAGAAATTAGTCGATAGGTTTAACATCTACTAAATACATTACGTCTTTAATAATAATTTATTTGATTCCTTTTTACGTGCCAATGAATATCTATTATTCAGAGAGAGAGAAAAAAAAAGTCGTAACACGCAATTAATATATGAAAAGGAAAGTTTAACAGAATACATTTAACGCATGAGTGTCTATCAGAAAAAATCTGATCTATATATGCTTTATTTTTCCTATATTTTAGTTATGAAATTATAATGAATATATTACTACAGTTATTATATAGTTAACATAAACGAATTGAGTATTATTATTTATTTATTCCATAAAAAAACCCTCAAATTTTCCAACCCCACCTAAAAAAAAAATCAAGGGGAAGATTTGTTTGAACCAATAGATATACATTATTGAAATATTAGAAATTCTTATCCACACAATTGTGAAAAAATTATTTGGACCAATTGCAACATTATTCAATACTTTTGCTCCACGTTATGATGAATTATTGGTTAGTCTGCTACAATAATTTGTTACTGAGAGAAAAAACAAAAAAGATCTAATGAATAAATAAAATATTCATATCTTTTCAATTCTCTCAGCATTAGTTTATTATTGACGATGGTAGTGGAGTGGTAAATATTCTTTTCACTTTTCATCAAAAGTCGGCTCTCGCACTTGAATTTTGAGAATGGAGTTGATCGTCTTTGCTACGAAGGCCTTGTTATCTATAAAAGTGAGACTTCTCCACTTGAATTTAAATTAGTCTAATTTTAAAATAAATATCAGACTTTGGATAATGAATTAAAAAAAAGTTAAGTTTGAGCTCATTTGGATTAGCTTTTCGCTTATTTTTATTATTTTACTTTAAAAATAAATGCTTATAAGTATTTTAATTTTATCCAAATACTTCAAAACTACTTAAAGACACTTAAATTTCCATTAATCTCGGATGGAGCCAAAGATTTACTATTTTTTGACTTTGGAGTATGATAGAATAAAGCAAAATGACTCTTTAAACTATCTGCAGTTCTTTCAATTGTGAAGTAGCAGTTAGTCAATGCAACTTTCGACGCTCATCATGGGTCATCCGAAAATAATCGCGCTATATTTTTAAACATAAGGGTCAGCCTGCGTACATCCGACCTCTCTTTACCCCGCAATGGGTGAGAGCCTTTGAGACATTGGGGTAATGTTGTTGTTGTTGCTTAAAGACACTTAAAATAAGCTAATCCAAGCAGACACTTGATCATAAATGACCTTTTATTATATGACTCAATCACAGTTTAACAGTTCAACTTAGATGACTCGCTTGTAAATAAGCAGTGAAATATAATAAATTAGGTTACTAAATGACGGGAAAAAATGACGTTATATTTGATTGTAAAACTAAGTATTTTAGGTTATATAGTCGAACTTCATTGGTACATCCATTCTTGACATTTTATTATAATGACTTGATTTTTTTGTAAAAAAATTATATTTTATTTTCTCTGTAACGATATTTTACCTATAATAACAAGAGTTTAGTGTCAAAAGGGCAACTATTTTGACACAATATATCAAAATAGATCCTCTCTAAAAAAATAAAATGTATATACATTCTATCCTATCATAAGCTATTTCATGAAATTACACCAAATATTTTATTATTATTATAGATATAATATATGCACATCATTTTTAGTTTAAGCGATTGATTAGAGATTAATTTCTCTTAAAAACTTTCATTTTTTCAAGATATGTTTTGTGAGTGATGTTTAAGCCCATTGGGCTCTTCCACTCTCAAGTTGGTGCCTACTTTTGTTGGGTTAAAATAGGGAAAATAGAGTGAATTCAAATGGAGGATTTTTCATATATAGTTATTTAAAAACATCTTAATTATGCTTCGTAACTATAATTTAGGTAATTACATTTCATAATTACAGTTATAACAGTATTTATATAATTCATGCAATATTTGTATGCATTTGTATAATTCGCTATACAATTCGCAGTTTTTGTATAGCGTTTGTATATTTTCCTAAAAAATTCATGCATAATGTTTGTATAATTCGCTATATAATTCACAGTATTTATATATTTCGCTATACAATTTGATTCAAGCATAATTTTTGTATAATCATGCATAACGTTTGTATAAATAGCGCGGATTATACAAAACTCAAACTGTAATTACAGCTACATGTTTGTCGCGAGCTGTAATTAATTCAAACTATAACTATGTTAACTAATTAATCAGTATACATTTATTTATTCGCGTAGTATAATTAAAATAATAAATTTATTAAATTAGTGTCAATTTTTATTATCGAAGATATTATATAGCGAATTAGATCATTCACTTCTTAATAAAAAATTTCATTATTTGAGCCTTTGAGTTTAGAAAAATCCTTGGTAAGGGGAGGGGGAGGGCTTACCCTAAGTCCTATGTATCAAATTTAAATTAATCGAATTTCAAAATAAATATCTAATGATAAGTTTAAAAAAATCAAAAATAAGAAGAAAACTTTATGCAAGTTTCATTCGACAATTTACTATTATCACTTATAGCCTATTTGATTAAAACATCAAAACCAGTTTATTTTGATGAGTATTTTTCTATTGAAAACATTCTTTCAACAAGTATTTTAAGAGAGTAATAATTTATATTCGTGGTTTATTGTTGATCAATATTTTTAAAAATATATTTTTATTCATCAACAACAATGATGACGACGATAACCCACTAAAATCCTACTACGTAGGGTCTGGGAGAGTATAATGTACACATATTTTATAACTAATTCGTGAAGATAGAGAGTCTATTTCTAAAAGATTTCCCTCCACATACACTAAATTCTCAAAAAAAGAAAATTATAACAAATTTATAATTTGATAAATATAAAAATTTTGGTATAGTATAAATGAACCACATCCTAAAATAAATAAAATACTTATCTATTTTTTAAATGGAAAATAAAAAAATTAAATAAAAATATAAATAATACGTTTTTTTTTTTTAAAAATAAGGGATTCAGCTAGGTTTGTTTTGAACTCTTTTTTTCTCCCCTCTTCAGTAGCTCAAAGCCTTCAAACTTTTTGGAGTAATTGTCGTCAGCAACTCAGTTTTTTCTTCATAAAGTTTCAATCTTTCCTTATTAATCTTCCATTAAAAAGTAAGTACTCCTTTAATTCGATTAATTAAGCTCTTATTTTTGAAGTTTAGTAAGCTGTTTTTGGTGGGAACAATAGTTGTTGTGTATAGAACATGAACAAAATCAAAGAATCAATGATTTTTGTGCTTTTTTTGAAATGGGGTTTCGACCCATTACAAGTATCTTGTTTTTCTTTTGTAAATTTGTGAACTTTTTACAGCCTATGAGTTAGTGACAAGCTCTGGGTACATTTTATACTGTTTGACCGTATATTGTTGTTGTAAATTTGTGATCTTTTTGTATGTTATATGATAAGGGGGTGTTTGGTTAAGCATTAATAAGAGAGCCCAATTGTTAGCATTTTGTGTTGGGGGTGATAGTTATTGTGTACAGAACATGAACAAAAATCAAAGAATCAATGATTTTTGTGCTTTTATTGAAATGGGGTTTCGACCCATTACAAGTGTCTTGTGTTTCTTTTGTAAATTTGTGAACTTTTTATATGTTATATGATAAGGGGTTGTTTTGTTAAGCATTAATAAGAGAACCCAGTTGTTAGTATTTTGTTTTTGAAGCAGTAATAGTTGTGTGTGTGTATATATATTTGATAACAAGGAGAACCCACAGCCGCTACCCAAAAAGGTGCGCACAGGGTCAACCCCCCTCCTATGCAATAGCTCTCAAACCACATAGGAGAGGTAACCCGCACTAGGTAATCCGCTCGCAATAGTTGTGAATGTAGCAGGAACAAAACCAAAGAATCAACTATTTCTGTGTAGACCCATTACAAGTATCTTGTTATTCTTTTGTAAAAATATAAACTTTTTTAGTCTGAGATAAAAATGCTCGGTGATATTTGTGATTTCTTCCAATCCATCCTGGCCTTGTAGTGGTTGCTGGTGGGAGGTGATGGATTTCTCGTCGAATCAGTCGAGGTGTGTGAAAATTGGCCCAAATACTATGGCTATCAGAAGAGTGATTTATGCTTGAACTCTTAATTAGTGGTCACACAAAAGACAAACTTGCGTGAAGTTTACCCCTTTTCCCCAAGTTATTTTTCTTCAACCAAATACCTAAATAGTTTAGGAGTGCTTTGGCTCAAGGGATTAAGTTGGTTACCCCAATATAAATTTTGAGATTAAATTTATCCCATGTTTGATAGTGTCGGAGGTGTTAGCTAAAATCAATATTATTATTTTTATTCGAAAATCTTGATATAACTTTAGGTGGGATAAGTTATTCAGATTATGGTCCAAATAACAACCCCTTATAAAGCTTATGTTTTGGTTTTCTAGGCTAGCAGCCGTAAGCTAGTGTAATTGGTACCTCTTCTCTTGTTTCCATCTGCCCTAAAACTACTGTTCTATTGTGATATGTATAGTAGTTCTTTTTTAGTTGAGTATAATCCTTAAACTTCCTTGCATTTTGTCCAAATTACAGAATCTTTGGTGGGGTTTTATATAAAGCTATCAGCAACCATTAACAACAACAACAGAGGCAAAGATGAAGTTGGATGTTAACGTTTTGAGATACCTTTCTAAAGATGATTTCAGGGTCCTCACTGCTGTTGAGATGGGCATGCGCAATGTCTGCAACCCCCTCCAAACCATATAACTTTCAGTTTATTTATTTGTATATTTTTAATGATGGTTCTTGTTTTTTTTTTTTCAGCATGAAATTGTACCTTCTGAGCTCATTGATCGTATTGCTCGCCTCAAGTTAGTCGATTTTTCTGAATTGAGAATACGTTAGCTGTTGTGTTGTTTTCTTAGTTTTTTCTTGTTATATTTCTTTAATTAGATTTAATTGTTTTTAGGCATGGAGGCACATATAAAGTGTTGAAGAATTTGCTAAAGCACAAATTAGTGCATCATGACTCTTCTAAATGTGAGTGTTTTGATTGTTTCTTTCTTTTTTTTCCGTTTTCTTAAAAAATTGCAGTATTGGGGCTACCTTCTTATTCTGTATTTGATTTGTTAATGTTGCTGTATAGATGACGGATTTCGACTCACATACCTTGGTTATGATTTCCTTGCTATAAAAACTTTGGTTAATCGCGGGATGTTTAATGGAGTGGGTCGTCAAATTGGTGTTGGAAAAGAGTCTGGTAATCTTTTATCAATATTCATGTGTTTAACTATTGCTTTTGTTACTTTATAATTTACATTTCCGCGTATTCGTTTTTCATAGATATTTTTGAGGTTGTTAAGGAAGATGGCACAGTTCTTGCAATGAAGTTACATAGACTTGGTAGGGTTTCTTTTAGGGCAGTCAAATCAAAGCGTGACTATTTGAGGCATCGTAGTAGCTACAATTGGCTGTACTTATCACGACTTGCTGCCTTGAAAGAGTTTGCTTTTATGAAGGTAAGTTCAGTTCTCTAATTTACCTTATCGTCTTCGAATTTGGAGGTTTTCTTTTTTTATATTTAACACTTGTTTAAACAGGCACTAGAAGAACATGGATTCCCTGTTCCGCATGCTGTGGATTGCAATCGACATTGCGTGATTATGTCACTTGTCCCTGGCTATCCACTGTAAGTACTGCACAATTATAGTAGTGATGGAGATATCTGTAAAACTAGATTTTCCTAATTTCGCTGAACTCCTGTGAACTTGGTGTTATTTACATACCAGTATATAACACAGTGTTTTAGTCTATGCCTAGTTTTAGAATGTTAGCAGTAGGGATGAAAGAGTCAAGACAAATTACTTATTCCTAATCACGATCATAACTTGAAAAGAATACTCTTTGTGGTATTTGAAGTTATGTATAACCACAACTTTTTCAGTAGTTGAGGGTTTTGTATTGTAGTGATTGGATTCTCCTTAGCTTGCTTCATACCATTTCTCTATCGTGTTGTGTTTTTTCTGTTCTTTAAGTTTGTTAAATGTACCTTTGTATGATCAAATTACGTGGCTAAACTGACCTTTGGCCTTAACTAAGTTGGTAGTTTTTAGTAATCTTCCCAAATACTTTTTAGGGATTCTCGCTCCTGCATAAACCCTATAACCTTGCTTATCTATTTTGTGCTTATAGCAACAACTCCTTGTAAAACGTACATGGAATACTTGGATACCTGTTTAATAGCATTATGAGTATAATGTTGAGCCTGTAAAAGCAATTGTTATTTAGGAACTTAACCTTACATAAAACATATTCTTGATCTTCAGTTATGTGTTCATTATTGTTGTATTTTTGTTTTCTTCCTAGATATAGTGGCTGTAAAACTTATAAAAATGGTTATAATAGTGTGCAGGTTAAGGAGCTGCAAAACCCAGACGTGGTTTTTGAAACAATCATTGGTGCTGTTGTTCGTTTGGCAGAACACGGTCTGATTCACTGCGACTTTAATGAATTTAACATAATGGTATTTTATAACCCTCCTTTGATTTATTTAAAGCTAGCATTATGTTTAAATGTTATAATTTTTTGTTTCTTGTGAGCTTGGTTCGCGCAGTGTGCAACTGGAATAGGTTGTTTCATTTTTCATTTCTTTGCTCATTTCAATTCCTCTGAATTTCATTGTATAGGCTTATATTAGACCTGTTCATCAGTTTTTTGTATAGGCTTATATTAGACCTGTTCATCGGTTTTCTGATTCTCCTTATGTGACTAATTGGATTACAGATTGATGATGATGAAAAGGTCACCATGATTGATTTCCCGCAAATGGTGTCAGTCTCTCATCCTAATGCCCAAATGTAAGATACGTTCCCGTTTTTATTCCATCTAAACAGTCTTTCAGAATTCTGTTTTCCTTTTTTGTTTTGCCCCTTCATTTGTAGTGTTGTGTGCTATGGATTGCACTCTTAGAAAATTGTTGTTCCTCATACAAGTTTGTATATTTCAGGTATTTTGATCGTGATGTGGAGTGCATCTATAAGTTCTTTGCAAAACGGTTAGTGAATCACTCATTTCTGTTTATTTGGAGAAGCTTATCTGTTTGAACAAAAAACTACTGTGAAGTCTTCTTCCACTTTATGATGTATTTCTGTGACCCATCTTTAATTCACCTTTTTAACCTGCAAACTATTTTGCTGCGACATATGAATTTGGGACACTAAATTTTCCTTTAAAACGTCAGCTCATAGTTTCTCTCTCTTATCTATCTTTAGGTACAATATGTCATTTGATGAAAATGAAAATGATTCTGTTGGTGCGGCAGTCGAGATAGATGAAGATGGTCGGCCCCAGTTTTCTGAAATAAACAAGAACAGCGGCTTCTTGGACAAAGAACTTGCTGCTAGCGGTTTTACGAGAAAGGATCAAGACGAGCTTGAAAAGGTACAGTCAAACGGCTCAATTGCAACTAAAAAAATTGTGAACCTTAAAGAAGTAACTTCCTGGATGTAGCTTTCTTCCATTAAGAAGGGAAACAAATGAAGAAAACAATGTTTAGATCCAATGACTTTTTTGGGACCCATTGAAGCTGTCTGTCAGATTTTGAATATTGCAACTGTCTGACAGATGCAATGGTATTTGTTGCTGATAGTTGTCTAAGTTGGATTATGAGTTCATACAGGTTTCCACGCGATGCGGACTGATGAATGCAATTTTTTGGTCTGTCTTAGTTAAGACAAGCCTAGAAGATGTTAAAAGTTTATACTGTAGTCTGGTGAAATATAGGATAAGCATCTGAGAATGGGGTGAAAAACATTGATCATCAGCAAAACTCCTATTGTCGCCGACTTCATAAAAGAAGATTAAATTATAGAGACTTATGGCCTGATGTCTCATGGTGACAATAGACAGGCAACAAAATAGAATGGGAAAAGAATTATCTTGTCTTGTAAGCTGGCAGCTTGATTTTATTGGGATGTACAAATTTGTTTTGTTGGGGATAAGCATTTTCTTTTCCTTTTATGTCATGTTGTTCATCCATCGTTGTTTATTATGCAGACATGGGGATTTTTTTAATTCTGCTTCCCCATGCAGACACCCAACTTCACTTCTTTTAACCAAAACTTTTAGGGCTAGGTCACTTATCTTTGAAGGAGGTAAAGCTTACTGAAAGACATGAAGTTGCCGGCCTTTGATTTTTTCCTTTCTGAAAACCTGGGAGACTGGTTTCGTTGGATGTGCTGCAATGCTGTGAAGATACTCGTCCTTTCCGTTGGCGCATGATTATCTCAATACGATTTTCTTTTTGTGTCAAACATTGCACCATTGACTCTCTTTTATATGTATACCTTTTGGAAAAAGAACTTATTGCAGCTTTTTGATCTCTTTCGATTTTGAATTTGAATTGCCTGTTGTACTTGACTTCATAGTTGTTCTTTACTTTGTCTTCAGTTGACCGAGGGAGCACTTGAAAAGTGTTCAGATTCGGAGGATGAAGGAACTGGTGATGATGAAGATATTAATAACACAAATGTCAAGCAGTTCGAGTCATTGCACTTGCAGAAGGTAGTTCCCCTTTCTCCACTAAGAAGTAAAGAGATAAGAGAAAAAGACTAGTAGTTACCTCCAATTAAAGTCATAACATGGAATATTTCTGGTTCTTTTGGTTGATGAGGGGATTTGGGACCTAATTCTCTATGCTATTCTTTCTTGAACATAGTAATGTGCGATAAAATCAAACTTGGAGCATAAAACTTTTATATGCATTTCACTAGAAATATCCTCAAATAGCTCTTGTATAAATCAAAAAAAAAAAGGACAAGAAGAAATAATAGCAGTTGAGCCATCTTTGTAAATATTTTTAACACTTTTTTGATGTGTTAAATGGAATTTTTGTTGATTTGCTGAAAAAGCTTTATTGTAAAGCAAAAGCAGAGAGTTAAGCCATTTGACATTTTTTCACATATGCGAGAAGACATCTTATTCTCTTTTTGGAATTGCTTTTACAAGCTTATGAGATATAATCTAATTAGTACAAAATCTTTCCAGAAAACTTTCCTAAACGATTGTGATTGTCTGGTGTTGAAGTTACACAGTTTTACTGTGTTTCTGAACTTTTGCTGAAAACTTGTTTCGATCAATCATAATTATGTGTCAATTGATGATGAGAGTTCACTGGCAGTTAATCACTTTTTATAGCATGGTACTAGCCATTACCTTGTAGCTGTTTACGTAAATCAGATATTCCTGAAATAGTTGTGTCAAGTTGCCTCTGATCAGTTATCACAGCATCGTTCGCTCTTCTGATCTCTAGTTATGGGTCACCATATTAATGTAGGATATTTTACCACCGCTCTACAGAATAGGGTAATGCTTACAATAATAATTTTTTCCCCTATTATTGAAAGGCTCTCTGTGTGACCTGTGTTTTGAACTGTGGTAGCGCCCACTTATGCTTGTATTAGCATAGGTCGTCTATATCACACCCCTTAGGGTGCAGCCTTTCCTCGGACCCTGCATGAACACAGGGTGTTGCTAAGGATGCATGCTCCACTTTCTGTTGCTTCTCTCTGGCAGTTGTGTCATGGGCTTATATTTCTCATGCAGATGAAAAAAGAGAACAATTCCCGCGTCTCTTGGCATTTACTATAGATATTTACTCTTGCAGGAGGTCGTTAATCGTCAAGCTGGGGATGATGAGCATGATGATACTCATCAAGTTGGGGACGAGCATTATGATCCTGAGGATGAGGGAGAGTCTGAGTCTGAGTCTGACGCTGAACTAGAGAAGAGCCTAAGCAAGCAGAGGAGGAAGGCTATCCAAGCTGCCCGTAGGGGGAAGAGAAACTTTGCCTCGAGGAATACATACAAGGACAAAGGTGGGAAATCCTCGCAGAATTCAAAGATCCATAAGCAATTGAGTGGTTGGTGAAGCTTTGTACACTGGTAAAGTACAAGCTATTCACTGTCTTTAGAAAGGCAATCGATGAAATTTCTTTGGCGCTAGGTTGTTGAAGGAAATATTATTTAGAGGAGCTATCACTAAGGTGCTGAAGAATACAGTTTTGACTTGGATATGCATTGTCCTAAATGTCTGTCTTGTATATTTAAAATTTTGGTAGCATGTTTGACAGAACATGAAGGCTTAAGATTGTAATGTACTTGTTATTTACTAAAGATTACAAATCAGGAACAATTATGTAGGTGTGAAGAACTACTTGAGATATTCTATTGTTAATAACTTTTGTTATTTGGATTGGGAAAAGAAGAAATACTTTGTGCTACTTGGGTGATATTCCATATGTTCTCTTAATAATTCACCTTCTGCCAGCATAAACAACAACATACACAAGGGAAACGTCTGATAGAAACGCAAGGTAAGGCGACCCTTGTTGTCGAACCTTTTCCTGGTCCCTACGCATAGCAGGATTCTTTTGGCTATATTTCATATTTTCTCTTAATCATTCACCATCTGCGTGTATAAAATAATATATAAATTCTGACGATATCTTATCCTTTAATTAGTGTGGATATTTATATTTTCTCATCCAGTATCTTAGGCTATCTGATTGGAAAATATATTCGAGGGACTTCCGATTGCAGGATTAAGATTTACGTAGACTCTACCCTGTCTAGACCCTATCTGTTAAATTACAATGGGTTTGTTGCTGCTGTTGTTTTCTAAACTATGTTGCAAGTTACATATTGCACGAGTATCTAACACAACAACAATATACTCATAAAAATCCCACTAATGAGATCTAAAGAGGATAAATTAATGAACGCAAATTTTACCATTATCTCATAAAAGATAGAGCGTCTGTTTTCGAAAAGTTCTCATCTCAAAAGGTAAATTGCAAATTTACAAAACTGAAATAGAAACTCACCCTACCTAAATAAAGATGAAGGGAAATGAAGCTAAATATCACAAATTCAGAATCACAATAGTCAATATTAAAACAACTACTATTGGAGGCAAAACAGCACAAAATAACGACCAACAGATACAGAGCCTCAGAACATATAGCAAGAGGTTCCAATGGATTACAAAGAGCGTTCACTTTCTGATCCTATAGCGCATTATTACATATCGAGAAACAATATGTACTAGCTAACAGTAGGTGGCAAAGCTGCAAGGCTCGGTTCAACAACCTGCAACAAGCCAGTTGTTAGCCTCGTGTAAGATCTTCTGCAGACACCTTCATCACATCCCTCCGCATGCCAATATCAGCTGCATAGCGACTGGCACAATAGACCCCAACAGCTGTTGCTACCATCCCGTATACATTGGTGGTTACAAGACGTAGTGGTGCTGACATAACAGCTGCAAGTGGCCCACCGATTATAGACACTGCTTGTCCACTTTGTCCCATTGTACTCTGATCTACCACGAGCAGTCCTGTCTTACAGTAGATGGCAAAGTCCTCACAGTTGTTCTTGAACACATTGTACAATCCAAAGCCATTAGTGAGAAGGTAGTTTGCTCGATGGACTACAATATCATCTGGATCCGAGACTGCAAGAGTGCATGTTCCTCCACGTGCTTTTGCGAGGAAGAGAGAGGGAGTTACAGCATATTCAAAGCGATAGAGGATGCCTCCAGCAAGAAAGCAGTCCAAACATGACATGACTACTCCATGACCATCTGATGGTGGGGTGCAAACGGTACAAGGAACAGTTGATCGAGTTGGAATTGAGCTTACCAAGATATGATCCAAAACAGTCCCAGTTCCTACTTCTTGACCACGTCTTGTGAAGTGAATGACTTTATTGTCTCCAACATAGACACCTGTTATTTAGGTATATCCAACATGATTAGAAAATAATATTTGTATTCCATAGTTTATTTGCAATCAACATAAAATCGTAAGATCAAGGTAATCAAGAAACTAAATGGTCAAAGTGATTCAGGCATAAGCAAGATCAAAATTAAAATAACATGCCAAAGCGCAAACACTTGGATTGCACACAACTTAAAAATTTTATATGATTACCCTGCATCCTGCATTTTTGAAAAGACATATCAACCGCTTTGCATGTGGAAACACAACGCCCCATTTCCTTGCCTACTGTAAATTGATCACTTGTCTATTTGAGTTAGTAAAGCATCTAAGCTAATGAAACTGCTATACCAAGGAAGCAAGGTCTAAAACCTAGGCCAAACAAGATGTTGGACACATTTGTCAATTTTAGATACAAGATGTCAACCCATACACTGTTGTTTATGCCTGAGAAAGAATAGACAAGCGACACAATTAAGGGTGTGGTCTAGTGGTCAATGAAGAGACTTGAGAACCATGAGGTATCAAGCACAAATCCAAATGGAGGCAAAACCACTAGGTGAATTATTCACATGTGTTCAAGCCTTGATGGACAAAGCAAGGTACCTTGTGGAATTAGTCGAGGTGTGCAAGCTGGCTCAAGACACCACGTGGTGTATTTGCAGGAAACGCTGTCTGCAGTTGCTTTTGAGAGAGAATTTGTGGCAATAAACTTGAAACAGACATGTTATGGCAGTTCAGCAAAGAGAGATCAAACCTATTCATTGAAGAAGATTTCAATGGAGAAAATTATATGACTAAATCAGGCTCAAAGAAGGTGGTGCTGAACACTTCCCCACCAACCAACCCCAACATCCACCATAGAACCCTATTACAAATTTATTAATTTATTTTGCCTTTGTATGATTTATAACCAATTCATGAAGTAGTTGGGAGCACAGGAGATGGACGATCAAAATAACTTAATAAGTAAATCATATATCCTCAGTTCTATGGGGAAGGAATTAAGCATGAGTTTCATTTATCAGAGACTAGTACAAGAATACTGCTAGAGACATGAAATCGTTGTGGAGACAGTTAATCCAATAAACACTTCATTTATAATCGAAAAAATTTCCTACTCCGCTGGGCCAACTTTTACTAGCATATCTTGCTTGAAGTATACTGGCTTTCTAGTACTCCAACAACCAATTCATCTTTCCATCTCCGGTCTTAATAATGAATCCAAGTAGAAACAACCCATTCAACCTTTCGATGGAAGCGTACAAAATTGCAGAACTTTGAAAGGTTTACATCAAAAAATGCACCCGTTGCTTACCCATGAGGTAATGCTTCCGAAGAAGTCCATACCGCACCTTTACTCTATAACCCACCCCTTTTCCCTTCTCAGCTTCAACAGAACCCTGGGGTCTATCACTAAGCACATATTCCAGAAAAGTAACCTCTAAGAATTACTCGAACAAAGAGATGGCTCACTCAGATATGCATTTCTGTTCCTAATTGTTCAACATGGTGTCCATGCCAACTTACGCACACCTCGACTAACTCCACGAGGTACCTACTATCTCCCACCAACAGTAACACAGGTACCACAAAACTCTTTCCACTAAGGCTCCGCCAAATGGAAAGAGCGGATTCCAAGTTTCAGTATTTGCCCAAAGTTTTATCAATTTAGCTTAGTTACAGTAAAAAAAAATAAAAAAATAGAAACAACAGCAAATTAGTTGCACTTAAATCTAAATACTCACACACACAGTTCAAAAACAAAACACAATCTTCCTGAAAATGAAATCCTATCAATAAATCCAGGAAACCCCCATGTGTTATCTCATTTCCACAACATATACTAAGAATTAAAATATAGAATCAACATTATTTACCATAAAGAACAATTTTTTTTCCTACACCAATATTAAACAGCTGCATTTGGGGGATTGATATTTTTCTGACGAGGGTCTTCCGGAAAGAGTCTCTATCTCTATGAGTTAGTGGTAAAGCCCGCGTAAATTTTACCTCCCAGACCCCATTTGTTGAATTCCACTGTTGTTGTTGTAATATTAATATTAAACCAAAAAATTCATCTACTCAAATCAACATTATTTAAATTAAGAACAAGTTTTTATTTTCTACATCAACATTCATATATCAAATTAAAACAGAAAAATTCATTTTTTTAAAAATAATTACATTCTAACCATGATGAGCATAAATATAAGCAGTGCGCCAAGAGTAAATATGATCTCCAGGTTTGAGGCTGCTCCTATCAATTCTGCAATCATTTCACAAAAACCCAAATCATAAAAGATCAAAACACAAAGATATAAATAAGAAAACACCTCAAAAATCCACCAAAAATTTTGAAAAAAAGCGAAAAAATTAGATTACCTATTAGAAAGCAGCCCCATTTGATTTTCTTGAATTAACAGAAGGATATGATGAATCTTTTGTGCTAAAAATGGATGAAAAATTTGATCAGAACAACCGCTTTTGCCTTTTTATTGTTATTGATAGAGGCGCGTATCCTTCGTGTTTTTGATTATGCTTTACGGGCACGGTTTCCAAGGGAGTTTGAAGCAAGTGAAATGACCAAATTACCCTTTTACCTTATCTTCATCATTAAGCAAACATGTCAAGGTGGTGGGGGTGCGGGAGGGTTAAGGGGTAGTGTGGGGTAGGGGTAAACAAATTTTGCTTTTTAAAAAAGTTTTTATATGTTGTGAATTACTTCCCGTTTTCGTTATTATTGTTATTGTTCATATTTTTGTATTTTCTTTTTCAAAATTCGTTGTGAATATGTTATTTATGTCGAGAATGTATAAAAAGTAATTTCTCTATATGATGAGATATGGATAATATTTTCATAAACTCTATCCTTTAAACATTTTACTTACAAAATAACACTAAATGTGTTATTATCATGATTATTCCAAACTTGCTTACTCTTTCAACTTCTTTAGTAGAACTTTGAACAATCTAGTACAAAGTGAGAATTTTCATCGCTTATGATTGCCCAAGGAGTGGCAAACTGCGAAAAGATGTTCCTCTTGAGGAACGTTATTATCACGATTATTCCAAACATGTTTAATCCAAATAATTTTTATAAAAAAATCATAATAAATTATAATTTCATATTGGGCTTCATAAATTTTAAACAAAATGAAAAAAATTGAAATCTACAACTAAACTCATATATAGACGTTTCTATAGTCAAATAACAGATCTTTTATAATTTCACAAGTGAAGTCTAATATCTCTTATGACTCATTCAATCAACGTTATTAAAATATTCGCTCGCTATAATTTCAGCAGACAAACACACAGTCCATAATCACATATTCTTGTTAAATTCTGTTCAAACACCACCTAGGCCCAATCCATTTCACAGTTGGGCCCATTAACAATGCCAAGTCCATGTCATCGAATTCCACCCATCCACGTCATCTCCACGGAATCTCGCCAATACGAAATCCATCCGACGTGTCATCCTACGTGGGATCCGACGTGTCATCCCAGTAACCGTTAATTCTTCAGCTGCTTCTTCTTCTTCTTCTTCTTCTTTCTCCACAGTTCCAGAAAATAATTAAGGAAAAAAAAAGAAGATGAATTTCAAGCCGCCGGAAACCAAATCGACGTCGGCGTCGCCGTCTTCTACGGCGGAGAAAGCGTTCTCGTTGATTTCTAAAGGATGGGAAGAAGTACGTTCTTCAGCCGATGCGGATCTACAACTTATCAGAAACCGAGCTAAGGAGCTCGAGAATTTCATAAATTCAGCTTCGAAATCACCCTTCATTGTTCCGAGAATTACGGCTACTGATACTGTGACTGCTCCGGGAGAGATTGACTTCGTTAAGAAGCTCCGTCCGAAGCTATCGGAAATACGTAGGGTTTATTCGTCTCCGGACTTTAACTGGGGTCCGAAAGGGAAACTGAGAATTGATCTTTCGGCTATTAAGAATGCAATTGTGACGGAAACGGAAGATGAGAGATTTGGGAAATGGAGGAGAGAGAGGTTTAAGGATGAAGGGAAATTGGGGGAATTGAATTGGGAGCCAATTAACGCTTTTGGAGCTAGGTTAAAGGAACTGGAAGTAGAGCTCAAGAGCCCGAGTTCATCGTCGCCGGTGGAGATTTTTGAAGGGATTAAGAACAGTGAGTTTATGGAGAAAGTAAAATCGAGCTTGGTGAGTTCATCTTTGCTCGTAGTTTCTTGTTCTTTGATTTCAGTTATCAGCTGATTGTACTTCGATTATTGCATTGTTTCATTGTGTTAGTGTTCTTTCGTATTATGTTGTGTAATGCTCTCATTGCTCGGAAATTGCCTCTCTACCCTAGGGCTAAGACTATGTACACACTACATTCTCAGACTCCACTTGTGGAACTAGTATGATGTTGTCGTCTGTGGTGGAGCCAAGATCTTTAGCAAAGGGTTCAAAATTTGAAGAAGTGAACACATGAATTAGTTGAAGGGGTATCTTTCGGTAGCCCATTAGTTTGAGCTTGAGACTTTAATGTTGGAGTCTCATGTTCAAAACTCCTTGCCAGCAAAAGCAAGGGGGTTGCCTTTTGGGTCGAGCTTGTCGCCTAATGCACCTTTCCTGTGTAATTTGTGAGCTATTGTATAAGAACGAGGATTTTACCCAAAGGGTAGCGGCTATAGGTTGACTTTGTCATAAAAAAAAAATCGAATCAGTTGAAGGGGTTCGACATCTTCATATATTTACATAAAAAATAATTTTAACAATATATAAATAGTGTAATTTTTCGTCGAAGGGGACCACAAGCTGGCTCTGCCCCTGATTGTTAATACTCTCATTTCTGTATTCCCTTTTTAAAACTGTTTGGAAATGCTTTATTTGAGCCTAGAGTCTAGGGGAAACAACTTCTCTATCTCTGTGAAGAATCTATCTTTGTGAAGAATGGTAACAATATATAGAGTTTTATGCGGTCAATAATTTTCCTGGAATTGTTCAGTTCCAAACAAAATGAAAAATATGAAAGGTACTAATTATACAAGGTTTACTCTAGAAGCCAAAGAACTACTAGTAATGTAGAGTTTTATGTCGATTTTTTAAAAGAGAGTTTTCGGAAATCCAGACATTGTATTAAAATTGATCTGACTTGCTTCTTATCATGGCTTTCCTTTTCACATTATAAATTGATCTGATTTCACATGATTAATCTGCTGTTTTTGTGTTTGTGTAATGATTTTTCCAGAAATCAATTTGCAAGGAACCAGAAGAGATGAAGGTTGGTGTCTTACTTTAACATTTCATGAAGTTTTAATTGCAAGATTTTGGATGTGTTTAAACTTTTCAACAACTATATCATGCAAATAATGCTTTGGTTAGTCAATTAAGGAAAGGAAGGGAAGTAAGGAACATAAGATGTGAGGATAGCATGTATTTTTTGGTTTATATAACGATGGAACGCTGGAAATTTGACGAGGAAAACTCAGAGAGGAGAAATGATTCTTCTTTCATGTTCTCGTATTTCCTATTTCACTTCTCTTGCTTTCTTACTCTTCCTAGTTTCCCAGGAAGTTTGAAGTGAAAAACTTGATAAAGGAACAATGAAGGAAGCACAGCTTTATAAACCGACCATTATTACCTTTTATTGTAAATTATGATAGCCAGGTCATGTATAAATTGGAGTAGCAACTACATGTTAAGTGGAGCTGTCTTTGGATTAACATCTTCTTTGAAAAGTGGACTTATTAATGTTTAACTAGGAATTGGCTGAGGTTTAAGCGATTGGTAAACTTAACAACGCTGACGCTCATCTTTAAAAAACAAAAAATTTAGTCAGAATGAATTACCGAAGACCATTCTGTTTCCTTTACATGATCTTTGTCTGTGCAGGGAGTTCCGCCACTGGATGTGCCAGAGTTGTTAGCATATTTAGTTAGACAGTCAAGCCCCTTTTTGGATCAAATTGGCATTAGAAGAGGTAATAGTCTGTCAAACGGTTTTTGGCCTTTGTCAACTTGTAGGTTTCATCGGACTTTGTGTTTCTCTGGATTGTTCTACTTGCAATATTTTCTCTTTACATTTGCTAGAATTGTATTAATTTACGACAGCCTGGTTTTTGGTTTGTTGAACTAGACATGCTTCACTAGAACAAAATGTGAATATTGGAGGTCTCATTGATCTAGATGCTATTGATGATTCTTGTTTGAGATTCCATGTGATTTGTTTTTGTGTAATATGCTTCATTTTATTCATCTTTTATTAAATTGGACCATGTGAATTTTGTTGATGGTAGCCATTTTGGTTTGATACTATTTGACCTCATTATATTTCGTCTACTAAAAGCATATGCTATTTCCTCTGGGTCTTTGAATTTCACTATAGATATCTCCGATAAGATCATAGAGAGTTTATGCAGCAAACGGCGGAACAAAATTTTATTACGTGCTTTACCTGAAGGAGATTCTTCCCTGATCGAAGGCGATAATATGAATGATGAACTAGATTTACGAATTGCCAGTGTACTACAGAGTACTGGTCATCATTATGAAGGTGGGTTTTGGGGTGATTCTACCAAGCAGAAAGTATCAGATGGTAAAAGACATGTAGCCATAGTCACAACTGCTAGCCTTCCTTGGATGACAGGAACAGCAGTCAATCCTCTCTTCCGAGCGGCTTATTTGGCCAAGTCTGAAAAGCAGAATGTTACACTCTTGGTTCCATGGCTATGTAAATCTGACCAAGAGGTAGTTTATCCAAACAATCTTACATTTAGTTCTCCAGAAGAGCAGGAGCTCTACATTCGGAATTGGCTTGAGGAAAGAGTCGGTTTCAAGACTGATTTTAAGATCTCGTTTTATCCTGGAAAGGTATCCTTGAGAACTAATTGCATATTATTCAGTTAAACAAAAAGATGCTACTGAATTGCTGTGATTATTTGACACTTTGTTTTCCTCTCCAGTTCTCCAAGGAAAGGCGAAGTATAATACCAGCTGGAGATACATCTCAGTTTATCCCGTCAAGGGATGCTGATATTGCAATCTTAGAGGAGCCAGAACATCTAAATTGGTACCACCATGGCAAACGTTGGACTGATAAGTTTAACCATGTTGTTGGTATTGTTCACACAAATTATTTGGAGTATATCAAAAGAGAGAAGAATGGGGCTCTTCAAGCTTTCCTTGTGAAACACATAAATAATTGGGTCACTAGAGCACATTGTGACAAGGTAATATTTTTACATATTGATCGAGTTCTCCAAGGAAAAGTAGTTGATTAAATTCTTTACAGACCAAAAGATACATCAGCACTTCGAAATGTGTTTATCATGTGTAATTATTTTATCAATGTTCTGATGGAAATGCTAATTTTCTTGTTTAGGTGCTTCGCCTTTCTGCTGCTACACAGGATTTACCCAGGTCTGTGGTCTGCAATGTTCATGGAGTAAATCCGAAGTTTCTGAAAATTGGAGAAAAAATGGCTGCAGAAAGACAAAGCGGTCAGCAAGTTTTCTCTAAAGGTGCATACTTTTTAGGAAAAATGGTTTGGGCGAAGGGTTACAGGGAATTAATAGACCTGTTAGCGAAGCACAAAAGTGACCTTGATGGTTTTAATATGGATGTGTTTGGCAACGGGGAAGATGCTCATGATGTGCAGACAACAGCTAGGACATTAAATTTGAATGTCAACTTCATGAAAGGCAGAGACCATGCAGATGATTCTCTTCATAGGTATGAAAATCGATCCTCTTCTATTTTTTCTGCGAAAATGCTGGTATATGCAACATCATAAAGCTGCTTTAAAACTTTGAAGTTTAGATGGTTCACCTTCCCTCACCGATAAATGTTTGTTTTGCAGTTATAAAGTCTTCATAAATCCTAGTATCAGTGATGTACTCTGTACAGCCACAGCCGAGGCACTCGCTATGGGAAAATTTGTAGTTTGTGCAGATCACCCGTCTAATGAGTTCTTCCGGGCATTTCCTAACTGCTTGAGTTATAAGACATCTGAAGACTTCGTAACGAAGGTTAAAGAGGCAATGTCTAGTGAGCCTCAGCCTCTCACTCCTGAGGAACAATATAAGCTTTCGTGGGAAGCTGCAACTCAGAGATTCATGGAGTATTCTGACCTCGATAAGGTTTTGACTAGTGAAGCATGCGGAGACAGGAGAAGAAGTAGGAAGGGCATGGGAAAATCAGTTTCCATGCCGGACCTTGGAGGGATGATCGATGGCAGTCTGGCGTTTGCGCATTATTGTCTCACTGGGAATGAGTTTCTGAGGTATTGTTCGGGTGCCATACCAGGAACACGTGATTATGACAAGCAGCACTGTGAAGATCTCCATCTCTTACCTCCCCAGGTACAAAACCCAATTTATGGCTGGTAGATATAAAACCTTAATGACATATTTGTATATGATTGTTAGTATTAGTATGTTCCATAGGTGTGATATAACCTGGATACTTGTAACTCCAATCTGATTAGTGGTGGAACCAGGATTTTCATATAATAAGTCATTTTGATGTTCTTATTAGTGTAATTTTCTGGCAAAGGAATTCAGATGAACCCCCTCGTGCTCCCGAGGTCCACCCCTGCCCTAGTATTCCAGGTTTCATTTTTGATGATTTGTAGCTAGTGATGCAGTTGTATAACTGCAAGAAAAGTCACTAGGATGTGTAAAATTTGTGGAACTATGATCCATCATTCAATGTGCCAAATATTTTTTCATGTTAATCATGGGTCTTTGTAAACTAAAAATATATGTAATTAATGTAGAGACGAATATAACTTATATTATGGACGAACATAATCACAAACTCGTCCAACAATAATAATCTAACTAGTGAAATTTCACAAGTGGGGACTGGGGAGGGTAAAATGTACACAAATCTTATCTTTACCTCATAGAGATAGAGAGACTATTTTCAGAAGATCCTCAACTCAAATGTACCAGCCCTAAAAGCAGGTCACAAATTCGAGGGTAAAATATATGTAGATCTTATCTCTACCTCGTAAAGATAGCGATGCTGTTTGCTGAAGATCCTCAACTCAAATATACCAGACCCTAAAATAGGTCACTGACTCGTTCAAATATATATGGATTAGTTACCCTATTCTCATGTCCAGTGAGCATTGGTCAATCCAAATGACATTACGAGAAACTCATAGTGCTCACATATTTTCCATTACACCTTTTTCATGTAAATATCTTCATCCTTAATGTAACTGATTAATGTGAGGTCAAATACTTATCATAGATCATTAACTTATTTAGATGATAATATTCAATGCTTGTAAGCTTACCATTCAATTATGTATTTTTATATTAGCAGATTCATTTTCTTTGGTTTCCTTAATTAAATTAGAAGTTATCAAGGAACCATGCATAGCACTAAATAGGGAGTTGTTGAATGCAATGGGGGCATAAGGATGTTGTGTTCAACTAATCTCGGAAATACAAGGTTCCACTTTTTTACCACCCAAGGTTTCAATACATTTCGCAATTGAGAAATCTCTATCGATGCAGGTGCTATTCGAGAACAATTAAACGATCTAAATTTGTGAATTATTATAGATAATTCGTTGGTAGAAGGGAAGAATTGTGGGAAGAAGGGCACACATGGAATCACTTGGAAGATCAAAAAGTTGGAAGAAAAAAGAAGTTTTTGGTTAGACAAGTGGAATTGACTAAGCATTTCGGAGTAGCTCAAAAATACTATGATGGCTCCATTACTTTTTATATGTTTATTTTTTTTGTTTGTGTTTCAGCAATTTCGAAGTTTCTTTTTAATTCGATCAAATAAGAAAAAAAATATTTTTTTCGTGCTCTTTTATAACATAAATATTGGTAGGAACTCTCCAACATGAAAACCCACAACGAATAAGGAAGGTATAGTAATGCTATAAATAACTCAATATTAAATACTAGTAACAATATCAGTAAACAACCATTTTCCTGTGCTTCTCCATATATTTTTATACAATCAAAGAAGATCGATCCCATAAAATGAGATTAGTAAATGATAATTAACTAAAATTTCATCTTATTATCAATATAAGTGTTATATATATAGTAAAGAGTTAACAAGTGGTAACAGGAGGAAGTACTAGTAAAAACTGTTTTGATAACAATAAGACCAAAAATGGGCAGAAATACTATAAAAAAGGAAGTCATTGAATTTGACTTGCTTCAATTGTCATAGTACTAGTAAAGACTTTTATCCACTCTAACTAATTAAATTAAGTCATGGTTAAACTCTTTGATTTTCCCTTTTCTTTGATTGTTATTTATTTTCACTTGATTGACCTCCATTCCTTTGGTGATTTGAAAAATTAATGAGCACTGTTATAAAGTTTTATATCGGCTAAGTTCATAAAATTTTCTATCTTTTCTGGTATTTTCATCTCTTCCACTATTGTTGTTGCGTGCTTCCACGTATCCAAATAACAAAAGATTCCCTTTTTGTTGCACTTGTTGGATTATTCACCTTCTCTAATACTACCCTCTCCGTTGATTCTGTATTATCACCTATCTCGATCATAACAGAATCACTATCATCCACGTCATCCTCTACAGTAGGATTCGCGGTTCCACGATGCATCCGGGATGGTGGTGGCTTCTCCATCGCCCCCATTGCCTCGATCGAACATGTATCTCTCCTCATTTCATCTACTTCAATAATGGAATAAAATAAAAGATGTAGATACTAGAAAAGAAAAGTCTTGCTTGATTCTTTCCTTGTAGTCAATGAATTTTTAAGAAGAATTAATGACACAATCATAAAAATAGTACACCTTATAGTTCATACATATATATGACATTTATTTCATTTTAGTTATTTAAAAACTTGATCAAGGAGAGATTAACATTAATTACATACTAATGTCAATATGGATAATTTCTCTTTGTAGAATACACAAGTTGTCATAGGTAGGCTTTATAATTACTATTCTGTTGAACAATAGTTGTCCGTTCTTAATTTAGCATATGAATTAAGAAACAGTAAATAACAGAAGTAATTTTACCAAGTCACCCTTATTAAATATAAACCATCTATCTGAACATTGAAAATGAATACTATTTAGGAACAAGGGTAAAATAGACACAAAATGATCAATTATTTATTAGTTTTATAAATTGAATAAATAATGTTGAACATTCTAAAATAGTATAGTGAACAAATAAAGATGAACAAAAAGAATAATAAAAATTGCACTAATAACAATAATATTTTATTTGCTTTGATAGTCGAATAAAACCCCCCAAAAAAAAAGGTGGAGGTACTAGAAAAGAAAAGTCATTTAATTTAACTTGCTTGACTCCTTTCTTGTACTGTGCTAGACAAGATGAGAGAAGTAGGATTGAGATGACTTGTGCATGTGCATGTGCAGAGTAGGTGTGTTGACACTTCAGTTAGAGGTTAGATTTAGGGATTACGTGGAGCGGTAGGTGTAAATCAAAAAAGTATTAGGGAAAGATGATTGGATAGGATATAGTGCAACTTTATATCATTGAAGACATGACCTTTGATAGAAAGAAATGAAAATTGTGTATCAGGATAAAAGATTAATAGGCTAGTAAGTATAGTGGAGCCAGAATTGTCACTAAGGGGTTCAAAATCTGAAAAAGTAAATACACGAACTAGTTGAAGGGGTTTCGACATCTACTATATTCATATAAAAAAATTATTTTAACCATATATAAATAACATGTTTTTCGTCGAAGATCGAACAACCCTAACAAAAGGGTAGCTCCGTCCCTGATAGTAGGAGTAGAATGTTATCTTGCCTTGTGATGGTAGAAGGTTAGTAGGTTTGTCATAGAATTAGTTGCATCATTATAAATTGTGTTATGCTGTAATGGCTCGTCAGTTATTTTGCTACTTTTTTTTTTTTGTAAAATCAACATTGCTCTTTGTTTTAGTTTTCTTTTTTATGGGCCGAGGGTATTTCAAAAATAAACTCTCGATCTCCATGAGGTAGTGGTAGGTCAGTGTACACTTTATCTTCCTTAGATCCCACTTGTGGAATTTCACTGATTACACTTTACCTTGTACTTTCTCCAGCCCATATTAGATGGACACTTTCAATTAATAGAAAACCATTAGATCTTTCTATATTAAATTTCTTCCTAGCTAGGGATTACTAGCATTTCCAAGTCGATATTTTTTTACGGTACATATATATAACTCAAGTCAAAAGTTATAACCTTTCAAATAACTATTACTTCCTCTTATTCATTTTAATTGTTATAATTATAAAAAATATTTTTATCCAAAATATTTGTCATTTTAAAATATCAAAAACAAAAAATAAATTTGTTTTCCATTTTTATTTTTACTTCAATAAATATGAAGAGAGATTATTATATTGAAAGAAAGAGTAATATTAAATTTAGATAAAAATAAATATGAAGAATTTATTCAAACTTTCTTTTTTCTTCTTAGTTAGACAAGTAGATGGCTAATATTTCAATTAATTGGGGAATATTGAGCCTGTTCGATTCAACACCACCCGTTATTGGAGTAGGTTTAGGATATAATTTGTCAAGACTATTTAGGATTAGTGCTTACAAGCCCAACCCAACTAAGTTCTTGGCCCTTGAGGTTTGATCGAGGTCGGGCCGGGGTCAACCCATAGGAAAAAAATATTATTTAATTTAAATTAAAATAATTAAAGTTGTAAGACGTGATTGTTCTTTAGTTTACAATGTTGTTTTCCCAAATTTTCTTTACTTATTTATTTGATAAAAAAGATTATTATTTTTCTTTAGTCGTAGAATGATTCAAATTCATGATCATTGTTTCTTATATTTGATTTGAAAATTTTCTCATTTTTTAATGTTATATATTTCAGATATAAGATTGTAAATAAAAGCACCACTAATCATATGTGTAATGCATATTCTGATTGTAATTATTATATTCTTTCATATAATTTTATTAGACATACTAATAAATTTAATATATTGATGAAATTTCAAGTTTAAATTTAGAGTAAAAAATAATTATTAAAAAAAAAGAAGGGTTGAGCCGTCCCAACACATGACCCTACTAGGGTTGGGTTGGGATGGGCTGATCATTTCAAGGCCCATTCAAATGAAGGATCGACTCGTTTTAGTCCTTCATTTCCTTGGCTCACGAGGATTGAGTTAGGTTGGGGTAGGCTAGCCCATTTTAATAGCTTTAATTTTGGTAATCTGAAATAATATATATATGGAATGATGTTGAGCATTAAAATACTCTTTATATTGTTTTTCTCAGCCAACTCATCATGCGCATATATGATTTTTTTTAATAGTCATAACTATGTATTATACAATACTATTATAATTCTATGTCAAATTAACCTATTATAAATATATTAACGTTAACTCACATGCTAATAAAGTAAAACCCCATGAATAACTCACATTTCATAACATAAATTCCCATGTGGACAAATCACGTGGCATAACTTAAATTATTAGAATAATGAATATTGTAGCTCATGCAAATGAACGATATTAGAATAATATTAATAACGTAATGTTCTACTTTTTTTAATGCATTTTGATATCCCTTAGTGAAAGTGTCATTTGACGACTCAAAAATATTTTTAACATAACATAATATTATCTTCTTTGAGTTAAGTTTTTATAAACAAATTTCAAATAGTCTCTTACCATTATGTCTATACCTTATTTTAATTATCGATGTAGGACTTTGTTTGCACACTCAACAATCTTCTTCTGGAATAAGTTTCACGTTCCCGATAATCATCACGATCCACTAGTCAAATTTCAAGTCGTTTTGTGTCATCCACATGACTGAGCATTTATCACTATTGAAGCTCAGAGCTAACTTCTTGTGTGCGTGCATCTCTAGGTAACCTTTGGAAAGGAGTAAGTGGAGCTTTAAGCCATCACTTTGTCATCTTTATATTCATCGTGTCAAATTATTAACTTATATGACACCAATTATTGGGGCCAATCAAACTAAAAATACTCTTGACATGATATTAATTATTCTCTTTAAATCACGCCCACACGATTTAATTTTTCAAAATTCCCACGCCTTTAAAAGTATATTAACATTTTATATTTAACTCTTCAATCTTTTTAACTATTAATACAGGGATAACCCTCAAATTGGACCCTTAACTTGGCATCAATTTGTAAGTTGGAACTTAAACTTTCATAGTACACAAATAGGACCCTCAACTTGGCAATTCCTGAACAAGTAGGCACACACCAGTCGCTGACGTGGCGCGTGAGATGCAATCGCGATGACGTATTTTTTCAGCCAATACTGAGATGACACGTGCGT
>JAOTQJ010000001.1:1803635-1813936 GCA_025642045.1 Solanum sejunctum | reverse complement strand
TTTAAAATAAATTTATCATAACTATAAAGTTTTATTTTTTAAAAAAAGTTTATATCAAATCAAAGATTTTATATAAATTAAATCTTTATAACTATTATATTGTTAAAGAAGAAAAAGGAGGTTAGTGGAAATGGACATTACCTCGTTTTTCATCTGTTTGTTTCTTCTGACAGACCTTTGATCTTTGATGATGGATACGTACGTAGACACCATTTCATAAATAATTTTAAAATCATTCCTGTCTTAATTTATATAATATATATTATTTTTAAGAATCAAACGATATTTTTTGAAATTATTTTATATATCATTTTGAGTTATAGTAATTTTTAAATATGTGAATTTTATTTTTAAAAAATTAAAAATTATTTATTCAAGTGAAAACAAGGAGTTAAAATTTTAAGTTTATGAATTTAAAAGCACATCCATTTTTGCTTATGGGTTTCTTGATAGATTATTTATAGCATGTGTTGTTTAATATAATATAAGTTGAGATAATTAAAGATACTAAGTTAAATTCTGTTACATTCGTAACTTTAAGGATAATTGTCTAATTAAGTATGTGGGTTAATAAATAGTTTCAAAGCTTATAATTCAAAGAAACAAGATGAGTGTTGTTTATGCCTTATAAGGAGTCTAAGAATCTTATGATATTGAGTTTTTTCCATTTATCACTAACTCACGTTAGAGTCCTTTTTTTCCGATCGAGACATGCATATTCATGGACTATCCCATCTATATATCATTCCCTCACGTCAGAGGTTTTTTTCGTACTGAAGTGTACACAGTATAGATCGGAAATATTTTCATCCCATTCTTATTCATCACTTCCTCACGTCAGAAATCTCTTTTTCGAATTTGAGCATGTACATTAATGGATTAAGGATATTTTCATCCCCCTTCAAATCGATATAGAATGGAAAATATTCGATCCTCTACCCTCGCGCCTCCTCCTTCCCTCAATCAATATCTTGGAGGATCACATCAAATGAGTCTAACTTTGATATCATATTAATTAAACTAAATATTTCAACCTAACTTATCATCAAAAACGCATAGATTAAACTAAAAAGAACTATTCAAACCTTATAAGAAGTTCAACAATCTCATTTCTTACCGATGTGTGTTTCTTATTTTTCTTTCTATTCATCAGGCGCTCCGCCCATACTTATATATTCGCAATTAAAATTAAAAAAAAGTTTAAATTATGACACATAAATTAGAACAACAACAACATACCCAGTGAAATCTCACAAATGAGGTTTGGGGAGGGTAGATTATACGAAGACGTTACCGCTACCTTATAGAAGTAGAGAGACTATTTCCTAAAACTCTCAGCTCAAAATCATAACACGTAAATTAGAAGAGATGTAAAAGTCGTCATCTCTTCCTCTTCTTCTTTCTATTCATCAGTAGCTTCACCCCTATTTGTCATTACGATTAACAACAATAACATACTCAGTAAAATTTCATTCATACTGAGGAGGATAAAATATATGCAAACCTTACCACTATCTCTCTCTATAACTTTTGAAATTCAAACTATATAAATTAAAATTTTAAAAAATAGTTTGTATATATATATAAACAAAAAACTCACACACACTCACATACGCACATCCACATCCTTCTTTCTCTCTCTCTCTCTGAAAAAGTTCAGTACTTTTATTAGCTCTCATCACTTCTACAGAAGAAGATGGGTTTTTTTCTTCTTTCTGCTGATGGCTGCATCAAATGATTTGGAAAGCTGAGTCAAATCAGGAAGAAGAAGAAAAAATATTATAATAATTAAAAATATTATTTACAGGTATGGTTTTTTACTCATAAATAATGTAAAAAATACATATAGATTAAACTATAATTGTTTGAAGAAAAAATTGGATCTTCTCTTCTTCTCTACTTTGATTATTAGAGTTGAGACAGAATCAGAATTTGAAGTTTATAAGTCGAGAAATTATTTGAATTCTAGTCTTTTGCAGTTCATGAAGAAACAATGGATCTTCTCTTCTTTTGTACTTTAATTTGATTATTAGGGTCGAGACAGAATTAGAATTTGAAGTTTATAAGTCTGAGAAATTATTTGAATTCTAGTCTTTTGTAGTTCATGAAGAAAAAATGGATCTTCTCTTCTTTCCTACTTTAATTTGATTATCAAGAGTCAGAATTTGAAGTTTATAAGTTAGAGAAATTATTTGAATTCTAGTCATTTGAAGTTAACGAGTTTTGAATTAATAATTTGTGTATATATACTTTGAGAAATTTTTAAGATACTTGAAGTAAAGTTACTGAATTTGGTCGAAACTTGAAACCATAATTCACACTTGAGTTTTACTGCTATTTAGAGGCGGATCTAGAATTTAAAGACTGAAGATTTTGAATTGTAAGTACTTTTTTGAGTTACTGAGTTCAAAATTAATATACATATTAAAATGAATTTTTAAGCTCGAATTCATTATCGATACTCTAGCTTATCTTGCTCAAAGAGTTGATGTAGAATTTAAAATTTATGAATTTTGAATTCTAAAGTAATAATTTTTATGTATTAGATAAAAATTATTAAATTCTGTTGAATTCGTATTTTATGATGTTAATTCTAACTCTCTTCATCTTAGTTTTTCTTTATTTTGTGTTTTCCTTTCTCTTCACCTTATCAAGAGAAAGAAAAAAGAAAATAAAAGTGAAGGAAATTGAAATTTTATATTATTACTAATACATAAATCTATAGAAATCCTCAAAAAATGTCATAAGGATATTTTAATTTATTTTCTTTTAAGTTTTATAATAATAATTTCAAGTAATAATAATTAAATTCAAAATTTATACATATTTTATAATTTATTAATATCAAATTCTCGTATCAATTAGTAGTTTCGTCCCTGTTTCTCTTTCTCTCTCATGTAATTTCATCCACAATTGCAAATTATTACACTATGTTGGTCCTTTTTCTCTCTAAAAAATCTGTTATGATTTTCTGTGTCACTATAACAAAAAAAATAGAACTTTTTTATCAAAAAATAAAATAAACTTCCATTTGTCAGATTAAGATACACCACGTGCACTTACAAAATTTTGTAACTATATATTTTAATTTTACAAACCTTTTTTATCAAAAATTAAATGCATTTATATTGAGTAATTGGTTTTTTAATTTTTAATTTCCAGGTTTTTCTTTTACCATTGTGTTTTTTCAAGTGTACAAAGTAGCTTCTTGTATTTTTAACGAAACAAAAGGTCACATCGTAGTAATTATCATAAATAACCTTTTTTTACATAGGAATCTTATCATTTTTAGGTTAAAAAAATTCACCCAACTTAATCATAATCAGGGGCGGAGTTAGAAGGACAAAAAGGATTTATTTGAGTCTTTTTATATATATCGTATATGAAGTGTGAAATTCATTTAATATCATCGACAGTATATTCAATATATATTAATTTTATACTGGTTATATATTAATTGTTGGGATCTAGAGCAGATTCAAGTACGAGTAAGATGTTCATCCGAACTTCTTCAAAGAGAAAATTATATTGCATATATAAGGTTAATATACAGTGGCGGGGGAACATATAATTGAAGGGTGTCAGTCGTTAGAAAATTACGTTATGTAGTTAGATAAGAATACGTTTTTATATTACATAGTGATACTTTATGATTTTACTTCTTTGTATTTTGACATTCCTTAATTGAAATTCTAGTTATGCCACTTTATATGTTAGATGTTAAACTTCTTCGTACTGATTCACATTTATGAACTTTTTAATGAAAATTCTGACTCTGTATCTATTTTGAAAAGTTGGGTAGTGTAAAACTACTTTTATTTTGTTTATTATATATGAATGTTTTTTTACTTGACTTAATTTTGTTTTTTTTCCAGAAAAATAAAATAGAAAAGAAGAAAAATGGCATCTTATTTTCATGGAAATTCAGAAATCCAAGGAGGAAATGATGGATTACAAACATTAATATTAATGAATCCTAGCTATGTTGGATTTTCTGAAACACAACAACAGCCGCCAGGTGGCAGCAGCAGCAACAACAACATCATTTTCTTCAACTCCAATCCTCACGCGCCGCCACTGCCACTGCCGCCACCTTCGCAGCAATTTGTGGGCGTACCTCTCGCCAACGCAGCCTTCACTGCGCCATCTCAAGCAGCCAGTAACAACAACAACAACAACAACAACGAGGAGTCAATTTCCGCCCTTCACGGCTTCCTAGCTCGATCGTCCCAGTATGGTGTCTACAACCCGTCTCATGACATCACAGCGGCGCGTGAGATCACACGCGCTCATCATCAGCATCAGCAACAAGGGCTTTCACTTAGCCTCTCGTCATCGCAGCAGTCGGGTTTTGGGAACTTCACAGCAGCGCGTGAGATTGTTTCTTCGCCTACGGCTTCGGCTTCTGCTTCCGGAGTGGTACTACAACAACAACTACAGAGCTTTAATATGCCTTTGAGTTCTAAGTACTTAAAGGCAGCTCAAGAGCTACTTGATGAAGTTGTTAATGTTGGAAAATCAATGAAAACTATTAGTAATAATAGTACTGAAATTGTTGTGAATGATGATGTTAAGAAATCCAAGAATATGGCTACGACGATGACCGATATGGATGGGAACGAGCTAGATCGAGGAGAGAATAGCAGTAAACATGACAGCGGAGGAGGCGGCGGCGGAGGAGGAACAGCAGCAGAGCTAAGTACAGCAGAGAGGCAAGAAATTCAAATGAAGAAAGCAAAACTTCTAAACATGCTTGATGAGGTAAGTTAATATAACTATGCTCCTCGTTGTAAATGTTGTTGTATCTGTGTTGGATAAGAGTCTGAGCAACGTATAACTTAATTTACTCGAGAGAAAAAACTTCATATCCTTGAGCGCAAATTCCTAACCTCTTTCTTCTTTGTGTTTCTTAATTTGTCGATGTGTAATTGTGGTCTTGTTGCCTTCCAATAAGTATTTACAATCTTCAATAACATCCCTCAATGAGCGAACATACTCATGTTCTCTTCATTGATAAGCTTGACGACTAGTAGGCAAACGATGGTTTTGTTGGTTTCCCACAATAATTAAGACTATGCTTCAGTTTTTTCCTATGTTGCTCGGACTTTGTAGAATTGTTGTCGTACCCATATCAGATACTTCAAGATTCATTATTTTTGGAGTATCCAATACACACCTACAACAATAATAACATACTCAGTGAAATCGCACAAGTGGGATCTGGGAAGGGAAGGTAAAATGTACGCAGACCTTACCACTATCTCATAGAGATAGAGAGGCTGCTTCCGGAAGATCCTTTCAAACACACACCTATCGATAGTTTTTGAACAGTTCGAACAACGTAAGTTTTTGTTTCTTTGATTTAAATCTATTTCTTGGTGTTTATATAGGTGGAGCAGAGGTACAGACATTATCATCATCAAATGCAGACAGTGATACGTTGGTTGGAGCAAGCAGCAGGCATTGGATCAGCAAAAACATACACCGCATTGGCATTGCAGACGATTTCGAAGCAGTTTAGGTGTCTTAAGGACGCGATTATTGGACAAATACGATCAGCAAGCAAGACGTTAGGCGAAGAGGATAGTTTGGGAGGGAAGATTGAAGGTTCAAGGCTTAAGTTTGTTGACAATCAGCTAAGACAACAAAGGGCTTTGCAACAATTAGGAATGATCCAGCACAATGCTTGGAGACCTCAGAGAGGATTGCCGGAAAGAGCTGTCTCTGTACTTCGCGCTTGGCTCTTTGAACATTTCCTCCATCCGTAAGCACGAAACAACTCTTTTTTCATCAGCTATGTCGCTCGGACTCTTCAAAAACGTTCTCGCTCCAATGTCGGATCCTCTCAGGATGCATTGACTTTTGAGGATCCGACGCACACACCTAATGATATTTTTGAAGAATTCGAGCAATATAGCTTAGCTTATAGGTTAATAAGGGGTAGTCGGATCCTCTCGGGATGCACTGACTTTTGAGGATCCGACACACACACCTAATGATATTTTTGAAATAGCTTAGCTTATAGGTTAATAAGGTGGTAGTCGGACCCTCTCAGGATGCACTGACTTTTGAGGATCCGACACACCTAATGATATTTTTGAAGAATGTAAGCAATGTAACTTAGCTTATTACTATATTCTAATAAATTGTGGCAATTTGTTGTATAGTTATCCCAAGGATTCAGACAAAATGATGCTAGCAAAACAAACAGGGCTAACTAGGAGTCAGGTCAGTGAAAACAACATTGTCATTCTTGATTCTGAATTCTCGAGTTGATTTCTCAAATGGTCACTCAACTAATAGTTATCATATCAGAAAGTCATCGTTCTTTCTTGATTCCCAAAGAAAGTGACTTGACTTTCTAAGATAACAACTATTATTCTCCATTTTTGGTCTTGACAAAGTTGTGTGTTTTGGACAATGCAGGTGTCGAATTGGTTCATCAATGCTCGTGTTCGTCTATGGAAGCCAATGGTGGAAGAGATGTACTTGGAAGAGATCAAAGAACACGAACAGAACGGATCTGATCAAGCAAAGACAAGCAAATTAGTTGAAAAGAATGAAGATTCAACAACATCAAGATCCATTGTTCCACAGGAGAAAAGTCCTGGTTCAGATAGCCAAAACAAAAGCTTTGTCTCAAACCAAACTTCACCAATGCCAATGTCTAATGCCACTTCCCTATCGCCTATCGGTATGAGCATCCGTAACCAGTCTGCAGGTTTCAACCTCATTGGATCACCAGAGATCGAAAGCATCAACATCACTCAAGGGAGTCCAAAGAAGCCGAGGAGCAACGAGATGTTGCATTCACCAAACAGTGTTAGTGTTCCATCCATCAACATGGATGTCAAGCCTAACGAGGAACAAATGTCGATGAAGTTTGGGGATGATAGGCAGGACAGAGATGGATTTTCCCTTATGGGAGGACCGATGAACTTCATGGGAGGATTCGGAGCCTATCCTATTGGAGAAATTGCTCGGTTTAGCACCGAGCAATTCTCAACACCGTACTCAACAAGTGGCACAGTTTCACTCACTCTTGGCCTACCACATAATGAAAACCTCTCAATGTCAGCTACACACCACAGTTTCCTTCCAATTCCCACACAAAACATCCAAATTGGTGAAGCAAATCATGAGTTTGGTAGCCTAAACACACCAACATCAGCTCACTCAACAACCAATGTCTACGAAAACTTCAACATTCAAAATAGAAAGAGGTTTGCCGCCCCCTTGTTACCAGATTTTGTCGCGTGACAAAGAAACATGAATCAACAACAGAAAACTTCTGTCGCTAAACATGATCATGAACAGGAACTAGCGACAGACAAACAAGAACAGGAACTAGCGACTGACAACTTCTGTTGCTAAACAACAAAAAATCGCGCCGTTTTTAGTATATTGTTTCTTTTCCATTCCCTATGTATATTAGGGGGAATTATATCATCATGGTAGTGTAAAGAATCAAGAAACAAGTTTTACATAGTTACAATAGTCCTATACATTGGAGATGAAGAACCATTCTTCAAAAAATAGTTAGATTTTCTAGGCTACTTCTAGAAGATATATATAAATGATTGAGAGTTTGTATATTAATTTTGCTGCTGCAGGTAGGCATAGTTGAATTGGCTTGTTATATTGGATGTGGAAAAAAAAAATTAGTTATGTTGGTTGGTATAAAAAAATTAATATTCCATGCATTGTAGCCAATCTTTCTTAATTCTCTTTTCATATTCAATCATAAATCAATGACTAGTAACTTTTGTTTTAGTTTTATTTTTTTCCTAGCAAGGTGAAAGCATGTTTGAGTTAGGGCGGACCGGCAAGTTCGGTGCATTAAAGCTTTAAGTGCATTAAAGCTTTAAAAAATCTATTGAGCATAGTTTTATCTTGTATTTCTTTAAGAGGCCGTTTCTAAGGTTTGAACCTGTGACTTCTTGGTCACAAGCAATAACTTTATCAATTACTCCAAGATTATTTTTAGGCAGTTTCTAAGGCTTGAATTTGTGATCTCCTGGTCACATGATAATAACTTTATCATTTACTCTATGGCTTCCCTTCTTCATAGGCCTGATCAATTTATCGAAAATTATAGATATTGAAGTTCGCCAACTTTTTGATATGGTCACTTCTTCGTATTTTGAATCTATTGAGTGAAAATTCTGATTCTGTCGTTGACTCATCTTCATGAGTTAAAAGTTCATCTTCATGAGTTAAAAGTGTAATAATTAGTTCAACTTATTTCCCCACACTAGCCTATATGTCAAAAATTAAAAAAAATACAAAAATGAAGTCACACTCAATTATTTAGTGAAAGTGATTTTTCTAATCATTTCATCATAGTTAATTCAAATCATTTCCCTCCTAGAGATAATTTTAGAAAGTCAATATTTTAAAATTAAAATATTTCATTATAATTTTCCTTAGTCGAATATAATAAATTAAAATAATGTAATTACATTCTGATCGTTAATACATTCTGATCATTAATATGCAAGAAATATATTTATATTCATTTGTTTGACGTAAATAACTTCTAAATAAATATATTATTTTAGTATCATTACTTCATGTAAATTATAATATGAATAAAAAATTTATCTCAAATCTCAACATAATTTGTTAGACATGGAAATTTCAAATTTCTATGTACAAATAGAAGGAATAAATACCTAATTAGAATAATATCAATATTTGAATTATCTTCAAACTTTACTATCAAAGAATTTTATGAGTGGAAACTTAACAGAATATAGCCATCTTTTTCTATGAAATAATCATCAATATCTCCCCCAACCACCAACCCCCCAAAAAAACTCAAAAATAGAAAAGATAAAATAATTTTTTTAAAAAAATCCTAGTTTCCTTTTTGGATAGATAGTGATGGATCATTTGAAAATGAAATAAACCTAACAAAGGTAGTTAATTATAGATACAAATTACATAGAGATTTTATTTGTTTGGAAAATATCTTGATTAAATTAGAATACTTTTTCACTTGCTTTTTTCTTTAAAAAAAAAAAAAAGCAGTAGCATTTTAAAGTGTTCTTTCTCTTATGTTGCTTCTGTAATACTATTACACCCGTTTTGGTTCAATTTTATGCATTATCGATTCGGTCTATCAGTTTTTAAATATATCAAATCAATAAAAAATTAATAAAGTAATTTTTTATCGATTTTTGATTTATTAATTTTAAGTCCTTAACGGTTCGATTTTTTGTTTACCCGATAAGAATGATAATGAAAAATTACGTTAATAAAAAGCAGATAGAGTATGAAGACTATGTTTATAAACTTGCAAAAGTTATAATTAATTAATTACAAACAAAAATACTAAAGTAGATAACTAATCACTTAAGTACCGTAAATATTAAAATAGGTAAAGTATTCTTATAGTGTCTTATTACTATTAAATTACTAATATTTAATATTTATGAAAGAGTAAAATAGTAAATTATTATAATCTTATTGATTATCGATTTACCCAATAACCCAATAGTAAAAATCCATATAGAACTGAAAACCCAATAATTTTTTAATAAAAAATTATTAAAAATCCAATAACCTAATAACCCAATAAATCAATAATGTTTTTATCGGTTTTTAGTCAATTTGATTTTTACACACCCCTAATATTTACACTTTGTAACCAAACAAAATTCTTGAAAGGATATAAATGTTTGGGTGTGCAAATAAAGTCTCATATTGACAGAAGAAAGTTCTATCAAAATTGTATGAATACTCTTAATTATGTGAAATTTTTTGGAGAAAATTAAACAATGGACTTGATCCAAATCGAAAAAAAACCCACACCACATTAAGAATGTTATCGAATATTTTATCTCAATAATTGATATCAGAGCTAGCTATTCAACAAAATGACTATCAAATTGACGGAGTGGTAGCATTGAGCATGATTTATTGTCGTTGTCCGTCTACGAACCAAATTATTATCTTTGCCCCCATAACTCCGAGAACCATACACACAATACTCATATGATGTGGATGACACTGTTGATCCGAGATAAATTATGAGGTGATGGGTGATGTCAAACTTGAGTTCGAGAGAAGTTGTTTGATATATGTGAACACAATCTCATATTAATAACAAGAAAGGAAAACGAGATACTTATGTGTAGACCTTATTTCTACCTTTATAGGCTAGAGGGGCAATTTTCGATAAACCCTCAGATTGAATGAATTTTGATAACAACATCATACCAGTGTAATGCCACATGGGATATACGTTGACCTTACCCCTTATCTTTGTAGGGTAGGAAGGTCGTTTTCAATAGACA
>JAOTQJ010000001.1:1793083-1803535 GCA_025642045.1 Solanum sejunctum | reverse complement strand
CAGAAAGTTATATGGAAATTGTATGAATACTCCTAATTATGTGAAATTTTTTGGAGAAAATTAAACAATGGACTTGATCCAAATCGGAAAAAAAAACCCACACCACATTAAGAATATTATCGAATACTTTATCTCAGTAATTGGTATCAGAGCTAGCTATTCAACGAAACGAGTATCGAATTGACGAAGTGGTAGTATTGAGCATGATATATTGTCGTTGTCCGTCTACGAACCAAATTATTATCTTTGCCCCCATAACTTCGAGAACCATACACACAATACTCATATGATGTGGATGACATCGTTAATCCGAGATAAATGATGAAGTGATGAGTCATGTCAAATTTGAGTTCGAGAGAAGTTGTTTGATACATGTGAACACAATCTCATATTAATAACAAGAAAGGAAAACGAGATACTTATGCGTAGACCTTATTCCTACCTTTATAGGCTAGAGAGGCAATTTTCGATAAACCCTCAGATTGAATGAATTTTGATAACAACATCATATCAGTGTAATGCCACATGGGATATACGTTGACCTTACCCCTTATCTTTGTAGGGTAGGAAGGTCGTTTTCAATAGACACTCGACTCAAAAAGAAAGGTTTTGAAAATGACAGCAAGATAGCAAGGTGACAAATACCATTGAGAACAAAAAGCAGCAAAAGTATGTGACTAGTTATGAACTGGTCAGTGCAGAAAAGGATATAACAGTATATCAACTGAAAATCAATCTTTTTATGATCAGTTAATTGCTTTGTGTCCTTTTCTGGTTCTAATTTCTTCCTGTAAAACTCAATCTCAATGTACAATTGAAGGAAAATACCCAAGGACAAAGAGAAGTGGTTCATATTTTTCATAGGAAAACGACTCACTCGAATGACTTGAGCTAGTCACCCAAGGATAACCATATACACTGCATGTTGCTCGGACTCTCCAAAAATGTCACCCCCACACCCATGTCAAATCCTGCGAAAAAACATAACTTCTGAAGAATCTGATAGACACCAAGGGACATTTTTGGAAAGTCTTGAGCAACATAGTCTGCCTTACCAGCTCAAAGGAAGCACTATAAAGAAGGCTTGGCTAATTTTCTCAACAAAAGAAAGCTAAAATAGAACATCAGCTGTCATTTTTCTAGGAGTAAGCTTTCAAATGTAAGAACATGAATTGTCATCAATCATCACTTGGCATACAGTTTCAAGGAAAGTTTCCAGTTTTCCGAGTTATGAGTACATTTTGCTGAAAAAGATTGATATACTTGAATAAAAAAAGCATAAAAACGCAGAGGGAGACAAAAATAGAGGTTACTTAACAGAAGCTAGGCGATTTTAACATGTTTACTAGTTCAGGTATGCTATAACTCAAAAGAATAAAAGAAGTTTGCAGCATGTAATCAGTGACGCAAAAAGGAGGATAGCTAAATCGTAGAATTGGTACAAGTACAGAGAAGTCATACTGCCTTAGCTGTATTGTGCTCTTCCCCGAGTGTTGCCAGCCTTCGTTTGGCAACCTTGGACCTGTAACACCATACTTCAAATGCCTCGGTGAGGTCTGGATATCGAATCTGTTGATTTTCCAACCATTCTGTTAAAATGTCTGTCTGATCAACTGATGGCAATGTAAGTATAATAGCAACAAATGCTGACTCCAAAGATTGCCAGATCTCACCATCGACTTTAAGTGTGAGATCATCCTCAGTTTCCTTGGAGACAGAATCGACTAGAGGCTTCATGGTCCGGACAAAAGGAAGCCAGAGCTTCACCATGTGAAGTCGTTTTACTGTAGGTAACATAACTATCCCATATCCTACTGCCTCTAATACTTTTGCTGTCACCTCAAGAACCTTCAGCTTTGTCTTCAGAACTTGATTTTCTTCATCTTTTTGTTGAACGATTGTTACTAGTTTCACCGACAATTCTGTCCAGCTGCAAACAAAATCTCTGATAATCTCCAACTTTCCTAATATGTGACATGCCCATAACAAATCTGTTAAATAAGAATGCAACGATTGCATTTTCGCAGCATCTGAAATCGATTCTTGGAGGTGACACAGTAGAGATTCTATAAGGCTATTAAATCTATCAAACAATTTCTCGACACATCGGATGACTTCTAGCTTTATTTCTTCATCAGCTATCAATAAAGGAGCATCATCGTCCTCGGTAAGCATGTATTCAAGTTGTTCTTGAGCAGTGTTTTTCAGATCACTCAAAGGTGAAGGAGGTGACGATGTAGCAAAATGAAGGGCTGCAAGAAAAATATTCTTTACTGCAGTAGGATTGACGGGTTGGAGGCGAGCAAGTACTGGTTCCACCTTAGATCCCATGCTTGGTATGGTATTTAATATCTCTTCCTCTTCAGCTTCCTCCCAAGGGACTGCTTCCAAATAATCCACACATACTGCAATAATTCTTGGGCATCCAAGCTTGACAGCAACTCGCAAAATGCCAAGTGCATTCTTGACACCATGGCAAATTTCTGTCATTAAACCATCTACAATGACATAAAAGAGTCGAAGGACATTGACATGGGAGTCCAAATCAGGTTCTTCACAGTAAACCTCAACACAATTGCGTGAATCTAGAATCTGACATGTCGGCCAACTATCTGATAACCGATCAGCAAAATATTTACTCTCTCCAATGAGAACATGTGAATGGCAGTAAAGCCAATCATCACGTCCATCCTGTGTTCTAAGTCTTACGACAACGTCACTGGTTGGTCTATCTCCAATCTTGCTTGGTTCCTTAAATTCATTAGGCTGAAAGGGGGGATATTATAGTTTAGAGCGTGACAAAATATAGACCATATTCAACAGTCAAATCAATAAGAGAAAAGCAGGATATAGACTTCTTCTAGTAGAAAGGTAGGTAAATTGTTGCATCCAGAGTTTCTTGTTTGTTTCCAATTTCCAATGCTGTGGCAATATGACATAAGAACCATAACATGTTCTTTTAGTTTTCTATACCATGCAAAGACACTTACGGCTGTCTCCATTATGCACAAGGGTAATTGGTGTAGCTTCGATGCATTGTCAGACCTGCAAACAGACAAGGATAGATGACATCAATTAAAATAAGATACCAAAGCAGCTTAAATCAGATTCTATATTCCAAGTAATAAAAAGTCCAACAGAAGTTTCTATTCAGTAATTAAATTCCAACGGAACTAGTTTACTTTTTCCGATACATAAAGATCCAAAAGAGAAATTTAAACAACCAAACTGAATAAACATTAAATTTACCAATATTTTAATGGTGAGTGCTCTTTTTAAAAGAATCAAATGAAAAAGTTATATAGCAGTCATTAATAGTAACCTCTTTAAGCGGTGACGTGGGGGTCAGCTTGCACGCACAAACCCTAGATGTGATGCATTTACGGCATGGACTACCAGGGTATCTAATCCTGTTTGCTCCCCATGCTTTTTCACCTCAGCGTTGGTAGGCACCCAGAGAGCTGCCTTCCTTTTTGGTGTTCCTTTGTAGATCACTGGATTTTGACCCCCAACAAATGAAATGCCACTCTCCTCTGTCTCACTTCAGTGAATTGGAAATATATATAAATGTCTTGGCCCTTTGGGGAAATCTATAATATGCAAACAGCATCAGGCACTAATTCAAGTCATACAAAAATGGTTGGCTCAGTTTCTAAAAATGGCAGACATGGCCTTAACACTTATATTGCCAGCTTTATCTACATTGAATGTCATCAATTTTCGATTTTCCTAAAATAGAGAACATTTCAGGTAATTATACCACGAACACTCTAGTAATGCCAAGTTAAAAAAAGAAACAAAGAAAGAAACCTCTAGTAACTTTATTATGAAAAGACATCCTGACAAATTAGTGGAACATTCAAATTAACGGCAACATGATCACGAGTGTGTCACCTTACATAGCTTAAGGATTTTGGATCATCCTCTTACCTTCTACATCATCTTCTTTTGTATTCAGAACAAGAATCAACAACTGAAATTTAAAACTGTATTATTAATTTCTGGCCTTCTCCAAGGACTGAGGGCTTGGAAAGGACATGACTATACAGTAGTCAAAGTGAAAAGACGTGTACTTCAAGAGTTGCCACATGGCACTATGTGACATTTTGGAAGCATAGTAGTGCTTTACTCATTAAGCTTACAGAAGGAATTACAGAGTCCATCAAGTTCTATAGTAGCAGCAGCCAATAGGCGTCTTTGACAAACAAGTTTGGACAGATAAGCAGGTATAGATGATCAACAAAAGACTAAGAAATTATGTATTTATGTTAAGCAAGGGATTGGAAAGTGAAGAATACAGTTCAGCTCCAATAAGGCAATCATAAACAACCTTGTGTCGGGCCACCTCTCCCACAAGTTCCTAGATTTGCTTGGTCATGAAATGGATCTTCTGGTGTATATGCCCAACTGCTAAACTACAAGAAAGAATTAAAAATGGCTTAGTTGAAAGAAGGCCTGTGAGATTAATAAAGTCAGAAAGAAATTATAACTCAATTTGAAATCCGTGCACATAGTCACCACTACTATTGTCGTTTCTGAGTGATGCAGAGTGTTATCAAATGCAAAAAGCACAAAACAGCTTTAAGGTCTGATGGGGTTTTAACCGCCGACTTTAAGAAAAAAGGCGCAAAGGGAGAAAAAAAAACAAATATATATATATAATCCTAGACTAATAATTATAAGCATGAATCATGAATGACAAATATATAAACAAAGAAATTGAAAAGAAAATAGTTAAAGTGAAATATCAATTGTTTTGTGTTGCCTCTTCAAAAGAGGCTCAATGACAAGGAAAGGTATGCCTTAGAACCTTAATGACAACACTGAAGCACACATTAAGCGAGACAAAGCACTCAACACGTTTTGAGCCTCGTTTTAAGGCTTAAGTGCACCTTTGACGACACTCTTGATTGTTGCATCATTATAATTATCACAGGTAGGAAACTTGACAATTGTAAGTTTTAGTATTTTATCTGTATCTTCTCAGTTAACAAAGTAGGCAAAATTCCTGAAGCAGCATCATTGATACGTAACATGGAGTGTAAGCAAATTAATCAAAATTCACCAACAGTAGTCATTGTAACACACTACTTTTCAAGGCAGAAATTTTACAAACACTTTACAAAGGTAGGTGTTTGATATGTCCTACCCCTTTTGAGCCAAGGGTCTATCGGAAACCACCTCTCTACCTCACAAAGGTAGGTGCAAGGTCGACATACATCCTATCCTCCCCAAACCAACTGGTGAGATTACACTAGGTATGTTGTCGTTTGTTATTGTAGTTGTTCGATATGCGCTACCCCTAGAACGATGCTCAAGACAGAAGTTGCTATAACTAGTAACTCTATAAAGCAAACAGCAACTCCATTATCACAATCTATTCAGTAATTCAGCTAATTAACAAAAAAGACACAACTTGCATAATAGTTAGTAACATTCCAAAGAACCCCGAATGTATCCCAGATTTGACAAAATGTGTATAAAAAAAAAACAATGGGTACCCTCCAAGGTCTTGGGACTTCCATAATGGTGGTTTCAAGTACGAAACCCCTTTCCCACGACAACACAAATTTGACCTTCTAGGTCGAGCTCGTCGCACTGGGCTTGCCAGTGCGGTTGTAGTTTGCGAACTACTCCACAAAAGTGGAGTTTACCCTGTGCACACCTAAAGAGTGTCATCAAAAACAAAACAAGACAATGAATAAAGTTTCTTTCTTTTTACCCTTCATCCAAAATCACCCACATTCTCCTTCCCCTCATGAACCCCATTTTCAAGACTATCAAGTTTCCTTCTTTACTCAGGCACGCATACCAAAAGTCCTCCGGTAGATACCTGCAAATGATAAATAAAACAAAATCAAAACACCCCACCAACACAATCAGCTAAATCCAGCAAATACCCATTGAATGGAGGAACAGTTCAGCATCAAAAAGTACTAAACTTGAAGAATGAAAAACCTAAAAAAGACTACTACAATCTTTTCACTCAATTTTTTCTCAACCCCATATCAAGAATGTAATAATAAGATTATGTAAGGATATCTATAGCTCTGTTCATACTCCCATTTACACAATAATTGAAAATAATCTAAACAAAGTAGCAAAAATTATGGATTTTTGTGCAGAGAACATACCTTTAAGTAGATTCAGAGTTGTTTTTGCTTCAAATTGTGGAAGCAAAGAGTTCCAATTTTGGGGGATTTGAGCATTTGATTCTTGAAATTGTTTATAAAGATTAGAAATTTTGGAAATCTGAGTAGTTGAGTTTCACCTTCTTTTTTTTGGGAAAGATAAATTGAGGAATGTTAATTCTTGAAAATATTTTAAAAATGGAAATTTAAGCTAAACTATGATAATGGTTGATTTTTTTTAAAAAAAAAAGGGGGCACAAGTTGGGAGGTTTTTTGTTGTTGTTGTTGGTAGGTATGATATTCGGTATCTGATTTTGAATTAGAGATGTTAAAAATAATAATCGACTTATGGAGCGTTATTGAAGCGCTTTATTTAGTTTGATTACTCATGCTGAATTAGAATTCGACTAATCAAAATTTACATTGCATAAAGTTTATTCGAGAAATTGCCTTGTATCAAAAAATTTCATGCCAAAATTTCAAAATCAAAACCTTTAATTAAGAAATCTCATGTGTTGTTGTATATCTTTATCAAAGGATGGCCTTTGATAAATTTTCAAACAAATTCTAAATTTTATGCTTAAAATATACTGAAGACCTTTGCGATGTTTAAATATATTTATGATTTTTTTAATTACTTTAACATATATAGATAATAATTTTTCCATTTTGTATTAGTATAGATCTTAAACTAACTTTCAAAGTATCATAATAGAGTTTCAAAAAAAAATTCAGAATTTTCTACTTAAAAGATTATTAAAAATTTATGTAATGTTAGGATAAAGCAAAATGACTCTTTAAATTATTTTTTGGCTTTGAAGTATGATGGAATAAAGTAAAATGGTTCTTTAAACTGTCTGCGCTTCTTCCAATTGTGAAGTAGCAGTTAGTTAATGTAACTTTCGACGCTTATCATGGGTCATTCGAAAACAGTCGCGCTATGTTTTTAAACATAGGGGTCAGACTGCATACATTCGACTTTTCCTTACTCCGCAATGGACGAGAGCCTTTGAGGCATTGCGATAATGTTGTTATTATTGTTGTTGTAATGTTAGGATATTGTCATGATTCTTCAATTACCTTAACACATAGGTAAATGATTTTCTATTATATTAATATATATCTCAAGCTCACAACTTAGCAATTGAAGTATTATAATACATTATATAATCATTCTATCCTATCGTTAAGATCAAAGGTTAGAGCTATAATCAACTTTGTTTTCAATTTTTGAAGTTTCTTTTACGTATCTAACCACTAAATTTTTGTTATTTTCTAAGTAAATTTAGTTAATAAAATCATAAGAGAATATTCTATTTTAAAAATTAATATACACAAAATCATACTTCAAAAAATAGTATGCATAAAATCAAAGGGCAAGTCCGGTCTATTAAAGTTGTAGTTATGTGTAGAATTTGGGGAAGGACCCGAACATAAGAGTCTATTGTACACAGCCTTATTTTTGCATTTCTATCAGATTATTTTTAAGACTTGAATCCATGACTTCCTAATCACATAACAATGATTTTATTAATTAAATACACATAAAATCAAACAAACTACAAATCTATGTCGATGTTGTTGGTATTGGCCCATTCTTATTACTTTAGTTACTTCAAATTTTTAGATGGTCCACCATGATACTTTTATTAGATACCAATCATCATGTCACAATTTGGGGTCAAAATTCACACTTAAAAAAATTATTGTATACAATTTATTAATTTATTTTTTATATTTTTTTATATATTTATATATATGTACTAGACTAGTAAAATAGAGATATAACTACCATTGAAAGATGTGATGCAATGAATGGGACTGTTCCTTCGATCCCTTAATCAGAGGTCTCGAGTTCGAGTCCTAGAAATAAAAACATTCTTGATAGGGAGTGTTTCCTCCTAAATAGGACTCCACGCGAGTTCGAGCCCTAAAAATAGAAAAATCTTTGATAGGAAGTGTTTTCTCCTAAATAGGGTTCCACAAAATCTTTGGTAGGAAGTGCTTCCTCCTAAATAGGGCTCCACGTGGCACAAATCTAAATATAGTCTTGCTCTAACATGAATATCAGATATCGAATGGAAACAAAAAAAAATAGAGACCTAACTAGAAGTTAGATGCTTGTGAAATTGACTTTGGTATCACTATGATTATACAATCCTTGTATATCCTCACAGCTACTAAGGATCTCAAGATGAGTATATAGCATAAACGGTTCATCTATTTATGTCGACTATTTGTTTGATTCGTAAGACTCTTACGAATTGTTTGGTCAGAAATAAATTATTCTATCATGTATATGCAATAATTTATCTCATCATTAAAATATAAACAGTAAAATAAATAACTTTATGTTATCTAATAACTCGAATCAAACACAAAATAAAATTATTTTATATTTTATCCTGAAATAATTATTACATCTTCTACGTCACGACTCTTTAGTCATTTGGACCATTGACTTAGCTTTTTGACTAAAAAGCAAAAGAAAATAGAGAATAATTTAATTTTCTAGGTCATGCAATTGTCTTTTTGTTTGTTCTAATATAGCTATTCATTATAATTTACGTGTTGAATTTGTTAAAGATGACTTGAGAAAATTATGTTCATAAAAGTGCATTCACACTTTGGATTTATGGATTTTAAATTTAAGATTTACGTATATATTAGTTTTTTTTAAGATCGTGCATTGCACGAGCTTAATAGCTATTATTTTTTGTATTAAAAGTAATTAATAAAGCTGACAAATATTTTTTTTTGTTAATAGTAATTAATAGATATGACAGAATAAAATTAGATAGAAACTTTAATAGTCATCGTAAAATTAAGTAGATACATCATTATAATTTCATAATTGAAGTTGCTGAAAAATAATTAAATAATAGTTAATAATTATGAAATGCTCAACTATAAACAATAATTAATAAAACTAATATAATAAATTCAAGTAGACATGAAGAAATAATTAAATAATAGTTAATAATTAATAAAAATGACGTAAAAATATTATTGCTGTTAAAATTCGATCTTAGAACGTTAAATTTAAAATATCAAGCTTGAACTATCAAGTCAAACAGCTCAATAGTCACCTGCTTGTTTCAGCTGACTACTTCACTATTTTTTTTTAGAATAAATTATATGAAGTATGAAGTAAAGCTACTAAAATCAATTAAATCGATATCACAAAAAGTAATTTTTTTTTTCTTTGGAAAGAAAAGTGAATATTTTTATATTCCTTGATTATTTTCTTCAAATTATTCCTCGTGTCTGGAGGATTCTAATAATGTATTTTTTTAGTTACAACAATATTTAGTTTATTATGTGCCTTTAATTAGTTTCATTTTGTTAAATCTAATGATAGCACTTTAAAGTAATCGATTGGAAAAAGTATTAAAAATATTTTTAAATTTGGTATGAATTATTAGTTTTATTCCTAAATTATTGATAGTATTAAAAATATTTCGAACATAAATACATCACTGATCTTTCAACATGAGTGAAATACATTCTAAATTCTTGTCAAGTTAAGAGGTGTCTTTAACACTTGTGGTAAATCGGAGGTATATTTTAGTTTAATTAGTTAAGTAAAAGAATATTTTTAAGATTGTCAATCATTTGGCGATGAAATTAATGACCTGTGTCAAGTTCGAGGTGTTTTTAATACTTCTCTCTTTTGTGATTCTCTGAATATTAAGTGACCTTTTTTTACGTTCATATCACGTCGAGGTACTAAAAAAAATTAAAGTAAATTTAATTTAATTTATCATAATTAACTAATTAACATATTGATTAACCGTAATCACTTCACCAATATTAAAGTTCTTTAATTTGCAAAAAAGAAAATAGTTAATATTTTAAAGTTTTTAAGAACCTTCCAAAAGTTTAATAGAATTTTTTCAAGATAGTATTCTTTTGGTAGTTGATTAATTGATTGATAGATTGAACAATTTTCATGCAAAACAAAACAAAAAGTAGAAAAAACACGGTTAAGCAAAAATATTATTTGGATATTTTGCCTCGATATGTGAGATATACTAGCTTCTCGTCAAGGATTTATTTGAATCTCTTTCGACAGAAAATTATATTATTTATATATGATTAAAATAAATTTTTTATAAATATAATATAGATGTTGAACCCCTTTCGATTAGTTTATGTCTACTTCTTCAATTTCCATCAATCTCGGATGGAGCCAAAGATTGACTATTTTTTGGCCTTAGAGTATGATGGAATAAGGCAAAATGACTCTTTAAACTATCTACGTTTTTTTCATTTGTAAAGTAGCAGTTAGTCAATGCAACTTTTGACGCTCCTCATGGGT